>JAQPZY010001510.1:2700000-3090000 GCA_029931535.1 Margaritifera margaritifera
GCTAAAAAATAATAGAAAAAGACTATTTTTGGAGAGTTTGAAAGTAAAGTTATAATTCGTTGTGAGATAATATAACATTTTGAGGTGCTTTTAATGGTGGATTATTTTCTGTCAGAAGTAAGAAAAACTGATTAATAGGTATCTGATAAAGTATGATTTGCATTTCTTCATCGAATACAATAGACATTTTACAGTTACTACGGAGAATATTAAATCATCTTGTTAAACAAAGTTTCTCGTTTAATGAAGGAGAGGAATTTATTGCTTGCATTTTATTGGGTGTGGTGTGGGTGTGGTGGGATAATAAAATCCAATTGTCACGGGAAACATATAAAAATAGGAAAATTACATATTTGTGGGGTTCGATCAAATTACTCCCTTGCAGACAAACGAGCTATCGGTACCTATCCATAAAAAGCATTGTAAGTACAGTTAAAGTCCATTATTTATATTCTTTAAAAAAAATTGAACACTGAATGCCTTTCTGTCTCTCAAATATGAAGATATTTATAATACTCAAACTCATAAACCCAAAACTTCAACAAAAAAATAATTTAAAAAAAATAACCCGTCCTACTGTCCCACGAGTGTCCAGGTTTCGTTGTGTTAAATTTTAAAATTAAAAAGTGATTTTGCATCCTCTCCGCTATATCTGCCTCTGACAAACCACTACTGATATTGTCTGAAGTATCTTAATCAAGATAAATAAAAAATCTCAACTTGAGGATACATTTTGAGAATTCGAGTGAAATCGGGGCCAGTTCTCAGAAGTCACACTGTACATGTATAAGCTTTGGTCCATTTACCGAAATCCATTCAGCACTCCCATCTACCCCTACTCCTCTCCAATCCCTAACCTCGCCGTATGCTGGCTAGTTTGAAATTTAATATGACATTTTTGTAGTTTTCCAACTAAAAATAAATTTTAAAAAATAAATAAACAAAGTAAGAGTAATAGATAACGAATTCCTCCTTTCGCAAATTTTTAATTTGTGAAGTTTTCATTGCAAGTTTTAATTAAGTTTTAATTAATTTTTAATTTGTAAGTTTGAATTTACCAAGGACAACAACAAATGGAAGAAAAAAGAAATAATGATATAAATTTATTATATTTACTGTAGACGTCAATTCAAAAAATATAAAATATAGTTGAATATATAAGAGGACTCTGACCTAAGCTCGCGGCTAGGCCAGCCCAATATCGCAATATGTCGACACCTATCGTCTAAACACGCAACCAGTACAAGTTAGATACGTGAAGTTTATGAAACTACTTAAATGCCGTGATTTTTTGTTTGTTTTTTTTTATATTATTTTTGGGTCCCCATCTGTTATCCAGGTATGGGCATTATCTCTCAATAAATTGCGCTGGATGTTAATAATAATCAATTTTACTTCCTCTAGGATTATTTGCCTTCTCAACCGACTTTCACTTTACCCGTTAAATACATTGTACTTTCACTTCACTTTATGTACAAATATATTACTACGTCAGATGACGCATTTATTCCAGGAACTAAAAGCGATAAATAAAGAATCGCCTGATAGACAGTAAACAGCACATCATCGTTTTTCAGGACGGTTTGTCGGGTAAGATGCTTTAATGTTTCTGGAAGAGATTGACAAAACTAAGTGGATTGTTCCTTGACGAGTTATAAACGCACATCCAGGTCAGTCAAGCGTGAAATTTAAGTCACATCTCAGTAACTGAATACAGTTTGTGAAAATCTGATGAACAGCTGCCATGAACGCAATGTACTTAACTTCAACTAAGATAACTAAGTGTTGACGTGCGCCTATTTAGTCACATACACGTTTTAAATCGATAGCAGGAAGGTATAACGGTTAGAGAAACAGTACTCTTTATCATTATGAATCATTTATACTTGAGCCCATCGGAAATTCGCTACTCTCAAGACTCCATCAACAATGTTTTTGACAATAAAAGTAACTACCGGCACACTTCTATCGGCGAAACTCTGGATGACTTGTGCGAAGGGAGAAGTCAAGTGGAGGACATTCCAACGATTTCCGTAGTGTGGAAAGATGGACATTGGTTCACCTTGGACAACAGGAGGCTTTGGGTTTTCAAACACTTGGAGCGACTCCGAAAGTGCACAGAGATTCCAGTGAAACGGTCTTTCTGCATTCCAGAGGAAAAGTTTACTACTGATAACGATGGAAAGAAAGTAGCGGTTAGAGGCAAAGCGGGGGGAAGTTGGTATAAGAAAGATACTCCTCCAAAGCCCTTGGTTGGTATTCCAACACGGGGTAATTTGTCTGAAATGCAAACAAGACTTCAAAGAGTCCAACCATCTTCTTCCAACCAGAATCGGCGGGGAGTACAACATACTGCCGCGAGGGATATATGTATACCTATGAATGAACAGGAAATACATGTAACGAAAACAACCCCAAAACTCTCAGACAGTTCTCCAGGCAATATGGCATTCAGACCTTACAACAACCTCCCCACTCAATGGCCACAGAACCAGACTAGAAGACGATCCACTGATGCAGATGATGTATGCATAATGATGGAAGAACCGGAACCGGAAGATCGATGCTGTGTGATCTTGTGATACTTCTGCATGATATTTTGGCAACGATTTATCTTTTTTGATCAAATTTTGCATGATATTGCAAACAATTTTATTGAATAATGTGAGAAGATACTGTGAATTTGATTCTTTTTCGTGGGTTTAAATTTCCGTGATTTTGAAGAAAAAAAAGATATTTCGTCCTTATTTAAATTCATGTACAGTAACGGGGTTCCTATTATCTTGATACATGAATAATTGTTCATTGGTTCTTCAAATCGAGGTTGGTAGTAACCACAATATTCACGAAAATGGGTACCGACGAATAATAATAAATTCACAGTACTATCCATGTATTTATCTGTTTGAGGGGCTGACTACTTTGCCATTTATGCAGAGTAGATTGAAACAAAATATCTAATTTATCAATATCATGGAGCACGATATTTCTGCACGTAAATCTAAACATTCCTATTCATAAAGTAAGTTGTTATGACAAAATTAGTCATCTAATACTCAGGGTCACAGTTTCGAAGGTTAGTAAGCCACTATGCTTACTGTTTAATAAATCACCTGGAAAACACTGTTTCCCAAGCATAAGAAAACTTTTTTTGAAAACGGCGACAGAAGTGATTCTACCAATTATAGACCAATCTCACATTTGAGTAGTGCAGGAAAGTTATGGAAAAGGTCATATACAAATACTTATAATTATCTTTATGAAAGCGATTTACTTTTACAAGTACAAGTCTGGATTCCTACCCCATAATTCTCCTACTTACCAGCTCATAAGATTTGTACAGCTCTGTGCAGTCATAAAAAAATACCTGCATGGTATTTTGCGATATCTCCACGGTTCTCGACCGGATTTGTCATCATAGTCTTTTGTACAAACTAAAGACCTATGGATTTAAACATCCATTATTGGTATGGTTAAGAAGTTATCTCTCTGTGAGAAAACTGTGTGTGGCTAAGCTCGTGTAAATGGGAATTTAAGCCAGCACAAGTAGGTGTTACACAGAGGACAGTGTTAGGGCCGCTACTATATATTCTATATACATGTATACGATATCGATGATGCTTCGTCTTGCAAGATTACTTGCAGACGATAGCTTTTTCTGATTTGCGTCAAAACGTGCTAGTGAAATTGATTATGTTTTGAACACTGATCTTGAAGCCCTAAAGGTCTGGTCTAACCATTGGCTAGTAAAATTGAATTCCAACAAAATCGATGTGATACTCTTTACGACTAGATTGTCAGTTTCTCTCCCAAATCTAGTCTGACAATGAAATACTTAGCTTTACACAATGTTATAAACATTTGGGTGAAACTGTCAGTAGTGGTGAAACTTGACCATCACGTATACACTATCTATGCAATTTTGTATCCATAATGATAGGATACGGCATTAAAATTCAAAGTAATCATGAAGTCCTTACAAAATTTATCTATCGTGTATACGACCACGTTTAGAGTATGCGGATGTTGTCTGGGACGGTTGATCTCAAGAAGACTAAGCCCGAACAGGAAAACTCCAACTAGAGGCAGCACGAATTGTTACAGAACATACCAGAAACACCAGAGTTGAAAACTAGCATTGGAAAACTGGTTGGGCAAAATTAAGCGAAAGACGAAACTTTTATAAATTATATACTTTGGTAATATTACTGATAGTTTCATTTTATCTCTATGTTCTGTTATCACCTCTTACTTCCGATTTACAAGTTATAATTCAAGAAATAGACCTGGCTTTGAAATTCTACATTTTAGATAAGAAATATCAAGGAAGTCATTTTTTATTTCGACCTTATATTTGTGGAATGACCTTCCTGACAATGTAAGACTGACCCCATCAGTTGGTGAATTTGACATAACTTGTGAAAAATGTGGACCAACTCCTATACTATACATATGGTGAGAGGAAATATTATAGCCTCCATTCAAGAATTAGAAATAACTAGTGTGATCTAAATAATGATCTATTTATTAGCCATATAATTCAATCATCATTATGTAATTGTGGAGAGGCACCTTAAACTGCATCTCATTATTGTTCAGAATGTAACCCTTATGGAGACCAACTCAGGATCTTATTTTTAAATCGAAATCGCATGATTTTGCCTCCGATGATTGACTTACTACTTCAAAGTTCATCTCTATCTTGTGATCCATAAACTGTCAGTTGCCGAATCACAAAGCAAATAATCCCCAAAGGGCGTAATGTAAGCTGTGTTATTCAGGAATTGACAGTTTATACCACGCTAAATTTAAAAAAAAAACAACATTAAACTCTTGTAATTGAAATTTTTATTATTTTTATTCATTCGTTTCGTCATTTTGCTTGTATAATTTTGTGTGTGCAGATCTTCATTCAGCGTATGAATACTAATTTTGAATTTCTAGTATGTAGCTATTTATAAATACGGGATTATCCTGCATGATCGTAATAACTACATCATCATCAAATGACTACTTAAAAAAATGGTAGCCATTCTAAGGCTTTGAACAATCCTAGCATGATTGTTATATTTTACCTAAATGTACATATGTATTCTGAGTGGAAGCTCAATATACAAAGTAAAGATGTGAAGTTCTTTTAGACATAAACATGACTAAGATTTTATGCTTTTATGGACCAATTGAAAGTGATTTGGCAGATTCATCACTGTACAGACTCGTGAGCAATCTAATTTCGTTTTTTTTTTAAATCTAGTTTCGTGTTTATAAACATGCTGGATTAATTCATGTAGATGCATTAGTTTATAGAAGCTATGCGATCATATTGTTTGTCAACACACGCATTTGTAAAATAATGAGCAGTTATTTGATCCGTATAATTTTTTTAAAAAGGTTTCTAACCCGATCCCCCTTGCGCTCTCCAATCAAATATCTGACATTTGAGGAGAAAATAAATAGACAGACACACAGAAAAACAGATGGAAATAAAGACTGATGGCTGATGTGGAATGCTCTTGGTGTAAGAAGTTAAGTATTTTACATATGAATCATAACAGCAAGCCTAATTGTTGTATTTATTTTTGAAATTTGTATACTATTATTAACACACTTTTCTAACATTATTGTAATAAGAATTACAACACAGCAGTGAAAGATAACTAAAAAAATGAAACAAATGTATGACACATTCATGTATTTACTATTTTAGTATTTCTACTTGTATATAGCCATTTGTTCTGCATTTTCGGAATCTGTCCATAATTATTCATTGGAAATTGCCATTAAATTACAATATAAAGCAGAAGTGATACATGTTTTATATTATCATGAATAAGGGCATGGACAGTTGACTGGGGGTACTTAACAAAAAGCAAGTATTTCCTTTATTTGTTGGGGCACATGATTTTTTTTTTAGCTGGAATCAAACTGGAAGGTGCAGTTATTGAAATGGCATGTGGTGTGTGGAATGAAACCCGTCGTAGAGTTCATTTTATTTTGTGAGAGTGCTTTAGGGGATTTTGTGCAGATGCAGAAATAATTACTTGAGTAGTACTGGTTGGATCTGTAAGGATCATTTGAACATTTGCTGATGCCTGGGATGATACTGCAGAAGAATCTGGAGCAGAGAATGCCACATTGGAACTTGCATTGGACACAATTTCACTCATGTGTTGCTTATGTTGAGTACTGGGCCTTGTGTAGGGTTTCAATGAAAGTTCATTGGAGTGGTCAGACAGCCATTATAATGTGCCTAGCAGGAAGTTTATCATCTGTTAGTGCATTCAACGCTGTGGCACGAAGAGAGTGAGCAGTATAACTTGTAGAAATATTGGCATTTCTGCATATGTCAGGCATAAAATTACTAAATTGTCTCTGCCCAATACTTCTACTGGAGTACCATGTTTGACATAATTGGTAATTTTCCAAATCGTTTTTATCAGTGTGAGAAAAGAGCGATTCAGCTTTTGGATTAATGCGTGCGAGGTATTATTTTACTGACTTTACTGGGCAGTTTTTACCACCAGTTGCATACATTCTCTTGTCAGGCTTTTAATCAGCATTTAAGTCCCCCTGATGATTTTTCTGCTTAGTTTGATAGGTCAAAATGGTATGTTCAGTCACTGTCTCATCAAACTTGAATTAAAAACTGGTAGGCGTTAACTGGCTTTGGTCCTGGGCCCGTATGAACGTTTTCTCCTTTAATTCAGACCGGGGCCCCGGTGGCCGAGTGGTCTAAGGCGCTCACCTTTACCGATCACTGCCATCTCACCTCTGTCTGCGTGGATTCGAGTCTCGGGCTCGGCCAATGTAGATATGAGAGAAAGCTTGCCAGTAGATTCCCGTGGGTCGGTGGTTCTTCCCGGGGTTTGCCCGGTTTCTTGATCCACCAGATAAAACTGGTCGCCATGTATAGCCTATTATGTGCTGAAAAATGGCGTTAAACCCACAACAACAACAACAGCAATTCAGACCCAGATGAGGTGTCATTTTGAAATAAAATTCCAGGCGTGAGAATTAATATTAAGACTAACTGATCTGAGACGTAAACCAAGTGGAATTAAGACATAAGTCAGGTGGAATTTTAGACGAAATATGTAAATTAGTGATGCCTAGAAATACACTTTAGTTTGCCGCCTGGAAAAATGCTTAGCTTGCTACCTGGAAAAAATATTTTGCGTTTCCATTTCCTTCCCAAAAGACGCATGAAATAGAATGATGAATTTAGGGAAAGTGAAGGGCATACTTTTAAAGGATCAGTGTCGAGCATCATTTGAAGAATGATATGTTCAGGCCTTCCTGTATTTTGTTTAAAGTTTCTGTTTTGATGAACCCCCATTAGGCAAGAAATAAATAATTACATTAAATTTTTTTATCACAAACTGATTTTATTCTAGAATGTTGTATTTTATTGGTAATCACCTTCAAACATTTTAACCAATCAAGTGGAAACCTAATTTATAGCCATGAGTATGCAAGGAGGACAAAGTGAGAAAACTCTTCTGTTTTGTATCAAAATAAGGATACTGTATGCTTGGATTTGTTAGGCACTTTGTGATAGGTGATACAAATGAGGAGAATTCAGATGTTGTTGCAATTGTAGAGGTTCTGTTTTTATTTTTGTAATAGCTCATGTGCAAAAGACTGGAAGTTAACAGCAGAGTCAACATGCACTTCCAGTGCCACTGTTTTCCAACTGCTGGGGTTGTAGCTTTAGCCTTGTTTTGTTTTATATGTGCACACCTTCTAAAGAACTCATTACACATGCTCAAGCTTTGCTCACTATTATTCATGCTGTTTCACTGGGGACTTCTAAAATATATGAATAAATGAAAGGAAACAAAGTGGAAGGAATGAATACAAATTAATAACTGTTTCAAACAGTATTTTTAATAATTGCTTGAAACAGTATTTATCAAAGTTAAACATTCTTTCATACAGTTACGCAATATCATAACATTTAAAAGTCTGTTAAAATGAAACCTCTCAATAGAGTATCAATATGTACTGATATGCTGTTCACATTCCTTTATAACATTACATTGTACACAATCATACATTTCATTAGCTGTTACATTCTGTCTTCTTAAAATGAAATATACTGTTTTTCTTGCACATAAAGCAAATAAAGGAGACTTAATGGGTGTGATTAGGACCATATCCCATGAATTACTCAGTAAAGATTCCAGAAATCCTGATCAATCTACAGAAAGGAAAGCTCTTTAGTATAAGGAATCTCTATCCGGCATTTTCTCCAATATGAAGGAAAATCTTCACATTTTTTTCCTTGTGGCTTTAGACACTTTTCTTCACTTCAGTAGTGAATCCAGACAGGGGACAGGGTGGATGTTGTTAGATGATTTGGTCCCCCCCCCCACTTCTGTTAAAACAGTACACTTTTAGGTGAAATACAAGAATGTTAACCATTTGAAGTACAATGAACCATCTCTTTTAAACTAATCCTCAGAAAGAAATTCCTGTATCCAGGAACATATACTACGTAACACGGATATAAATATGACTATTTACCTGTTTGGCCAAACAACATAAGCGTTTAATTTAGCTGCACATTCCAAAATCACTTCACAGCCTTATAAAAATATTTAAATGTTATTCATAACCAGCCTTTAAAGAAATCCTAAATTTTAGTTGCACCATACATTTTGGAATGGCTGCGATAACATATCTGTCAAAAGTTCAGTACTTTACATCTTCGAAAAAACAAATGAATCACTCACTTAATTCCTTACGACCTTTTCAAAATAATCACTGCCATTGTTTATAAAATTGAAAATAAAAATATATAAATTAGAAGAATACCTACATGTACATGACCTCTGAACCTGCCTCAGTTAAAGTTCATTGCACGAGGGCAATTGTACAATTTGATGTGATATCCACCTTTGTGGGAAAAATTAGCTAATATTTAGAAGAACCTATAATTATTGGGTAATGGTAGTTGTAAATATAAAATGTTACTAAGGGACCGGCCATATCAATTTCGAGAGGTGGGGGTGGGGGGGTCTGAACTTCCGGCCCTCAAATAGCATCAAATAAATATTCTTGCTCTCATTTAGGGGAGAAAAAAAACGTATTATATTCATCATATTAGCTGAAAAAAGAGTTCTCTTGAGGTATATGAAAACAAAAATATCCTGGCTCAACAGAATACAGGTTTCCACCCCTCCCCCATGAAAAAGAAAAGGTTGTGTTTAGTCTATAACGCCGCATTTTTTCTGTAGAAAGGTATGGAAAAATGACCATCTTTTAGTAATTGTGCACACATTTGCGAAATACTCCTGTATGTTAGAAGAAAAATGTCCTAACAAACATGGGAATGCGATAAGTTTGCATGTAATTTGCTAATCATGTCACTTTATTGTTGATAACTGACACTAAAATTGCACTGATAAGTGAAGTTTGGCAGGTGCAGCAATAAATAATACTGATATGCAAAATGACCGTTATAGGACATGAATAATGAAGTGCCAGCTTTTGCAACTAAACCAAGCTATTTTTTAACGGAGATGCATCTAGGAATAACAAAAATTAAGTCTGAACTGTTTCTTGTATGCTACTTGGTGTAATTTCTCCAACTGAAATGAGTGGGAGTGTGCAATTCCAAAAATGCATTTTTATCAGTTTTCAGAAAAACATGGTCCCACATAATTTCATGAAAATGAATATAGTCTAAAACTCTTTACTGTGGTACAAAAATGCTTATAACTTCAGTTTTAATTAGGACAAAGAATGAAAGCTATAGGCAGTCACATTTATCAGCATTCATCTGAGGAATGGATTGTACCCTTTACATCACCCCCTATTAACCCCTATTAATTTTCATGAAATCGAAGGCAAACTTTGGACCTTCATTAAAACTGTTTTATATGTGTTTATAAACATTTATCTACATACTATATCCATGTTTAAGTTATACTAAACTCAGTGAATATAAAATATACATTTGTAGAATCACCATAATAAGGGGAGGGGGGATAACTCAATGGGCCTTTTCTATTACGGATGATGCAATAAAATAAAATATTGGCAACATATTGAAAACGACTTCTTAGTAGGTTAAAGTCGTCCACACATAACATTTCTCACGATTCCATTGACTCTCTTTCTCGCACACACACACACAGACATGCACATAAGAACATACCTACACACCCTCATGCTAAAAATAATATACACATGCACACAAGCATGTACACACATACATACATATATATATATATATATATATATATATATATATATATATATATAATTGATATTAGCGTATATTCAAAAACGGTTTGTGCGTGTGTGCGTCTGTGTGTGCGTTTATTGTAATCTATATAATAACTTTCTGGTTAGTTACATAAATCTACTTTTCTTTACATTAGATAGAATATTATGTTATTACGTTCTACTGTTAAACATTTTTGATGTTATAGAGTTTAAAAGAGAGTTTCTGATCAAGTTCCATTATGCAATTTAGCTGAAGATATTCAAAGAAAAATTGCATTTAAAAAGATAAAAGAAACTTGTTTGTCACTATCTGCTGGGGTCTGTTATGTCTTTTTTTTAATTGACTTTAATATAATCTTCTCTTTAGTATTAATTGCTTTAAATCCAGGATGCTTGAACAGTTGGGTTTTATACCCAATTTGTTACAGCCATTATTTTTGGTGCTTGCTACAGAATTGAATAAATATCTTATCAAGCACAAAATTTGTATCTATTTTTGTAAATAAAAAATGAAGCACAGAGTCTAAACAGGTTGTAAAATACTTGTATTTTTGTAAAAAAAAAGAAATGTTTTTTCAACAACTGTTTATGTCAGATGTCACTCGCACTCTTGCTCAGATTATAAGCTGCACCTTCAGTATAAAAATAAATATTGCATTGATAGTTTGGGTTTATGTTTGTTGACATTTGATTATGTAAGAAGGCTTCTGGTACAGAAGAATTGAAAATATGTGAAACAAACCAATATTATTGTTTAAATCATTCTTTATATATAATTTTGAATAAAGGAATAAATTGATACGGGTATAATTCTGCCGTGAAACCATATCAGTTAAATAAATTGAATACAATAATTTCCAAAGAAACAGGAACACTATTTTGTTTATCTGAATGAAAATTATTATATATATATATATATATATATATATATATATATATATATATATATATATATATATATATATGTGTGTGTGTGTGTGTGTGTGTGTGTGTGTGTGTGTGTGTCAAATAACTTCACGGAAATTATCTTACTCAATCAAATTTCACACAATAACCCCGGTGACCGACAATGTACTAATATTTGAGGGATGACTTGACTTATGCACGGGTCATTTCCCTATGGCCTCAGATCACAATTTTCTTTCCTAATATATAGTCCCTACATTTGTTGGTCAATACTGAACTTTCTAGTGTGTCCAGATCTTAATAAATCACATCTTAATCTAAAATATATTCAAAGATGAACTCACGGTCGAGTTTTTATCATAGGGTAACGGGCATATTTTGAGAGGCTGGACTGTAAGCAAAACAACGTGTGGTGTCACAGATTTTTCACTTCCGGACCAGCAACAATGCCTCATTACTCACTGTGCACTGGCGCCAAAATACACGCAGAGATTCACACCATAATACTCGTATTCTAAAGAACAAACAATTTCCTTCGAATCAATACCAAGAATGCCTAAATCTAAATCATCTATCATCACCAAAATGAGAGAGGAAGAAATCCCAAAAAAATAGCATAAAAATTTTATAAATAAAACTGACAAATTAAAAACAGCAAAGTTGACCAGTGAATGGTATTCAAAACAAGTCGTAGCTTGGGTCGGCACAACTTGTATATCAGTGTGGTAGTATGAACTAATTCTGGTAACTTATGGCGGGTACATTTGACATGTCTTAATGAGACAGGACTCAGCTAGTTGTTGGTATAAATAATAACGCACTCAAATTTCCCATTTTGGTGAGACCAGTACCTTGATCTATAACAAATATGCATTGCGTTTCAATGTCATTAACCACAAAAGAAGACAATGTAATAGGAAAATACAGTTTCATGGAGCCTCTACCTTACCGAACAGTGGTGCTGATCTCTTTCATGAAGACCTAAGGCATGTCTTTGAGGTACTATATATCAGTGTGGTAGTATGAACTAATACTGGCAACTTATGGCGGGTACATTGGACATGTCTTAATGAGACCATGGTATCACTACCTGACTGCTGGAGAGCTTCCGAGCTTATCCAACTTTTCCACCTTGTGCGCAATACCAGGCTAGACCTGAAAAGATACGTAATGTGTTGCTTAAACTTATAGATCGGTAAAATGTAGGTGAATGAAGTAAAAATGTGCTAGCTTTTGGAGATTTCAAAATGATATTAAAGGTGCAAACACAGGAAACAACATTAGACGTGAGATAGGGACACTCAGAAATATGAAGCAATGGACATGTATTAAAGTGACTATTCATCCCAAAAAATATACGAGGCTTCTAAAAGTATGTTTATCAGAGTATGTTCTGCCATTTACAGGCTAAATAACTAATAAGGTACACTAGCTATCATAAAGTTTAAGGCAATGTGGGGATGGTGAGGTTTAACCATTGGTGCAACCATTAGCAAATACAGATATGCAGGGAAGTTAAGTGACAATGTACTAAATTAAAAGATATTATCATAAAGAAGCTAATTCATGATCGAAATAACATTTTTGCATATTTCAAGTGCATACAGCCAATTGTGTGCTTCACAGATCAGCTATAGGTACAAACAGATCCAATAACATCAACTAAATGTGAAAGTCTGATCCCCAAAACTTGTAAACAAGGATGGACATTTGCACATGTGGTATATGTTCCATGTACTTATTAAGATCAATTGTACAAACTTAATTTAAATGATCTGTTTGAAAATTTCTGGTGTATTTTTAAGAGTGTCAATTTTAACAATTATTAAACAGAATGGTTCATTAGAATGTGATATTAGCTGATGCTACAATGCCCAACTCTATCAAGGTACTAAATTAAAATATATTACCATAAGTAAGCTAATTCATGATGGAAATAACATTTTGGGATATTTCAAGTGCATACAGCCAAATATGTGCCTAACAGATCAACTATAGATACAATTAGATCCTATATGATGTACTGAATGTGAAATTCTGATCCCAAACATTCTAAAAAAGAATATGGACATATGCTCATGTGGGACATGTAACCATGTTACGATCAGTTGTACAAAGTTAATTCCATTGATCTGTTTGAACATTTCTGGAGTAATTTTTATAGTGTCAGTTAACAATTATTATTAGTATTTAATAATGCTTAAAGCTAATTGGTTCATTAGAATGGGATATCAGCTTATGATTTAAGGCCACACTTTGTCAATCAAAATCTTAACCTAAATTAACACAAAAAAGGAATGCATTTTGTGTTAGACTTACTTCATTTCACTGCTTTCCTACATCCAAGGTAAATAGACCTGGGGAAAGTACATTTACTCTCTTTGACCTATATTTGTTTTGATATTTTTCATTCTCTAACAGTTTGAAATGGCTTATTCGACAATCTAAGTAATCCCTACTATAGAGTTTTCATCGCCGTTGTCATATTGGGTACCATATAACTATGTTTACAAACGATTACTGAAAGCCATAGAAGCAGATATGTCTTAATCATATAATTACCCCATCAAAAACACATAAATTAACTGCTTGGACCTCATAATAAATAGTGTAAATGACCTAAAGGCACAATATCAGCTAGAACGTCTTCATGTGTTTTGAAAAAAGGCCTCATTCTGACTTTGAAAGATATTTTCTCTGACAGAATTTGAACATTATCCACATTTCGAACTTTTATATGGTGATAATAATGAGTTTCAACCCCATAGAGACTTTAAATATGAACATATTTGCTAAATTTTACAAATTTAAATTTGAAAATATTAAAAATCTATATTTTTAAGAAAAATTTAAATTTTTTAGAAAACATGAAAAAGTGAATTTTGAATTTGATAGTTCAATTTTTAAAGTCAATACACACAAACTGTTCAAATTTCATGTTTATACCTTTAATAATAACCTTGGGAATTAAATTTAAATTTGTACGGCATGAAAGGCCTCAGATCACACTTATTTTTCCTATATAGTCCCTACATTTGTTTGTCTGTACTGAACTCTCCAGTATGTCCGGATCCTTATAAATCATATGTTAATCTAAAATATCTTCAAAGATGAACCCACGGTCAAGTTCTTATCATAGATTGACCGGCATTTTAGATGCTGAACTGTAAACAAAACAACGTGGGGTAGGTCACAGATTTCACTTCCGGACCAGCAACAATCCCTCATTACTCACTGTGCACTGTCGCCAAAATGCACACAAAAAACTACACCATAATGCTCATATTCCAAAGAACAAACAATTTCTAGACTGGTTCCCATTCTTCCATATCATTAGTACCGTGAGTCCTGATACTGAATTAAGGCTTCGTACGGTAAATAGATGTTACTTAGAAATATAAAACATACATGAATAAATTCCAATTGGCTGGCAGCTTAAGACCTATTATGTTTATGATTATTACCTTCTCTTAATAAGTTAAAATAAAAATTTTAAAATTTTGAATCCTTCTACAACTTGTGTGATAATCATGTGTCCGGACGTTTATTTTGTCGGGTTCCGATGTTTTTGTATTCTAATATGTCGCAATTTGTTTAAAATATTCCGTTCAGGAGATTATGGGACTACTCGGCGCATAGCAGAGTGGGCCCACTAACGTTCTCGGCCCATTACATACTCGGCCAATCGGTTCACGATTTATATAATAGTAATGTGGATGTATGGCTTTACAACATATATAACTTAGTTACTTTAAATCAACTTTTATTCACAAAATATTAATTGCTTGTACAAAATACAAAGATTATTTATTTATTAGTACCACTTTATTAATCTTTTACCAGGTAATAATCCCATCAAAACAGAGACGTGTCGATAAAAAAAGTGTAATAATATTTTAAATGTTGAATATAATCAACCAAACTCTTTAATGAATGGTTTATAGACGTTATACTGATGTATAGTGTTTAGACGTACAGATTTCATTGGCCAAATGATTCCGGTGAAACTAGTTATCATTTAATTTAAAAAATAAAGACAAAGAATTTGAATTGTATTTGATCAAAGGCCGAATTTCAAGTAAGTTGTAAAATAGTTTTGTCTACATATTCAGTTCAAAAAAAATTCATCATTGAGCAAAAGATATTGTAACTGTCATTGTGAACGAAATTTGGGTACCAAAAAATTATTGTATCAAACCTGTATTACAAACTCTTTGTTGCCATAAGTTACAGGAATCACAAGCAAGTGCATGCTGCTTTGCAGTCACAACTCTGGAACACTCGATACAGTGGTTAGTATCCACTGATGTGTTGATATGATCATTTAATTTTTGGAGCAGTATAGTTGATGCAAAGATGAAAGGTCGATTCATTTTTTAATTTTTTGTTTTGTTGACTCAAAACACCAATTTGCAAAAGAAGGTAACTGTTTTCCTCACTTTTTCAATTTAGTACAATCTTTTGTCGAATTCTTCAACAAACAATACGCGCATTCGACAATAATTACAGTATTGTTTGTTTACTTATCACGGTTAATCAAACCCATAAAGTGTGCATAATCATTAATGATTAACTAATTAGTAAATAACATGTTTATACAAAAATATTTATTGTTCAATAACAACAAGTGTTTCAAAGCCATACAAAACCAAGGGTAAGAATCGCGAAAAAATACAAACTTTGGTCCGAAAGGGACATTGTTTGCCGATACCGACATTGTTTGATGGTATGGGCCAGCCATGACAGTCATGATTTCCTAATTAAATTTGTATGGACCGAATCTGTAATGGGCCGACTTTGTTATGGACCGACTCAGGAATGAGCCGAGAATGTTATGGCCGAGATCTCCAGTCACTGTTCAAAAACATAAGCGTCAAAAGAATGTTGGAGGCAAGAAAGAGTTATGTCCCCTGACACTATGTCTAATGTGTCTGCCCAACTGCAGTTCCGTAAACCTGCAAAATGCAACACAATCTTGATTTTACTCACCAAAACTATAACTCCATGACCTTCGTTCGCTACAGTTGTCTCCAGTTTTGCAAGATCAGTTTCTGCACACGTATGTTGGTATTACTTTCAATGAAATGTCACAAATCAACGAGCGAAGTTGAAACAGTTCAAACTCAAAAATGCAGCATGTTTGAAAACGAGGCTACCACGGTAATTATGGTATTAAGGTACCAATTTTGTTTCCATATACCTCAATGCTAACGTTTGGTGAAATAAATACAATTTTTATCCTACTTCAGCATGCGTACCACACACTGTCAAAGAGAGCAATGTTAGATTGTCAATTTGACGAGGACGAACCAGGTACTCCAGTGCATTTAAGAGAGATAACTCTGTTGGAACTAAACAGGGGTAAGAGTTATACAGTCACAACGGAATCATTTTCAATGATGTGTATCACATTTTTAAAAAATCATTAAAAATACAAAATATGATGTAGATATAAATTAACATAATCTCACATGTTGCCAATAGACTCATTTTATTTAAAACCTGACAGAAACTACAACTCTTACACAATGCACCAATCACAGCTGGTTTTGTTGTTTATTTCTGAATACAATGTTCCTACACATTAAGCTCCGGCTAAATGTCAACTGTTTCATCTAGTGACATCGTCAGGAACGATTCTTCAAGTTCAAGAAGTTGCATGCTATCATCACTCAGTTCTCTCTGATCTGCTAACAGGTAGCATTTCAGAAGTTATGCCATCTTCTTCCTTGTGATCCATAGCAGGAAATTGTGTTGATCGGTACAGTCTACTTATTTCTGAAAGTATTAAGAAAGAACAAATAATGCATATAATTTTTGGCATCTTCCAAACAATTTCTGAGTTAATGATAAATAAATCAACTCATGTCCTTTTTCTATTTGTATGAAAACTCGGCTAAATCAAATGAGACAGAGTTTTCACTAGTTTTTTTTTTTTACAGTGGAGATCAATCCTTCCTCTAAATTGCAGGTAAAGTTATGCAGTTTTAGTTTTATTTTTCATGTTCACTTTTATAGTCGTCACTTTTTATAAATTGAAGATAATATGATTGATACAATAACAATAGTATTACAACTTAAGCTAATAATGAGTGGTATTATTACCTTCAGAAATCTTGAAACACCAAGGTATAAATGACCATCTTCGCAACTGCTCATGCCTCTGTCTAACACCTGACTCATCTGGAAATTCTTCTAGAATGCACATTCGTCCTTCATCTTTTGTCAGCTCAATTTCTTCATGCAGCTGCATACGAAGGCATGTTTGTGTCTGCATTCAGCGGCATGCCAAGTTCTTACAATGGCAGTATCCCGTGATATTCCCTTTAAGGTGAGTGGCAATGTGCATAACTGGAGTGATCTGCTTTCACCAGGATCGGGATCACTTTTGTGTTTCAATCTTACAAGGTTGTCTATCATCCAGATCAGGAGACAATCTCTTATCCTGGTTATCTTCTGATTTACTCCATTTTCTGTTTCACAGAAAATAGAGTACCGCTTAATATAGGACTTGTAATAGTCTAGATCAGGTTCTGCTTTTGCTTTCAACAATCTCTCTGCCTCTCTGAAGCTTCTTGTTGCTCCTGCTTCAGCTGTTATGTCAAACACTGTGTTGATGCTGTGATAATGCATTGCAAGTTCCAATGTATCCCTGTCTTGAATGATTATTGTGTGTGTTCTATTGAAGATATTTAAAAGTGTGTCATACACTTGGTATAGTTGGAAAAGCTTTGCTTTCAGTAATGTCACTGGATTCTTTGCCTTCCAGATGCTTTTGCGGTTAATGAAGCGTTCCAGAATAATTTGTACTAGTAAAGGTATGTCCAAATGCCACTCTTCTAACAAACTATATGTCTTCCAGTGCAGTGGTTTGTATGAAAGCGTGCTCTGACGTGCAGTGCATACACGTTCTTTATCTGGTGCAGCTGAGACATATCCAGTAATTTTGCTTTCTAAGACAATATGTTCTTGAAGTTTACCCATCATGATGTCATCTTGAACAAGAAATATACTGAAACTTGTTCCATGCTTATATTTATCAAGACCACCAGCACGAAAGAATACAATATTTGGACAGAATGCATTGTGGTCACTGAACAAAACATGCTTGTTTAGGTCTGCAACGTCTGAAACCCGATCAAAATCCCTGCTAACTTCCACAAAGGAATGACTACCGGTTTGGTGCTCACAATAGGTGGAACATTCAACACAAGATACCAGTTTTATATGCCCAGGGTAGTAGAGATCGCCTTTAGTCAACACTGCAGCCTCTATTACCTCTGCATAGTTGTCCTGGACTATGAAAATGTGCACTCCATCCAGTCTTTCTGCAGCCGACTTTCTCTGCTTGCATTTGGAAATTACTCTGCTTGACTCAGTCACAATTGCATCGTTTAGTCCATGAGCTAATTTTATTTCCTCATAGAACCTCCATTTTTGTTTTACTTCATCTTCGTATGTAATTGAAATGTCTTCATCTCTGCGACGAAAAATGGTACTCAAAGAGACAAATTTTATTCCATTCTGTTGCAGAAAACTGAGTTCTGTATTCACTTTAGAGAGTTGGAATATCTTCTTTGACTCTAAATTCTGACAATAGATGTTCTTCAGGTATGTAGCCGTCAAACGACCATAGGCCACAGTCTTGTATAAATTTAGATTTGTTTTATCACAATCTTTATTTTCTCTTTGACAATGTTCTTGCAAATGACTCTGTTATATTCATGAGCAAACAATAATGTAATATTGCTGATAATGTAAGGTATGTTTTGCCCTCTATTACTTTGTTCGAGTGTTTGTATCCCTGTATTTCTCTCAGAACATTTGCAACACGCAATTCCCTGTCAATGGTCCTAGTATGGTTGTCTTTAAGTAGTTTTAAAAAGTCGTCAGATGGAGCGTAGCACACTCCATCAAGGATAGAAAACTGCAGGTCTTTCAACGAGGACATAGTTCAGGAGTAATTTCTGAAAAGAATTAAAGGATATAAAAAAAAAAGAAATTCAGTGACTTCCTATGAAATATTTTACGAATACTTATTCTTCCTACACTATGGTACATTTCATGGAACATGGATTCATTGAAAGCATTTTGATGTTATTACTAATAAAATTGTATATGACACTGTCATGCAATCACAATTTATGTACACCAACTGGTTTTATTAATATTTAAGCATCTTATGTTGAGAACAGTGTAAAAGTGTAAATATGTTTTAAAATAGATATCTTAATTCTATTCAAGATTTAATCAGATACTTTTGATCTAAAATACTATACATTTAATGTCTAACCTCAATAAAATGCACATACCATCTTTGATATTTTCTTCCGGTAAACTTGAAGACCGTCAATGTATTTGCACCACTGTACTGCCATATCCAACGGAGGGACCACATAGCGTTGTCCATATCTGTTCCATGCAGCATAAATTTAATTTTTGCTCATTTGAAAAGATCTTCGTGATAACTGCAATTATAATTAGTATGAGTCTAGCATCAAGCAGAACTAGACCAAGTTTTATTTTAAGATTTGATGTGAAAATGTGACTAAGAACTGGTTTGCTGACTTAGAAGATTATCTTTGCATCACAAATTTTGATTTTGCAAAAAATTTTATTGTGATTATAGACTTACAAGATCTATGTCAAGTTAAATGTTCACCTTTCGTTTCCTTTAAAATTCTTGATTATGGCCCTTAACTGACCTAAGAATTTAACGTTACATCTTTAATATTTGTTTAAATTTTACCATATTGGCATCGGCATGTTTGTTCTCTGAACACATTAGAAGTTTGCTTAGGGATTTTTTTTCAACCAAAAAAAAAAAAAAAAAAAAAAAAATCCAAGTGCTACAGACTTTCCGTGATCTTCGTATTTGATAATGTCAGTAAGTATAATTTATTGTACTTCTTTAAGTTTTCGATCTGCATCTTACATGATATTTGATGAATTTTAAAATGATTTTCTAAGTTACATGTAGATATGTAAATTAAAGACAATGTGTGATAAAAACATAGTTAATGATAACCACTAATGTCCAAATGTTATTATGGTTAAGAAGAGTGTCAGATTCAATTTGACTTTACTATGCCTAACATGGGGAATGTTGTAAAAGACACTATATGTAAATTATATTTAATAATTTTAAATTACTCTGACAGATTAATTTTAAATTTAGGACACTTTTCGATGATATATACGGAATAAAGAGGCTAGGAAGTGTCAAGTGTTATCTACTGTTATACACATACAATTTAAGAATGTAAAAAGAAAACAGTAAAGTAATAATAATGTAAAAATATATATTTTTAAGTTTTAAAATGATATAGAATAAGAAATATTTGCCTTGCGTAAACTCATGCTTCTCTGTCTTCCGGCATCAGTGTGGAACAAAATAACGAAAAAATATATATGGTGTATGTATGTATATATACATATGTTTATACAATTACACTGAAAATGTGAATGACCAAAACAATCATGCTATATACAGACAATGTATGTACCACCAGCACTAACATTGGGGGTATCTTATTACATAACTGGTGGAGAAAAATGTTTAGATTAACAGTACAGTGTACTGTATTTGACAAGGTGATGATATCAGAGCCTGATTAAGTTTGCTCAGTTTGAGTAGACCAAAGTACCTTTGTCATAGGACTGTACCTTTTGTTTCTGTAGTATCCCCAGACTGTAAACAAGGGAAATAACCGCTGTTACTATCTCGGTACTGATGGCGTCTGTCGCTGAAAACTGCATTTCATCGTGCGATTTTCTTATCTGATTTTTGTACTTCAAATAAAATTTGTGTAGTATAATCTTTTATAGAATGCAGGCAGAATAAAATGGGTCTCTCTCTAAAAAACAAAAACAAATAACAAACCAAGAAACAAAACAACCCCACCCCACCCCAAAAAAAAAGAAATAATTATTACAGTATAGATACATTTTAAAGTTTTTATTCAGCATAAATAGAACTGCACATTTTGTTTCTTCTTCTGGCAGCAGATAATATTAAAAATAATAATAATAATAATAATAATAATTATAATTATACACCCAATCCAAGAAAAATTGTCCAACTAAGGTTTTATTCCGCCGCTGATAGATTTCGTTTGCACAGAAAAAAAGTGATTGAATATATTGTCATAAATTAACTTTTGAATGGAGTTATGGTATTTATTAATATTTTTTAAAGACAATAAAATGTATACTTTATTTATCTTTTCTATCTGCAGATGAATCAAAAGTTGCAAATGTTGTATTTTCTGCCTGTCGCATCAGCAACTACAGCACTTCAACTTTAAAAAAGCACAGTTAAATTACATAAATTATACGTCTGTTTGAAGTTTTTTGCGATGTAATACAATCTTGGAATCTCATAAATGTACTGTACATTCACTATGTCTGTTTTTTGAATATTTTGTTTCAGATTTATTTTTGTCGCTGAATAGCCTCTAACATCCATAACAGTTTTCTGTTGGTTGCTTAACAATTTCACCGTAACTAATTCGAAACACAGAAAATGTTTATGGAATACATAAAATTTACAAAGTAAATCGTGCCTTCTATAAAATTATTTTGATCGGATTTCGCTCAAAACATATTCAATTGCTTGACTTTAAGGTGTGACACTTAAAAACATAACTTTCATAACGCAATTTGCAAATAACAACTGTCTATTCATGGCATTTTTGCATAGTGTCCATATCAGAAAGCTAAAATCGTCAATAAATTATTAATTTTCTTCATGTGACTCGAAGAAAAATAAAATGATATTATAAAAAATATAACTTCCGTAATGTATAACATCCATAACCAGACAATGCGCAATGTGTGCCTCGTTCCCATAGAATTTTGTTTTGACATTTGTGGGTCATTTTTCGTATTTAAAGGCTGAATATGTTTATTTATCAGAAAACTTCAAAAGTGTCCATTATCCAAAACTTTAAAATTTAATAATATTTTTCTGAATTTGGACAATTTTACTTTGATTGGGTGAATAATAATAATAAGAAGAAGAACAACAACAGCAACACTTACAGTGACACGAGCGACAGGTATAACATGTCCAATAATAAGAAGCAAAAGAAATGATTTAAAAGAATGACATTCTATAATTAATGATCGATTTGTTTCCTTTTACTCATTATTTAATCATTGACATTCTATGGAAATTTATAATTCACTAAATAAAACCACATGCATTTTCTTTTCTTTACTCTATGAATGATGACGGAGTTGTTTATCATTATTATTAATAAAAGTTTCGGTATTTACCACATTCAAAAATGTTGTATAAATCTGATAATAATATTAAGTATTTAACAAATTGAAATTACTGGAAATTAAAAAATAATCTATATGTTTCATTTGAGGTATTCAGAATATGAGTAAAAATGTATACTTCACGCAAATTGGGTGATATATAATTACTCAGTTTCTTCTGTGCTCTGGTTATACTCATATTGCATGTTTTTTCTTAATAACACTTTTGCTGTTTGAATTTTTTTTAAAACATTTTTTTTTTGTTTGATTACTTACTGAAAGATGGGTATGACAGAATTTAAAACACTATAGAAAGTAACAGTTAGAAAAAAGTCCTGAATGCAAGACTTCCCAGTTTGTTGTTTTACATTGCATTTAGCAAATTGAAAATGATCACAATTGTACTTTCATAATTACTCCAGATATTTAATTTTGCTTAACAAATTCAAAGAATATATTCAAAGTTAGGTCTATAGAAATGGAAAACCATTTATTAAAGCCATTTCTTAAAAAAATTATTTGCTATCAACTCATACATAAATCCTCCTGCGGTGAATTCTAAGTCCTAATCTCCGCCTTCCGCAAATTTCAAAGTCCAGTTTACCCTCATTCTAAACCCTAATTTCCCCCTTGTACAAATTTGAATGAAAAAAATGACGTCTCAAAACATGAGTCTCGGTGTTTTCCGCCATAGCAAGGTGGAAAATGTAAAATTACGCCTCAGACGAGAGGCGTTAAGTCAGACTGAAATCTTATTGAAATTACGTCTCCTGCTATATTCTGCCGGGAATATTTCCATTCCAGGCGGAAACCAAGTGTTTTCCGTCTCAATGACGGGTGGTTTCCGCCCCTCTATTTCGAATGAGTACTCAATTCTAATCCACGAGTAACAAAGTGCATGGAGAGATATAACCAAACCCTGTACCTGAGAGTGATATGATTATCTTGCATCAGGTACTGATTGATTGCATGCATGTCTGATTCAGGTATAATAGGTTTGTGTTCAGTTGATCTTGATAAGCCATTCTTGGTGTTAAACTTTAATTTCCCATTTAACATGTCGTTTGCTTTTTAAACTCAGGGTCTGTAACAATATTGGTCGAACGATCACATTTAACTTAAATGTAACGATTAATAGCAGCCATGACCTTCTTCAAAGAGTTTTTGTGGTATTCTTCAGCTTGGGCTTCAGGGAGCTTCCTCGGTCGTGTTGCGGTGACGTTGAGGGGAGCTTCAGCATAAAATATTTCAAGCTTCTGGGCCAAATATGCAGGCTCGACTGACTTCAGATCTACCTCTATGTTCTTCCCTTTGCACCATGCCGAAATTCATTTTATTTTGAGATTGGTAGAAGCTATTTTTAAAACTCTAAGATAAATATTTAGATTTTTGTGGAAAATCATTCGCGCATATTACCCTTCCCTAGAATGTATTTATTATAGCAAAGTTGTTATACTTTTATATTGTGAAAAATATTCATTTACAGTATGCATATTTGTTAAACACTTGTGAAACATTGCTTATAAAGCAGTTTTAGCAAAGAAAGTATGCATTTTGAACATTCATTGCAATTTCTTATGCATTCGTTTTATTCATTGCAGAGTAAATAAAGTCTCATTTGTATATAAAATGTTGTTAAAGATTTAAGATGCACATTTTTCTTGCTTTTGTATCTACACACAAACAACATATGGCCTTTTTTATTATATATGCTTTATGAGTTAAGAGCAAATTAAGTATCAATCATTATTATTTGAGCAAGGAATAATGAACAACCCAGTATACTATTTATTTCTATTATTAAAATTCATTAAATAATGATGAATAAATGAATGAATAAATGAATGAATGACTCTGCCTGTGAAAGTGCTGTAGCCCCACTGAATGTTTTTATTGATAGATTTTGAGTACCGCGGCTGTGAAATACGTAAGAGATCTTCCTCATTAAGAGATTTAAAGCGTTTTGGTATGTGGTCATCCTGCTGTTCAACTGGCAAATGAACTGGTGTTGGTTCATTCACAATGCTTAATAACTCAACTTGTGATATTTCTTAAACTTCAAAACGCTCGTCAAATATGAACGAGTCCAATTTGTCAGGGTCTTCATGCATAAAATCTATCTGATATGGCAAATTTAGAGAAAATTCTCCAATTTCTGACATAGTGCACTTGCAACGTTTTTCTCCAGATTTTTCACGAATTTAGTCAACTAAAGAATGATGTCTGTTTCTTCAGAAAACATCAAAAAGATTTGTTGTTTTAGTCTTTCAAATTATTTTTTTTAATTGTAACATTTTTCTTTTCTTTTGAAGCATACGTTGTGTCTGCGTTCACTTGCAGTGTTTACGTTTTGCTTTGCACGTGACTTTATTTATAAAATTGGTTATTTTTAGAAAAGTAGTTCTCCTCGCAGTTTATACTCAAATAAACGCAGCTCAACCTGATCACGTGGTAACATTCTGACCAATGGAAATCTTAGCTACCTTTACCAACTAATGTCATTGCAATTAGTTTGCTCATGGTCCTATCTCTCTCTCTCTCTCTCTCTCTCTCTCTCTCTCTCTCTCTCTCTCTCTCTCTCTGCCGGACGTATTATGCTAAGTGCCTTACATGTAGGGGAAAAGCTGTATCTAAGTTGGGGAACTTGTTGCCCAACTCAAAAAGATTCTTTAATATGCCAAAAAGTATGTTTAAATCACTTGTCCGTCGGGATAAAAGTTTATTAGTCGCCTTTAATTAGTAAATTGATTCAAAGAATTTTTAATTTTTAGAGACTTGCTTTATTGATATTCGTATTAGCCATGGCAAGGACTATTTTAATAATGTGTTTGCAGTTGTGTGGTTAGTTTTGATTTATGTCTATACGTTTAAAAAAATGTGTAGTTTAATTTACGTCTGTGATGACTTTTCTTAAACTTGTAATTTAACGAAGAGCGGACTTATTGTTAAAGCGGCCGTGCGGTCGTATCTCCGTATATCCATCTGTTCGACTGTCCTTGTATATAAGAAAACTATACACGGCTCCTCCTACACAACTCAGGGGATTATACTGGAGCACGATAAACTAAGAGTTTGTTGTAGATGCGAAATATGATTATTTGTTTCCCTTGTCACGATATTTGTTGTTGTTGTTGTTTTTTTTTTTTTTTAGGTTATTGGGTATTCTAAAAAGTAGAATTACAATTAGAAATTTGTCACGAATTCTTGTTTGATCCCTCTTAGAGTTTTATCAAATTGTAAGATGATAAATCGCTATTTGGTATAGATGTCTGATAAGTTTTTTCTTCTGGTTTTACTTTTTGGTAAATTTATGAAAAATGTCTAAATGAGGTATTATGAAAAGTATAACAGATTTTCACTTTTGATTCTAGAGGACTCTGAGGTTCCATTGCAACTTAGTTGTCTCATTCATTTCTTTAGGTACATGCTTAAAAAGGTAGTAACGGTTCTAGTAAATTTTAGAACAAAGTTCTCAAACAACTGAGCCATTTTGAAACGGAGTTCTAGTATCCACTTCGCTGATTTTTATTCTCACGGACAACAAGGAGGATTTTGCCTAAATTTCGTCGACGAAATTGTTTGTTTGGTTAGATGGCAATATGTTTTTGATATGCAAATATTAAGTTTTTTGGTACATACATAGGAAAAAAGTAAACATTGTAGTACTTTGAAAATTAGAATCTTCGATAGAAATGGACCACGTCTCCTTATACTAGACTACAGGTGAAATGGTACGAGCTTGAGGTTTGATGTAGATAAGCAATATATCTTTAGAATATTTTTCAAATTTCAAATATTTAATGGTTTTTAGAAGTAAATTCTTATTGGTGTAATTTGACATGACCCCTTCTAGACTTCTAGAAGTGATCTAGTACAGCCTGGTAGGCAAAGTCTACCGTAGGATATTACATGCGTTATATGGTTTTAAATAATGTTAAAGAGTTCTTCTTCTTCTTCTTCTCTTTTTTTTTTTTTTTTTTTTCTTTTTTTAATTAGTGGGGGTTTTGGGTGTTTATAAAGAAAAACTCAGTTTTGGTAGAAATAATTCTTTCTGGGATAATATTTTCAAAAATAGTAAAAGGTAGATGACAGATGGGTGGTTATTTTTTTATTATTATTATTTGTGGGAGGGGGCGGGGGCTCATTTGTTGATACAGTTTTGAAAAAATCGTGAAAATTGTGTTATAGTAAAAAGTAGAATCTCAATAAAATTTAACTCTAACATAACTGAAATTCGGAAATATGCATGTTTGTGACTGCATACACATCTAACTTTTATTTGAATTATCTACGTTTTCAAGTTCTCTTTCTTTTCTTTCTTTATGATTCGGTTTGATAACCTAAATTAGAACAATAATTCGAATCTTTAATACAAGAAGAAGTGAAAGGAAACGTTGTTTTATGCTAAATTAATCGTGATTCCATTGATCTTATTTCCATTACTGCTATCATCATTTTCTATTGTCACACAGTCTGTTTGATTCAGATTTCCAAATTATGTCTCAAACGAGTTTTCTCCATTTCCAAACCTGATCTTTTTATATCTTGATTATTTTCTTACGCAGTTTTATCCCCTCTCTTCCCTACTAGATTTTCATGAAACAAAAACACAAAAAACAACAAAACAGACCCATTTCATTAATAAAATATGAACACTCTGCCATTGTGCCAATGTCTCTTCTTTGATCAGATTTATCTGGTCAGTATCCTCTTTATCCAAATTATAAAATCATTATGATCCCACATATGACTACCAAATCTGTAACCTCGCTAGTCTGGAAAATCCAGTCTTTGAAGCTACATGTAGGTTCTACTGACTCTAGGCACAGGGATGCAAACCAATATCCATGAAAAGATTAAAAAAGTAGGGGCGCCATATCGTTGAGTTTGTGGTATTTTTTTCGATAGTGGGGGACGCCATAGTCGACACTTGACATGGGCGCCGTTTTGTCCAGCGCAAACTTGCGGCGGCCATATATATATATATATATATATATATATATATATATATATATATATATTGTCATAGAATACTACATATATTGTCCAAGAAGGGTAACTCACCTTTTTGAAAGAAAAACACATGTATATCCAAAAGGCAAAAATCTCATTCCTTGAATCCCATTAATGTTTAGGTGATAACATTATTGCAATGATCACAAAGTTCTAAAGAAATATCTCTGTACATTAACTCTTTGTAATGAAGTCTCCTGACCGTAACCAGATTGGCTGCCTCCGGTTTCTCAACGATCTGCATAGCTGTGGTTCGGCTAATCCTTGGACAACACTGATTTGGGTCATAACGGGAGCAATTAGTTGTGAATTTGTCTGGGTCAAATTGGAAGAAGAGGACATGGGTGCCGCTTTATTGTACCACTGACCACCAGGACGTTACCGTAACACTTACACCATTATTGATTGTTGTAAATTTGCGATCGCGGATGGAGTATGTCTGAAGTACAGAAATCTGGGTGCATTTTCTGACCCTTTCCAGATGCTGGAATACCTAAAGTCGTCTGTTGTCTGCGGTAACCATTTTTCATTTTCTTACCACAAATATTTTTGGGATCTCCGCAGTCCGATATTTCCATTCGCACAAAGTATCCAGTGTTTCACCTATATAGATGTTCTTGTGTGTACTGTTATGGTCAAACACATTATTAATAGAATTTTGATAAAAGTGAATCTCTGTCGGACAGAGAACAAGTTTCATTCTCTCATCAGAAAAATTGTGTACTTTAAGACACTGTCCATTCAGAATGTCCATTATATAACAAGACTGCCCGTTTAGAACAAATTATTTACAAACAGTCGCTCATTGTTCTGATTTCGATTTTTCTAGTTTCACTTATTTTTACAAATTATAGACAAGGTTGGCAAGCATTCTACAGTGTTTCCAGCGAAAACTGTATGTCATACAAATCCAAAATATCAAAGAAAAATAGTATATCCAGGCACCGGAATTTGCATCACAGAATTTAAAGTATAGTGCTATGCAAAATGATACGCTTTATTGATAACATTATATTATTTTATTCATCAAGCCTGAAATATCAGAGTGTGTCAAATTTATGGTCTAAGAATACAATCTTGTAATCATATCTTTTTGGTAAAAAGTCAGACATATTGCATGTAAAATTTGTGAAAACACTCTTCATATCATGTAATTACTTAGAAAAGAAGTTTTAAACATTCCATGTTCGATGAAGCAACCATTATGACCTTGTAACCGCCAACCGCGCTGGTCGTGTCCTTTGGTCAAGTCATTGCTGATTATACATCAATGAAGTTCGAATGATCATGCCATCAAAGTCACCATCTACAAATTCGTCTATCTGACACATACTCTCGTGTGCGTGACGTTCCAAACCACTCAGACATTCGAAATTGTTTGAGCCTTTTCGTTGCAGTCGCCTGGGTCCAAGCGGAGGAAGATTATATGGCTTCCGCTTTACTGTGCCACTGTACACCAGGATGACCCCTTACCCTCACACTTACACCACCATTGCATGTTGTAAGCTTTCGATTTGGTATGTAGTATGTCTGTTACACGGAAATCTGGCAAAATTTTCCTAATCTTTCCTGTTGCAGGAAAAATCTAATGTCGTCTATTGTCTGCGGTAAATCATTTTTCATTTTTTCTTATCCTCGATCCAACATTTTTCATCGCACAAAGCATGCAGTGTTTCGCCTATATTGTTGTTATTGTGTTTACTTTCACGGTCAAACACATTATTAAAAGAATCTTGAGAAAAGTGAATCTCCGAAGGGCGCATCAAAAGGACCATTTCCGCATCAGAATAAAGTGTACTTCAAAACACTGTCTTTTCGAATTTCCAGTGTATAAGAAGTCTGCCCCGTTACAACAACAATAATTTATTGACAATCAGCAGCTCACTGCAACCGGTTTCATTTTTTCTGGTTTCACTTTTGTGTAAAAATGATAAACAAAGACTACACGAATTCAAATGTATTTTCAGCGATAAGTATCCGTGATACAAATCCAAAATATCGAAGACAAAAACCACTACGAATATTTAGTGAAAAGTTCAATACTGTTGCTTTAAATCTAGTCATGTTTTCCCAAAAGATATTTTGGTAGACACACACCAATATTGCATAGCTTACCTATATTGATCTATTTGATTGATCTCAACCTGTAGCAACTATGTTTTACATGTGAAGCAAATGTGCTATGTATTCTCTGTGCAAATCGAAAGTAGACTGACTGGAATAACTCTTCTATTCAGGTTTATCAAAATGAAATCCGAAAGGGTAGAACGTAGGACTTGGGAAGATATTAATACACTGGACTACGGGACACAATAATTACAGCTTCTGCTACTTACAAATAATAATATTACCAGCAAACATTATTTCATTCTATGATGCCGATAAAAAGGAAATCTGTGAACATGCCAGGTTATCCTTTCGTTCGTTCACCAGGGTAGAAAGTATATGCGTGTGTGAGGTTGCAAAACCTCGTGTAATCGTTTACACAAGATTTCAAAAGCTAGGGAAGTGGCTGTTAAAGGTTTGTATGCAGAAATATTATATACTCATTTTTTTCTCTATTAACTTTGCATTGTCAGAATCGTGCAGTATTTCTCCATACTGCACGGCTTCATACTGCACGACACGTGTGTCTAAAAATAGTATCGCGTGTCAGGAACTACTTTTTATTGTAAACAAACAATGTACTCAAATGTAGCAGACACCGGAGCTTTTGTTTTATTAGATTTGTCTGTGGATGAACTAAACAAGCTGTTTGAGAGTAGAGATGATAAAGCTGACGATGTTAATGAATTCATTGAGTCACAAAAGAATCTTTCAACCAAGCAAGTGACTGAACGTGATATTCACAATGTACAGAGGTGGCTTTATGACAACAAACGCGAGGCATGCAGTATTGAAAATATCATTCTGATCATTTAAACACTTATTTAACCGATGGTTCAGACTATGAACCGTGCTCTCTAGAGTCTATAAAAAAATAGCACAAAAAGGCATCTTATGACCAAATGATTTTCCGTTTCTCTCAGAGACCGTCAATTGTACAAGTCAGTTCAAGCACAACTTGTAATACAACTAAAGAAGGCGGGTTTTGGTATAAAGCAAGTGTCTCTGAGCGAAGAAGCCACGATAACGAAGAAGCCTTATTTTCCGCTGACGAAATGGGCTCTCACACACAAGCCGCTTTGCAATTTTGCCTGTTTTTTTTTTTTTTTTTTTTTTTTTTTTTTTAGAAATTCTTTGGATTTATTATGACAGTACATATAAATATGTCATATATAGCTGGTAATAAGAATGGCAATAAATGTACTTACTTTTCTGCATCTTGAATTTTTTCAAAATGTACTTTCTGATCCAGGGCGCGAAATTGCACTGCAATCCAACAGAAATCACATTGCAAAGGAGAATTTACTGCACTCCAAAACGAAATGAATTTGATATTCCCTAACAAAAGTATTTAATCCTGCATCTTCTTGAGAATTTCACTTAAAAGAATTTTATATTTTGTCCACCTTATGATTCCAAACTATCAATGGCAGTACAGTAACACATGTGTAACCTAGCTTGCTGTCGAGGCCAGTCCCTCTAGCTACATGTACATCGTGCGTAATAGACCCAGCTAAAAACTAAAAGAGCAGAATGTAGTTGATTCGACAGAAAAAGAAAATCCCTCAATTTCAGATCAACTGGGAAAGTTGTTCCAAGACGCAATCATTCACAATAACTCTCAAAATTTTAATTTTAAGTAGACCAAAATGAGATTTCTTTTTTAAACAAATCACTGAGCGCGCGGTACTCTACCAAGTTCAAAGGTCACTGGGCGGTTCCATGTGCGCATGAATACTGTTACTGTGTATTGGTTTAACTTCGGTTGTGTATTTACTTTAGAATATAGCAGAAATTTAGTTACTTTGTTTCTTGTAGTGTGTTCTTTTTATTATTAAGCCTTAGGTAGAAAAGCAAAATGAGTATATAATAAAAAGGTTACTGCATTTGTATGGGAAAATATGAACTCGTTTTTTCTGAGCTATACTGCACGACGTACGTCGTGCAGTATAACTCAGAAAACTCGTTCATATTTTCCCATACAAATGCAGTAACCTATAAATATATTACAGTCTTGACCAAATCTAAAAGGTTGGGATTGGTCTGCAGAAGGGAGTAGAGTGATAAATAAAAAGGGTTCTGCTGCGCTATAACATACTATTAGAACTGAAGCAAGGTACGAATTATGTAAGAAATTCGTGTCTCATGACCAAGAGAAAGATGAGCTGCATAGAAACTTTTGTTAATGTACTCGAGTACATTAGGGACTCTACTGTCATATAGTTATTGACCGAAGCCAGTATTTTGGCACGAATCACAGCTCATCGTTTAATGTATTGGTGCACAACATTTTGAACGCAAAAATGGCGTGCATACTGTCACAAAATGGCAGAATATCATCGCAACCATGCTAAGCCAAGTGAGCTACAACGGTTTAGTAGCTTGTAACTCATATATCATAGTAAGGTTTTCTTTCTGATGATTGAAAGGAAGGCCAGGCGCCAAAAACACGATTACAAGAGGAATTTCAATGGCGTTCATGTATCAACGTTACACTTTGTATTTTTTCGAGGTTGGCAATATAAAGAAACAATTATATACAATATTATGCATAATTTATCTTTTATCATCACAAAGTTTCGTTTGTAATAGAAAAATATGGACTCTGGTAAATATATTTTTTATTCATCACCACTCTCTAAACCACTTGCTTTGTACTATAAGTCTGAGTAAACCACTCCTACGCATATATAGTGTATATTTCCTTCATGTATAAGTATAGAAGTGTGAGTTATAAATAAACACAAATGTTCCAGTAAATTAAAATAAAAAATTACCTTTATTACGCCAACCCAACCTGATGTCCTGGAGAGAGAGAGAGAGAGAGAGAGAGAGAGAGAGAGAGAGAGAGTGAATAACATGTATCTACGTAGGATGCAAACTTACATATATACATAAATTATCGTGTATATGGATTTTCAGGAGGGTAAAAAAAATCGCACGAGAGAGAAAGAGAGACTTGGAGATAGAGAGAGAGAGTTTTATTAAGTGTTTCTGTTTTTTGTTTTTGAAACAATTAGGAACATATGGTAGAACAAAATTAAAGGCCTATTACAAGATAACGACGACCATTTTTAAACTTCTGAAAACAGTTATCTCATTCTGATTACCTTTGCTTTTGTTTTGTCTTGACGAATAATTTTGTTGTTGAAATAATATAATTAACTATAGTGGTAATGAAATGGTACAAATGGCCCAGCAGATACGCTCGACATTTCTTAAGTGGAGTCATAATAAATTCAACCCCTTTTAGAGCTGCTTCCATATAAACCAAACTAGCCGTGTCAGGCATTCGTATAAATTCGCAAAGAATGTTTTCTTTTATTTGAACTATGCGGGTGGTGAAAAATAACATGTCTTAAAAGCTGTAATAGAGGTTGAACATGTAAAGCAACAAAAACTTCAACATCAAAATGTTTTATTGATTGCATAACCCGTGTTGTGTAGGATAACCTCAATTCAGTTCAATAGCCATTAGAGCTGAGTAGGTCTGACGATGTACTATTTTTACCGTTTCACCAATCTACAAACTATATACCACAATAATATACTGTTGCAGTCATAAAGAAAGTAATATTTCAGAAGCTAATGTGCTAACAATTTCTATTCCAATTTTGTTCATTCACTTACGATAAGCTCTTAGAAGATGCTGAATGATGTTTTCTGAACGTGTGCAGGTCGAATTCCAGTTACAGAAATTAAGACGATAAACGTCTCGTATATGGTTAATTGAATCAGGGGGTTTATATAGCGCAGTCAGTGAGTGCATGAAGATGACGTCATAGGTCACACATGTGGAGTGGGTGACCTTGAATTGAAGCTGGATCAGTGGCCTTTATAACAGTAAATGAGAGGTGAGGATCGCGTGATTGACGCCATAGATTACACCTGCGTGACTTTGAATGACTTTATTCGAAAATAGTCCAATTACCTAACTCTTACATACATGATGTCCGAAGACTTTCAACTTTTCTACCTGTTTTTGCACTCAGACTACCCTTCTGTTACAACCAGTTTTGACAGGTTGTTTCAAACGAAAATAACCTTTCTGACATTTTAGAAAAGCAAAACAACAAGAAGTCATCACACAAGGTAAGGCGAACAAGCTGACTAACCCAAAACTAGTGAGTACGTTGAAAACAAAAATAAATACGTGAGTTACTACCGAAATCTAAAAATGTACACACAGCTAGGCCAAAACTGACACAGAGCCAACAGAGTGGTTAACTAAAGAGCTTTTATACACACTTAAGATATACATACGATGGTAGATTGCAGCACATGGCACTGGTTCTCTATGTCGAAACTAAAACAAATTTATGGAGACACGTAGTAAATAATACGGTTTTACGACATAAGTGAGTATACCAATGACATCTTTAACCGTCCAGAAATGAACCAGAAAGCTGTTGCAGTGTTTAAAGATAAGTTCAACGGTATTCCTACAAAAGAACCTGTAACACAGAGAGCAAACTTTTATTTACTCATTCAAACCTGATCATGCTAGAAAGAAAGTCTGTAAGGGAATGAAAACTATGCAAGATCACACAAAATCAACGATTTGATATGTATAAGGAGAGTCTGTTAAATGATGATGAGAACTATCAAGAGATGTGCCTTTTGATATCACGCAAGCGTGATATGTATATCATCAGACTTAATAAAGTAGCATTGGCTGCTCATTAATAACATGACGGATATTTCAAGTTAATCATTTTCTAAATAAATCCAGTCATTCAAAATAAATAAAACATAAATGTAACACACACCATATGCACCTGTTGTCTAAGAGACGCATGGAACTTGTATCTGCCAGATTGAAAATGTAAATAGCTTTACCAAAAAGTTTAAATTAACGTTGGTGCTAAACATTTTATTTTGTCTGAACTTGAAAATGATATGAACAAAGCGCGGGTTTGCTTAGAGCAACCAATTTTAAAATCATGAGGGAATTAAACATATCTAGCCCATTTAGATATGCAAGAAAAAAAACGTTAGGCATTTGAAAATGAAACACTTATTGCTGAATTAGATCTTACAGTTTGAACAAAATTAGACCGCAGAAAATACAGAGAAAGAATGATAGGTCTATTAGAGAAAGCATTGTGACATAACAACCATCTTACAACACAGGATGTTGTTTATTTAATTCTAACATGTACGTAAATGATGATGAAAATGCGAATAGAATAGTTGATGAAATTTAAAACCAAATGAAAATTCCCTAACACAAGGAGTGGATACCTTTGTACGTCTCAGTAATTTAAATCAAGTTAAACACGGCCTTTGTCGGTTTTACTTTGCATTATCATTTCAGAACTTTTCATATATATATCGTTCTACTCTCAAAGCTTAAGTAGGCTACTGTTGTCAATTAATATTGTATGTTGCTTCTTGTCAACATCATCTATCATTCAGCACTCGATGTTGGTCTAATCGTCAGCTTGTCAACATCATCTATAATTCAGTACTCGATATTGGTCTACTCGTCAGTTTGTCAACATATTCTATCATTCAGCACTCGATATTGGTCTAATTGTCAGCTAGTCAACATCATCTATCATTCAGCACTCGATATTGGTCTACTCGTCAGTTTGTCAACATATTCTATCATTCAGCACTCGATATTGGTCTAATCGTTAGCTAGTCAACATCATCTATCATTCATCACTCGATATTGGTCTACTCGTCAGTTTGTCAACATCATCTATCATTCAGCACTCGATATTGCTCTAATCGTCAGCTTGTCAACATATTATATCATTCAGCACTCGATATTGGTCAACTCGTCAGTTTGTCAACATATTCTATCATTCAGCACTCGATATTGGTCTAATCGTTAGCTAGTCAACATCATCTATCATTCAGCACTCGATATTGCTCTAATCGTCAGCTTGTCAACATCATCTATCATTCAGCACTCGATATTGGTCTAATTGTCAGCTAGTCAACATCATCTATCATTCAGCACTCGGTACTGATCTAATCGTTAGCAACAGTATGTTGTTATTCCAAATTTTCGGATTCAAGATAGGACCGACCTATAAACTATCTTTGGGTGAGTTATTCAAGTATATTGTACCTGCGGGTTTGTCTGATTTGACCAAAGACTACTTAATCAATTCAGGCTCCTTTCCTAATATGACTGTGCCTTAGAAATGTCTTTGTCTTCGTCTATAAAGGCGACATGTGCTGGAGGCAAAATTTCTTGGGCAGTTTGTATTTGCGTTTGTTCTGTCAACCATCGAATTCCGATTGCAGTCTGCATTTTTGTCTTTCAAAAGGTAGTAGTATAGAAGTGGAGAATTGCAGAATCACTTGTTATGGTTTTGAGTCATTTTATTATTAATCTTTTTATTCTGAGTAGAAATTTAGTCACTGAGATTTTTATTTGATATGTGTGAAGCAGCGGAGTGAAAACGAATCTGCAACAACATACTTCGAAAGTTGTTAATATTCTGTTTTTCTAATGCACTTTTGAAATTTGACCAACCAGACCAAACAAAATAGCAAGTGGTCCAGAAATTGCCACTTCTATGCTATTCTATTACAAAGAAATTCAGAATCAAGACATTCTGTGTTGTTTCTTTAATAGTTCACAAGTTAGAGATTTCAGTGTAAGCAAACATACGATGTTTTTTTTAAAAAAAATATCTGAATATTAGAGCGGTGTACACGGGCCGAGAGGGGGGAAAGGCCGGTGCGGGGACAATTCCCCAGGGGCCTGGCGATTTCTAGGGGCCCGCTGTCAACTCAGTTATAAAAATAAATGAATTTTTGCTATAAATATTAAAACGTGTTCCTTGCAAGAGTCTAAGTTATGATATATTACTACAGGTTTTATATTCTGTCTGCGAGCCTGGGTGTACAACAAAGTTGTTTACTAGTGAACAGTAAATCAGTGCATCTCCTCAAAGTACTCCAAATGCACCTCTAGACACTTTATCAGTCTGATTATCGAACTATTATGTGACATGTTGCATTCATTTTTCTTTTAAACTGCACTTCCAACCGTACGTCGGCTTTCAAATCGTTTGTCTCTCAGCCAATCTATGATAACGGGATCCAGCTAAAAATCACTTGGAGTGAAAATCCGCGCTGTATGGAGGATGTGGCAAATTTTGATGTTGTGTTCCTTCAGGAAGTCTGTCACGATGGCGGATTTATGAGCCTGTGTGTTGTCATGGAGTAGGTGGATATCTCGGGTACCGGTGCGCGGACTGGTGGTTCGGTAGTGTTCCACAACTATTGGAAACACTTTGGAGGCACACAAATGTCCAGTGACACTGGCAGTGTCAAGTACCTGGACGACCAGACCTTTTGCATCGAAAATAATGTGTATAAAACTCTCCTGACAATCCTACTACGTCGATCGATTTGTGGTCTCTGCTCATTTTCTCCGATCCAGACTTTATTATTTTCTCTTGAGTCGGGTTCACAAAAGAATGTCCTTGTTTTATCACCTGATACAATTTCATCCAAATGTCTCTGGTCACTCTTTTCATATTTGCCGTCTAGCTGTTCTATCGATTTCAACCCGAGTCTGTCTTTGAATTCGGGACCCATCTTGCACTAACCTTTCTGAGCTTCAAACGATTTTTAAATATATTAAAAACAGCTTACGAATTAATGCCCGTGATAATATAAATATATGCCACTGTGTATCAAGCATCTTCATCAATCCCCCCTTCACGGCTGAACCACCCACCCCCTCCCTAATCACAGGCAACGGACTTCCATGACCTGATTCATCTTCAATGGATTTGCGACCATCTTTAAAACAACGAAACCACCTCAAAATTGTAGGATATCACAGAGTATAACATCCGTACACTTTATCCAAGTCGGCCTTGATCTCAGTCAGAGAGTACCCTAAGATTACGCAGATTTTACAGTATGCTCGTTGCTCAGCAGCAGAATTGTTCTTCGTCTCCGACATTTTAAGGTCACTGTCATTTACACCTATGTTACATCACACTCATATAATTACAATAGCATTAGCTGATAAAAGTAACTAGGATTTCCATTGGTCAGAATGTTACCACGTGATCAGTTTGAGCTGCGTTTTCTTCTGTATGAACTGTGAGGAGAACTAATTTTTCTAAAATACCTACTTCTATAAATAAAGTCACGTGCAAAGCAAAAGGTAAACTCTGCAAGTTCGAAAACACAACGTATGCCTTCAAAACAAAAGAAATATGTTACAATTTGTTAAAAAAATTGGAATGAACTGAATTCGAAAAACTAAACAAGACATATCTATAATTTTTTTAATGAAAAATAATTATTTGTAATACTAAATTGGTAAGTAAAACGGGATAAAAACGTTGCAATCCCGCTAGGTCAAAGTCAGTAATCGCCGAACTGCTGTGTCGAAAATGGCAGAATATGGAGAATATTTGTTAAGTTTGCCATATCAGATAGATTTCCTGGAATCAGACATTGAAAACATTGACCCATCAATATTTGACGAGCCTTTTGAAGTGGAAGAAATATCAGAAGCCTAGTTTTCAAGCATTTTAAATGAACCAACACCAGTTCAGTTGAAGGATGAACTGCAGGATGACCACATACCAAAACGGTTTAAATGTCTTAAAGAGGAAGATCTCTCAAATATCTCAGAGTAGCGGTACTCAAAATCTACCAAGTAAAACACTCAGTGGGGTAAGAACACTTTCACATGTAGATTAATGAATTCATTTATTCATTCTTTCATTCAGCATAAAGAAATTAATTTTATTTCAAAAAATGCAGTCGGCAGGGTTGTTCATTAATCTTATCTTAAATAATATTGCTTGATACTTATTTGGCTCTTAACTGTTATTTTCATAAAGCATAACGGTATATAATGAAGAAAGGCAATGTGCAGTTTATGTGTAGATATAAAAGCAAGAAAAAATTTGCATTTTAGCTCTTTATAAGAGACTTTGTTTGCTCTGTAATGAATAAAGTGTAGCTTATCTTAAAATGAATGCATACGAAATTGCAATAAATGTTCAAAATGCACTCTTTCTTTACAAAATCTGCTTTATAAGCAATGTTTATAAAGTGTTGAAAAAATGTGCATGCTGTCCTTGGATATCTTTTTCACAATATTTAAAAATATAACATTTTTAATAATATATAGATTGCAGACAAAGGAATATGCATGAATAATTTTCCACAAAAATCTAAATATTTAATCCAAGGAATAAAAATAGTTACTATCAAACTCAAAACCATATGAATTTCAGTATGGTGCAAAGAGAAAAACCTAGAGGTAGACCTGAAGACATCGAGCCTGTAGATTTGGCCCAAAAGCTAGCCATGTTACCCGTGGATTAGAATTCCACAGCCAGTTAACACCAAACCCGTTTTGAATTCAAGTTTGAGGAAACAGGTGCTAAATATGTCATTATGACCAATCAAACTATGCAGAAAAATCATCTGGGGCCCTTAAATGCTAAGGAGGAAAACCCTGACAAGAGAATTTATGCAACTGGAGGTCAAAACTGCCCAGTCATTTCAGTAAAATACTACATCACACTCATTAATCCAAGAGCTGAATCGCTCTTTTGTCACATTGATAAAAATGCTCTGGAAAATCCCCAATTGCCTCAAACATGGTACACCACTAGAAGTGTTGGGCAGAGGCAAGTTAGTAATTTTATGCATGACATATGCATAAATGCCAAGATTTCTGCATGATATAATGCCCACTCTCTTCGTGCCACAGTTTTGAATGCAATGACGAATGCCAACCTTCCTGCTGGGCACATTATGTCTCTGTCTGACCATTCCAATGAGCTTTCATTAAAACCCTACACAAGACCCAGTACTCAACATAAATAACAAATGAGTAAAATTCTGTCCAGTGTAAGTTCAACTGTGGCACTCTTTCCTCCAGATTCTTCTGCAGTACCTTCGTAGACCTCTGTAAATGTTCAAATGACCCCTGCAGACCCAACTAGTGCCGCTCAAGTAATTTGTCATGCATCTGCACAAAATTCTCTACAAGCACTCTCACAAAACACAATGAACTCTATGACAGGTTTCATCACACAACTGCACCTGCCATTTCAATAACTGCACCTTCTAGTTTAATTCCAGCTTAAAAAAATTCATTTTCCGCAACAAGTTAAGGAAATATTTGGTTTTCAAGTTCAGTACCCCATGTCAACTATCCTTGCTAAATGTATGATAATATAAAACATCTATCACTTCTGTCTTTTTTTAAATTTGTTTAATTTTTTTATATATAAATTTTAATGGCACTTTCTAATTCATAATTATAGGTGGAATTCAGTAGTTCTATACAAGTACAAATTAGAACAGTAAATACATGAACTTGTCATACAATTGTTTGATTTTTATGAGTAAACTTCAATGTTGTGTTGTAATTCTTATTACAATATTGCTTGAAAAGTGTGTTAATAATAAACACAAATTTCGCAAATAAACAAAATAATTAGGCTTGCTGTTGTGATTTCCTGTATGAAATACTTAACTTTTTACACCAACAGCATTCCACATTAACCATTAGTCTCTATTTATATCAATCCTTTTGTGTGTCTGTATATTTACTTTCTACACTGATGTCAAATATTTGACTGGGGGTCAATGCTCGGAAAGTTCAAAATCAAAGGCATTTGATTCAATCAGTGGAACCCTCCCTACTCTCAATTAACACAAGGTAACTAACTCTCGAAGTTCACAATCTGACCCCTCGATGACTCCGTTCTAATTTTATATACTATCTGTGCATTTAGTCAATCATAACATGCACCACCGTAAAGTAGACATTCCAAACAGTCCCACCCCCTCATGTACCATTTAAGTACCTTACTGATTTTGAATGGCCACTTTTATGCGAAGTTTATCCGTCGCTTCGTGTCTTGCTTTGAACAGTACACCCCCTGGCGACAATCGGGTTAGAAATTATAAATTGATGAATGTTGACTAAGTTTTGTGCATTTTTTATATCCTTGATGCGTTTTGTTTTTAAATCGATAGGGTGTACAAACAAACGGGAGGGTGTGCGAATACTATAAGATAGAAACAACTATGAAAAGTAATTATTTACTTGAATGGAAATGGGGAAAAGGTTATATTTGTTAAAGTTCTTTAGCAATATCAAATAACTCTTTGATATTCGTCCCATCTTTTAATATCGGGTATAGACTAAGAAAATATATGTATGATTTTTTACGAAATTCTAAAATGTCATATTCCTTCACGAAATCTTGATAGCGTAATCATGTGACTTGAACAATGCTGGTTTTAAGAACGGAGAGCCAAGATTTTGTTTTATCTATGACCGATGAACGGCAGCGATAACAAATGAAGGCCTAACCAAAATATACGGTATATACATGACAAAAAGCTACAAACGTCATTGACACTATATAAATTCGTTCATGAAGTAACCTTAATTAACATTTAACAAATAACATTTTACCGAATTTATAGTCAAACGCTATTATATTTTAATCATAATTGCATATAATGTCAAAGATCATCTATAATATCATGTTGTGAATCAGAAATGCTGTTTAAAAATGCTCAATGAGGCTACTTTTTGACATTGTAACCGTTAATCATCCTCGGTTGTCAAATCTTTTCCTTAACGGAAGACGACGGTGTATCAAACGAAACTTGATCATAATAAAATGTGCATGGTATTGACAATTATTTGCAACATTTGGATGCTCACGAAAGTATGAGTAGATGACCTGTATTGCGCGTCATTATGGATAATGAAAAAGAGAAGAATATAGTATAGTACAATAAATCTGAAATAATTCTTTATTTTACTAAAATATATTAATGTCGATTGACTAAGATATGGATCATTAATCATAAATAAACAAAAATAAAATCCATTATTAGAAACACGTATAAATTTCATTTATTTCATCGTTATTGACACATATAAAGCTAATGTAAAATGACAGATGTTTATTTTCTTGGTTCACTGAAACATATACACTATCACTGATATTCATTTTCTTGGTTCACTGAAACATATATAAAATCACTGATATTCATTTTCTTGGTTCACTGAAACATATATAAATTAACTAATATTCATTTTCTTGGTTCACTGAAACATATACAAAATGACTTATATTAATTTTCTTGGTTCACTGAAACATGTACAAAATGACATATTCATTTTCTTGGTTCACTGAAGCATATACAAAATAACAAATATAAATTTTCTTGGTTCACTGAAACATATACAAAATAACTAGTATTCATTTTCTTGGTTCACTGAAACATATGCAAAGGATTTTTCTAGCATTTACACATTCTTAACAGAATTTTAAAAAAATAGTTAGAAGACATCAAGTGATAAATACAAAAATTTTCAAGAGGAAATTATGATGGTAATCATTCGTACAGTTCTATTCAAATTCCGTCTAATAATTGCAGAAGAGACATTAATCTCGTATACACATTAAAATTCAGTTTCAAAACCATGTGCTGCTTTACGGCACAGCAACACCTGTAGGTGCCGAAGCAATTGGAGTAAAGTGCCTTGCCCAAGGACACATCACGGTAGCCGACACAGGCTGGTCCGATGGTAGGATTCGAACCCGCAACCATTACGGTCGTGAGTGCGGCACGCTAACCACTGAGCCACCGCCGCTCTTTACTATGTGGCGAAGTGCTGGGGAATCGCTTATACATAGTAGTGTACAATTCAAAAGGCAACAACGTTGTTTTCCTTGTATCTTTTTTTTATTTGTTTATATATTTTTTTTATATATTTCATTTAGAGGAAAAAGTTTAAGGCGATATCAATAGATTTATATTTGCACAATTAGCTATAGTAATAGCAATTCTAATATAATTAAAATAAAATATGTAAAGATATATCGTACTCACTTGTTTGATAGATGTTTCAATGTAACTTTGAATATCTTGCAAGAAACGGGGAATTTAAGTCGCGTCGTATTGGATAATAAAAATAATCAGGAGTCAAATCTAATGCAGTAGATTTCAATTATCTGTAAAATAATACCAGATGTTAATAAAATCACAGAATTACACATGAGCATTCACGATGCCTTGAAGAATAGCTTTTTCTAGGTATGTCTCTGGTCGGAACAATGAATTCGTTTAGTTGCAGTTCAGTTATTGTATGCATTTTAGCTGAATTTTCCCAAGCTGGATAACTGATTGAGGACGGAAATGACTTATTGTACCAACATCCGCCCGGGTAGCCACGAACTCGCACACTTTCTCCATCGTCATAAGTGGTAAATTTATGAACTGGAATGTAATAACTTTCGTTCACTGGAATCTCTGTGCACTTTCCGAGTCGCTCCAGATGCTGAAAAACCCACAGTCTCCTGTTTTCTGCCGTGAACCATTTTCCATTTTTTCTCATTACGGAAATATATGGAATATCTTACCTTCCTTCGCACAAAGCGTCCAGAGTTTCACCTATAGAATTATTCCAATGGCGACATCTCCTCTCAAAGACAGTGTTAACAGAGTCTTGAGAGTAGCGAATTTCAGATGGACGCAGATAAAAAAGACCCATAAAGATAGAGAATAAGTAACCACTACCGTCCCACTACACTTTATATGCGTTCTCTACTGAGTATGAGAGAATTTGCGCTTATTATCATTCCAATTAGAGTTGTGGTTAAATACAGATACGGTAAGAGACCAACCATTTAATTCGGAGAGGGGGTAGGCTAGCCTGGGATTTACAAAAAAATATTTCCAGCCCCCAAATAGACTTTAAAAAAATATTGTTGTTCTGATTTGTATAAGGAAGATCCAATTACGTCCATTATATTAGTTGAAAAAAATTACCTTGACTAATAAGCAAACAAAATATACTGGTTCGAAAGAAAATCCAACCCTGCCCCACACCCACCCCCTCCCAATGCGTGTGTAAGTGTTTACCGACGTCAAAGTTCATGTTCCTTTCGGAAAATCAAAAGGTTTCGCCTGAAATCGAAACTCTACTCAGAGAGTGCGCTGACGCGTGTTGTTTCTCATGATCTTATTATCTATACTTCCTGGGAACTAAATCGAAAGGCAAGTCGGGTCCAGCTAAATTATGTTTAAAAGGCACATATAATAGCTTGATTATGTCTCCAACGTTTGAATTTAGATACGATAATATAACATTTCTTTTTTTAATTTTGTTTTGAAAAGTCCTGTACACATGTCAATCAAATGTCCGGTAACCGTACTGCAATGATATCGCCTTGTAGTTGCAATGTAGAATTAAGCCAAACCATATATTTTATATGTAAAGCGAAAGTGTAATTTATGGTATATGAAAATCAAAAGTAGATACAAGTAGACCAATTATAATAAAATTTATAACACTTATAAGTGTGGAAAATATTAGTGAACTGAAAAGGGTATGTAGGTTTGTGCATATTCTACTAAATACTTTTTAATCCTTGTTAATCCCTTCTGTGTTGATCCTCTAAGATTTATATAGCCAGCCACACGTATGTATAACGTAAAAGTAACTATCTTGTTTTTCCTTATATGTCACTGGATAGCGACCGGAGAGTAAATAAACCTGTTACTCATGTTATTCCATAAAAAAAGTTATGTATAAAAAAGAGTATTCTTTCGTATACAAATAACTCGTGCCTCTTGATACATTATCATTAGCTGCATACAAGCATTTGTGTTCAGAAACGTGACAACACTATAAAACTCGTATCTCAAATTGAAATGTGTGGAAACTCACACCTCTTACATGTATGTAGCAGAAGGTCAAGTCTCATTCATGTGAGCTCAGGGGAACTATATGCAGTAACACTTTCATAATCCGAACACTGCTTAAACCAGAATATTTGGCCGTTATAAATAAAAGGCCAATACAGTTAGTAACAGAACGGCCTTGTTGGAACCAAATAAGTGACCCGTTTACAGAGGGGCCGGAATACAAAGAGGCCGGTTCAGGTAAGTTTGACTGTATATTTACAAATAGTATGCATATCCGAATACTGGCAGTATATACTACTTGCTATAATCATTATTGGTCAAAGATGGATGTGTCTATTCAAACTTATTTGTTATTCTTTGTAAACCCCATTTTCGTTATTATTATAAATTAATATTGCATCGTTTACAAATAATTGCGCTTAAAAGCAATGACCCTCACAAAAGTTGGCGTAGTTATTACCTGCTGCAGATATGCATGAGGAAATTACGTATCACTAGAACAAAGAACGCGCTAACATAACGATTGTAGTGCAGGGATTTTGCTAAGGGCTGTTAAATGAACAACGATAATTTATGGAATTTTAAGGAATATAAACGAATAATGATATACACCTACGTTCATTATGGTCATCGATAGGTCGACAGAAAGAAAAGGAAAACAATATACTTCTCCATTAGTAGAAGGTCGGCTTGTACTAGGATGAGGTCGCACACAACAGCAAACCGAGCCTTAAACAAGGAAGGTCATGCTGGAGGTAATTTTGGACAATCTAAATCTTAATTAACATTTAATTTTGGGAATTCAGTTGGAGTAAATTTTACACGAAAAACGGATTTTAATCTCCATATAATGCTCTACAGAAAGCTTAAAATGTTACATTTTAAAGATTTTTTCCATAATTGACCTTTAAGCCAAAGTAACTTTGTCAATCATCCGTATCTTAATAAATCTCCATTTTTTCTGTTTATATTCTTAAAGTCATTTTACGCAGAATGAAAAACACTAGACAAACTCATCTGAATTCAAATCAGCCGTATAGTCTGATATTGCATAAAGATTATGAAATATTGCTAATGTGACCATAGCATCTCCCTTTGCCAAGCTATTTCCAGTCTACAGCAACGACAGTACACTCCTTGGCGACGGTCTTTTCCTGAAACTAGCTCCCTTTTTGGAATGCGGTCGCCATGAGTTATTTATTTAATGTATTGATGAACACAGCCGTTGCTTCGCTCAATCCAAATCGAAATTAGTATGTTTGAAATCGAGAATAACGTGTGCAATATTTACATAGATGATAATTGTCTATTTCAAAACCCTTAGCAAATTCCTTGCTCTACAATCCCTATGTTAACGAGTTCTTTGTTCTAGTGATACGTAACTTCCTTAATCATAACATGGAGCAGGTAATACCTGCACCAACGTTTGTGAGGGTCATACTTTTAAGCGCAATTATTTGTAAATGATGCAATATACATTTATAATAATAACGAATATGGGGTTTTCAAATACGTAAGAATAACAAATAAGTTTAAATAGACACCTCCATATTCAACCTCTAATGATTATAGCAACTGGTATATACTGCCACACAATTTGTTTTATATAGGCATTTCCTGGTTTGAAAGAAAATCCATACCCCACCATCTCCACGCCACCCCACCCCCGAAAAAGAAGACAGGAACCTTAGTGTTCAGTAGTCACTAAGGGAATAATATCAATCTTTTTTTTTCTTCATCTGCTAGTCACAGTCGTCTACGTTCCACTGTTGACATGTTGACCTTTGACCTCCTACAAGTTTATTGTCGATGACATAGCTAGCTGGCTAACAAGTAAGAAAGATACATATGTGTATAGTGTGAATTTTACACACAAAAAAAATCGCGTGACAAACAAATAATATGTACGAATAATCCATTTAAACCAAGTTATCTAAGTCTACTTCGGATAAATAGAAGTACTCGAATCTTCATCTCATTACTGGAATTTCTTTCTTAAAACAAGAGAGGGTATCCAATTTGTGCAACACAACCTTAGGGCGTTATTCCCTCTTCACTACTGCACTGCATGCTTGAGGATGGTCGCTTGAGAATAGTAGTAGTGGTAGTACTAGTAGTAGTAGTAGTAGTAGTAGCGTTTTACTTCACCTCAGCATAATAGTGGCTGTATGGTGCCAACTAAAGGTAATGTAGCGGAAATCACTCGTCTACACTACCCCGTGTCTGGCCTTATTGGGTTCTTTGGGATATATTTTTTATTGGAGTAAAACCAGCTGTATCTGTATGAGATCTGGTGCTTCATAATGTGACAGATCTCTGCCCCCCACCCACCCGCCACCCCCACCGCCCGCAGGATATTTGTCGTATTCCTGGCTTCAGCTCGCAGCCTGGTCGCCAACTAGGTTGTTCTCCGGATCTCAAACTATGTCGTTCGTGTCGTCGACTGTGTCGTGCCGCAAGTCGCCGACACGATCGTCGACTGCGACGTCTTCTGGGTCGCCGACTGGATCGTAGTCTGAGTCGTGGTCCGGGTCGTCACTCCTTCAAGACCGACAGACAGACGAACAGAGACGAAGCAATGAGTAAAGAGAGATCTTCAGTTAAAATCTGTATTCTTTCAAGGTCGTGGTAACAAGATCCCGGTGCAGCTAGAAAAAAGCCTTGAAGCTCCCTTATTCTGGTAGACAAAAGCCCTAGTCCGTCACCATTTAGGATCCCCGGTTCTGCCTCATTCTGTTCGGCGACCTATGGCCGAATGTGATTTCTCCAGCTGGGTGGCTTGTACGGCTTCACTGGAAGGGCTGTATTCACACCACCATCGCAACTACAGTTGGCTCGTATGTATATATATATACATACAATAGGCGTGATCCCGTTACCAATAGACAATGACGCTAGATGGCGCCACAAAGCCCACTACATTTAAAATCAAATTTAATCTTTAACGAAACGAAATTTACTGTCCATGTGTTTTCTCATTACAGTAAACGATTGCTAGTGAATGTTGGAGTATATAACTTTTTGAAACATTTTTGCTTTTACATAGCTAAGGATCCAAGCAATGCAAAATTAATTCGCCATTTATAGGTTCGTGTGCATTTTCTTGCCCTACTCTAGGCAGAATATATATCCCCCAGTGAGGGTCATTACGTTGTAAGTAATCTGTTACTAATAATCCGTAAAATAAAAGTTGAATTAGATTTTTTTAAAATTCGTTAGATTTGCACAGGTTTCAATTTCCAGTCCATCCATACATCTGTCTGTCTGTGAGTACACCGTTGTTAAAATACTACACGTCCCAGATCGAAACATTGTTATATGCATTGTTAAATGTGCAAAAACTGCAAAGATAACAAATATTCATTTATTACCTTTTGCCAATCGCTCCCTTCGAATGCTGTTGTGTTTGAAAATGATTCATAAAAAAGTAAAAGTTATGAAGTTCTATGTACATTAAGGGGAAACAAATATTGCACTTTACATAATTTTAAGAAAATTCGTTTTTTCATATTAAAATGAGACCAACGTTACTTGTGTTTATTTGATTATCATATAAATGTGAAACCTCCATTTTGTCTCCTTTGTATGGGACGTAGCTTTGAGAGTGCCAGAAATGCGCATATGGAAACGTATAGTGGGTTCCACTTTGCTTGATAGAGACTTATCTTTCATATGGGAAAATTTGTTTTTTCAAAAAGGGTGGATACAATTTACCTCATGAATACAAGTCCACAGTTTCTTTCCCTATCCCGAGTGGAATTAGCTCTTAGTATCTAAGAAGATCAGGACTTAAATTAATCCTAGAATATGTATCCTAACACCTGGTGGTATTGTCTCAACTGGTGTATATTACTTGAACAGAATATAAATCTGAAAACCTCAGTTTTGTCTCCTCTGTAGCAGAAGTAGCTTTGAATGTGCCCGGAATAGGATAAGAAAATCTGTCGTCGGGATCCATGTCTCTTGCCAGCAACTTGCCTCTTGTGTGACAAAATTCGCATTCTCAAATAGGGCGAGAGCATAGTAATCAACACAGTTCGACGGTATTTTTACCCCAATCCCTACGTAAGTAGCTCTCATTGTACCAAGAATATCGGTGTGGAATTCATCAAAAAATATGTCTCCTAACACCTTCATATATTGTCTTCTTGAAGGACACTTGTTTTCTCATATTAGAATGATATCTACTTTAGCAGTGGTGGTTTCTGTCTGTCTGTCTCTTGTTGCATACAACTGTGAAATGGTCAGTTTTGTCTCCTCTATAGTGTTTGAGTGTTCCAGGAATTTGTAGTGGGGATCATCAAATCGTGCCATCATCTTAACTGTCATGTGAGAAAATTATGTTTCTTACATATGGTGGGGGCAAAGCTCCCTCTTCAATACATTCAAACAGTTCATTTACGCCTACCGCCAGCCAAGATAGCTGGGACTGTGCCAAGAAGAACTGTATGAAACTTGATCATAGACTGTCTCCATCAATCTGCTGATATTATCATATTTGGTAAAATTCGTTTTTAATATTAGACTGATTCCAATATAACTTGTCTTTGTTACTTGTACAGAATATATATGCGAAAACTCAGTTTTGACTCCTCGCTTTACCGGAAGTAGCTTTGAGTGTGCCAGGAATACGCATATGGGAACCTGTGATGTGGGTCCACAACTCTTGCCAGCAACTTATCTCTCATGTGAAACAATTCGCTTTCTCAAATTTGGTGCGACAAATATCGTTCAACAATACAATAAAAGGTAATTTTACCACAACCCCAGTGGATGTAGCTATGGGTTTGCCAGAAGAACTGTAGGACACCAATTAATAATTGTCTCATTTGGAACAATTCGCTTTAGACTTTTTTTTTGTCTGCTGCGTACCGGAAGAAGCCTTAAGTATGCCAAGAATGTTCATATGGGAACTTATATTGGTGATGCTTGTCGTTTTTTACAATTATGTTTTTTAAATGTGATTATTTAAATGTGTTTAAAAAAGGGATGATGTGTGTCTAAAGCTTTGTGGTTAGTAATGATGTTTCACTGCCGCATATATCTATTTTCCGACTAGGCTGATGCGTCGCCATTAAAAATCACTTTCAACAGTAAACCTACAGTCATCATCCTCGACCCTCAAACACAAGACTCTTCTTTCCTAATTTACATTAGAAATGAACATATGTTTTAGACAGTATACATTTTTGTCTCATCCATACCGGAAGAAGCATTGAATATGCCAGGAATGTTCGTATGGGAATTTATATTGGTGATGCTTGTCGTTTTTCACAAACTAGTATCTGATTTAGAAAGTTTGTTTTCTAGAATTGCGTAAGGACAAAGGTCGCTAAATAATACACTTAAGCAGTATTTTGTCCTTGCTCCGGTGGAAGTAGCTCTGACTGTGCCAAGACGATCGATATGTCCTTCCATTATTGTCTCATGTGAGAAAATTCATTTTCTCATATTAGACTCGGTCCAACATAACTTATGTATATTACTTGCATAGCATATGTATGTGAATCTGTTTTGTCTCCTCTGTACTGGAAATAGCTTTGAGTATGTATGTTTGAACTAGCAGCTACTTGTCTTTCGTGTGAGAAAATTCCTTTTCTCAAGTTGGGTGGGATAAAATTAAAGACAAGGTGTAAAACGTAGTTGTATTGACGCAAATTATAATGTGTGCCTGTCTTTGCTGCTTCATTTCGTTCTCAAAACAAGCTGCTTCTTTAAATTTGAAGAAAATGCAAAATAGATTTGACAAATAATATGTATGTATGTATGCATGTATGTATGTATGCATGCATGCATGTATGTATACATCTCTGTTACTATTTGACGAGCTATGTATCTCTGTATGTGTGCATGTATGTGTTTATGTGACTGTCACTCTCTCTCTCTTTCTCTCTCTCTCTCTCTCTCTCTCTCTCTCTCTCTATATATATATATATATATATATATATATATATATATATATATATATATATATATATATATATTTATATTAAATGTATGCATTATGTTTCTGTGATCGTCTGGCTGCCTGTCTGTATATAAATGTCCTAACAAGCTGTTGTTTGATCACTAGAATTCCTAAACTCTTAGGTCAAAAATGTTGTCAAAAATACAATGGAAGCCACATACAATAAATAAACAAACCATAAAACCATTCACCTCACATCTTTAGTTCCTACTTGTGTGTTCTGTGATTATTATTTTTTTTTTTATTATTATTTTTTTTTTTTACTTAATAAAAAGTTAGACTTACCTTAATCGTCTTGAAATGGACTGGTTGCAAACTGTGAAAGAATTCTACTGATATGTTTCCCACACTTTAACAACGTGCTCAAGCAAGAAAGGGGTCCTCAGATAATGAACTCTGTTTTGTAGATGTAGTTTAAGTTTAAGCCACACACTGTCAATAATGTCAGGTCAGGACTCTGTGCTGACCTTTCACTAGAATTTACATTATTATTTTCCAAATATTTCTTCACTCTCTACACTGGTACATTATCATCCCCGAAAATATAGTTTTCTTGATTATTTGCAAGTGTACCAATACACTTAGATCAATGACTTATGTCGGACTGACTACCCTTGAGAACAGTATCTTTAAAAGAGTAAGGACGGTCCTCCTAAAAAGTTAAGATATTTAGGAGGTATGATCCGATTTAGGATATGTAACCCCGATATAAGGTTGTATTAGGGCTAGCTTCATAACGTTCCCCTGTTTTTCTCGAATACATTTTAACGATATATATAATCGTTGTAATTGCGTGATATTGATTCCTTGCCTTCATCTGTTATTCGTGCATAGGAATGCTCTTTAATTATGGTTATTATTTCCAGATATAGTCGTGACCGATCATTTTTAATACCACGCACCTATCCCAGGATTCCCTGTGTTCTCAGTCTACAGTCACTTTATCTATACAATACAAAATACATACACTTCTCGCACAGAATAGGTTGAATTGATTCTAGATAGTACCAGATATATGCATACTCTACCTGTAATGTCCTCGCTATCAATGAATAGGTTTCCTGTAAAACCCATTTGATATTCCGGAAAATAGCATGACCTGCAATTATAACAAATAAATCGTTATATCATACATTTTACCGGTGAATTGTAGATTCTTTTAGCACGTGATTAATATATGAGGTGATATTTGCTAGACTGATGTATGCACTGTCATTAATCAAGATAAACGTATGTACAATCACCTTAGTGCTGATTTTCAACCTTTCTCTCACAAAACGATAAACTGAATGCGCGAACAAGAATGTAAACCTTGTTGAAGAAGGTATTCCTAACATTATGGATGTTCTGTAAAATTCGCTTTTGTCAAGACTCTATTAATAATGTTTTTGACAAGAGAAGTAGACATTCAAACACATTTATCGGTGAAACTCTGGATGCTTTGTGTAATGGGATATATCGCGTGGAGGATATTCCAAACATCTCCGTGATGAAAAACAATGGTAAATGGTTCACCGCAGATAATAGGCGGCTGTGGGTTTTTAAACATTTAGAGCGACATGGAAAGTGTAGAGAGATTCCAGTACACCAGATCTACTCCATTCCACACACAAAGATTACCACGCTCAACGATGGGGAGAGTGTAAGGGTTAGAGGCGCCCCTAAAGGTATGTGGTACAGTAAACCAGCTTCAAATTTCTCGGTTGACATTCCAACATGTACGACATTTTTTTCTAAAAGCGAAAGAAGACTTGGCGATCTCAATCCTACATATTCAGCCCAGAATATATCTGGAGAACAACATTGTATTGCGGCGGATAAAAGTACAGCAGAAACAGAACCCGTAATACCTGTTACAAAAGCAATCCCAAAATACTCTCAGAGTGCTTCATCCAAGAGGAATTTATTCGGACAGCACAACAGACATGAGAACTCCATCCTCACTTATAACCTGGACCGACTGAGAATACAAACTCCTGTTACAGATGATATATGTGAACAAGAAGATGGTAAACAAACTCCAAATTCATCGGTTACTTTCCAAACATTGAGAAATAGGTTTGAAATTAAAACACAGCATGACAACATTGTACCTACATGTTTAGCACAGAGTAGACCAGAGAGCGAACATTCTATCGCGAAGGATGCACGAATAGCAAAAGCAGATCCTGAAATAAATGTAACGAAAACAACCGTAAGATCATCGGACAGTCCTGTAACCGAGCGGACACAATCTGAAAGACACTCCAGACTTAACAACAGACTCCCCAGTGATTCTACCCAGAACAGAATTAGAACACAAACTGCCGTCGTGGAGGACATACGCATAACGAGTGCAGAACCAGACATATGTGAACAAGAAGATAGTAAACAAACTCCAAATTCATCGGTTAGTTTCCAAACATTAAAGAATAGGTTTGAAATTAAAACACAGCATGACAACATTGTACCTACATATTTAACACAGACTAGACTAGCGAGCGAACATTCTACCGCGAAGGATGCACGAATAGCAAAAGCAGATCCTGAAATAAATGTAACGAAAACAACCGTAAGATCATCGGACAGTCCTGTAACCGAGCGGACACAATCTGAAAGACACTCCAGACTTAACAACAGACTCCCCAGTGATTCTACCCAGAACAGAATTAGAACACAAACTGCCGTCGTGGAGGACATACGCATAACGAGTGCAGAACCAGACATATGTGAACAAGAAGATAGTAAACAAACTCCAAATTCATCGGTTAGTTTCCAAACATTAAAGAATAGGTTTGAAATTAAAACACAGCATGACAACTTTGTACCTACATATTTAACACAGACTAGACTAGCGAGCGAACATTCTATCGCGAAGGATGCACGAATAGCAAAAGCAGATCCTGAAATAAATGTAACGAAAACAACCGTAAGATCATCGGACAGTCCTGTAACCGAGCGGACACAATCTGAAAGACACTCCAGACTTAACAACAGACTCCCCAGTGATTCTACCCAGAACAGAATTAGAACACAAACTGCCGTCGTGGAGGACATACGCATAACAACGGCAAAATCGAAGGTACGTGAATTGGAAGTTAATACACCACCCGTCACTGTTGTGACCAGACCCATATACAAACCTGAAATGCAGGTAACAAGAACAACTTCTGAACCATCTGAAAGTACTCCAATTAGAAAGAGTGTATCTGAAAGTCACAGACTAGACCTGACAACTGCCTCTTCATTTATTCAAGCCAGAACCGATCGAACCTTCTCTGTTGCGACTCGACATATACATAAATTTGAAATACTTGCAACGGAAACAACCCCAAGTCCTGCGACGGTATTCCAATCGGTAGGAATTTGTCAGAAAAGCACAACAGACGTGAGTCAACCGGAAGTAAACAGACAAAACGTTAAATTTAGCGCCATGTTTTCAAAGGGATATACCTGCAATGCTATAATGTACTAAAATGATCGTCTGGTTATTCTTATTCTCGCGCTTCTTTGAAAGAGCGGGAATATTTTGATACAGCTCATCCATACGTGCGTGCGTGTGAAGCTTTACAAACACAGAGTTCTAGTTATAACTTATCTCTCAATCTAGTATGGTACCCGCCGATCGACTATCGCTTAGATAAATTCTAAATGACCTGCTGAACAAATAGAAAGAGAGATAGGCGTGTGTTTGTGTGTGAGTCTTCATTCCTTCAAACGTTTCTCTCTGGAATTATGAATCTTACATTTGTCAAAAGAGATGAACTTTGATAATTATCAATCTAGAATATTTTTTACAGCAAAACTTTGTTTTCAAAAGATTTTTTTTTTATTTGTTATTCCAAGTTGCCACATACCATTGTGATTTTTAACATTTCATAATTATTGGCAAACATGCATCAATATTTGGTTCGTTTTGGTTTGCTTTGTTTGTTGCTTTCATGATTCTGATTTTTGTGGTTGTAGCGAAGCGGAATATATTATGTAGATACATTCTTGTTATGCACCACAACACTTAAAGAGTTGTAAGTATGACAAAGGTGCACATGTATTTTAATCTTTGTATTTTACTATCATACTTGTAACCTAAAATAAGTATTATCCAACATCCTGTAAAAATCAGCATAATGTTTACATGTACTGTTTACAGTCTGTCATATTTGAAATCTTACATATTATGAAAAAATATTAATGGATCAAACCAAAATGAACTGTTGATGGGGCATATGATGTGTGTCTTATAGAAAGAGAAATTATAATTCACTAAAATCCAAAGTGTAGAGAGATTGAATTGTAGTTACAATTAATGAAGAAGGAAAGAAGAACCTGATAATCATAAGTCCAAACACGGGTTACTCTAGCCTCTTTTTCATGCGTTGGTAAATTTGTCAGTCAGATGCTCGACACTAGATTCATGAAACTAAAAGTATAGCTGCGTTGTTTGTAGTCCGACACTGCTATAAAAGAAATAATAACCGTGACTTCCTACTTAACTTTCAGTGGTTTTTGTTCTTACGAAATACAATAGCCGAGATTGTTAACACTTCTAATGTCACGCTTATTAAAATTCACCTATGGATGCATTTGTGCACATTCCACATCACCAAATCAAAATTATGTCACTTTCATCTGCGTTTTATGTAATGGGTATATTCTAAATAAAAAAGAATGAAATATGTGTCTTTGAAACCTAGTTTTCTTCTTTCATCAAAAATTATGTGCGGGAGTTTCCTGAGCTATTAGACACCTTTTACTAAAATTGTAAAAAAAGAAAGAAAAAAATTATTTTTAAATTAATAGGAATTTTTAAAAAAAATATGATAATACAGTTCATGTTTTAAAACTGTTTCAGTATCAATTACTATATCAGCTCAAAGTTTCTGACATTTTATACACCATTAACCTTATTTGCAATTCAATTCATTGGAATCTAAATTATTAACAGAACAATGTATGGACCCATCCTGTAGCGTACTAAAAAGGGGGGGGGAGCGGATGGGGCCGTTGCCCCGGGTGTCAGAGGTCTTGGGGCCCCAAAACAGCTGATAAAACTTTGGGCCCTTTGTGCCATCATCGTCGCCCCGGGCGCCATTTACTCTTAGTACGCCACTGGACCCATCGAACATTGTATGTAGATGCTTCATCCAAGGCTCTAGAAAGTTATTAAAATTCCATTTTGCACAATACTTTATATTTCTACCAAGGACATACATCAGTTCATAACTTTCAAATTATTTATTCAACAATTGTTAACATACGATGTGGATGCATCATCTTGTCCTACATCATCAAAGCTAACATAGTTCCTTTATATCCGGTACCGGTTTTCAGAAACAATGATATATAATGCAATCTCTCTTTGCCAGCCACTAAGCAGATTTTTTTATGTATTAGGGAGACAACTATTTAAGAAAGGTAACAAATGGTACAGAAGTTGTTTAACGAAGTTGATCGTTAACTGTAAAGAGAGGTTTTTACAGATTTCTGTATTTTACTGTTGACGTTCAACACTCTTGAAACATAATATGTTTGTAGATGTGCCTTGCGACATATTTCACCAAGACAAAATAGGTCTATGTGACCTATATTTACACGTCACGGTCAGTGTATTATGTCTTTGAAATTGATTGGCATTTACTGATCAATCTTTACATGTAGGTGAAACTTTAACAGTCATTCAGCAGGCACACGCACACACACACACACACACAGCAACATATCAAAGTGGTCTTCTTTTCATACATCAATAATTTTTCATTTTGTTCCAGTACAGTCGGTATCGTTGATGCTACAGCTCTTTTTTAGGATTCAATGAGCATGGTTAGGTATTTATCGAGGTGTAAATTGCACCCAATCACTCACAAAGTAAATAACGTCTAAAGGACTTATATTTACTTGTGCGTGATTGGATAAAATTTACACTTTAAAACGTACAGAATCATAATCATTCAATCCTAATACTTGCAATTTTCCTCCTTTCGGTCTTCAAATCAGCAGATTTCATCAACAAAATAAAATAATGTTAGGTAGCACGTAGTTTTCTTTCATGAGCCCTACAAATGGTGCTAGAATACCTAGCCCCTTCTTCGCTAGCCAAGGGACCATCAATCCGCTACGTTCATCGTAGATGTGGAACTAAATGAATCGACGAGCCTTGGCAAGCAAAGATGACCTAGACAGTACAGAATCCCAATATAAGAGTTGATGATGTTCACACTGATTTCTAATGGACAAATATACTTTACATCAGTGGTTCTCAACGCGGTGCCCGCGGGCGCCATGACGCCCGCCAAGGATTTTTGTGTGCCCGTTGAAGAGGTTATAATGAATAATAAAAAATAAAAAGATGGGTCAAGTTAATTGGTTGGTGTCCGCCACTCTCTCGTAAACTCACAAATGTGCCCGTATTCACAAAAAGGTTGGGGACCCCTGCTTTACATTTTCACCATATTGTTGCGCTTGCTTTCTGCGCATTTTAATATTTATAAAAGAGACTTATCCATTATTATTAAGATCCGCTGCTCTTATGTCATATGACCATGATTCTGAATTACAACACCTGACTTATTCTGAAAACTGTGGAAGCAAAACTGCAGTATTTATAAAGGTAGAATTGACCATACGCAAAACCAAAGAAAACTCCGCCCACTAATCACGTGGTCCCGCTCAGCATTGAACATATGGCAAACTAACTACTAGACAAACATGGCGACACTATCCGGAATCGAAGGACTTCCCACCGATTTATCTGAGAATTTTTTATTTTACAGAATGTTTAACATCTTTACCTTTTGTCTCTTATTATACATTTTTTCATGGTCACATTTGGAAGGATTTATCTTACTATAGTTTTTTTTAGTTGGTGCAGTTCTTTATATTTTCACTTTTAGAGCTACACTTTTAATCGGTATGATATAGACATTATTGTGCTTACGTGCTGTTAAACGCTATGGCATACCTACTATCTAGCAAAACCACCCTTCACAACCACCAGAAAGCAGTGTTAGTTGAGATGGATATGTAAAGTCTGTAAAAAATATGTCTGAAGTTAGATATAAGTAGGTCAACATTTCTTCCAGAGTATTTCGGAGTCGGCGCAAGTTCGCGGAACCGCATGTAGCATACAAAACTGTGCAAGAATCGAGAAGAATATATTGTATATGTGTCGATCTTTCATTCTAAACTATATTCAAGCCTGAAATTAGATGTGTGCTTTTATATTGGAAAAGACCCCCCTCCACTTCCTTCTCTCTCTCATGATCGTTTCAATTATTGTGTCTTTTTCATATCTCAGTTTGCGCTGCTCTCTATTTATGTATTTATTTATCCACTGAATTATAGATTGGGTACTTTTAATTATTTAATTTCTATTTATATTAAAAGTGGCTTAACATTTTCCAAGCATAAGATATACCAAACGGTTGAATTTTCACTTACGTATGCCTACCGTTATGTGTGATGTATGAACAGCTAAGTTGAAGGCACTGTATCACTGTATTCAGCCTGGATCGGCTGCAAGGGTATGCCCCAGGGCAAGGAAATAGACTCTCTCATAGCCTGGGCATTAAACGTTTTTATGTGCTGATTGGTCAGTTTCTTGTCAAAGAACCTAATCATTAAAGCTTGTCCGAACTGATCAGATCAAAAAAGTCATTTAAAGGTTCATTTAAGTACATTTCTCGCTGCTGTTTTCAGATGGTAATGATCGTTGGCTATTTGGGGACGACAGCAATTTTGGATCTACCTCAGGCATTTCTGCAAACTTTAACGATGTATGGGGAACGGAATAAATTTCACACCACCAACAAATCATTTTGGAAATTTATCGTCTGAGTTAAAAAGACGCAGGACACACCTTTTCACAATCGTCACAAATTAAATGTTGTTTACTACGCGAATCAGCCAGATACATAGCCAATTGTTAACCTATGTTTCTAATAACCGAAGACTAAATTGCTGGAGGTGTGTCGCTTGATCAAATGCATTAGCATAACTGGCAGTTTGCGTCTGGTCAATTATTCCCAAAGCCTGCATATGCTTTATTTGCTTACAGAGTTAAGTGCTGGGGTGTAGGAAGGACTGTGCGATTACAGCGTTTGAATTTCTGATCGGGGATTTTATCTGCTGTTGCAAACTTTTGATCTGATGTCACAGAGGTGGGGGAAGGTGTAAGGAGTTGATACAGACAGAGCTTGATAGAAAATACACTGGAAAGCGGATTGAGAACCGACAGTAGTCTGCAGAATCTACCGATGTATGCCAAATTCTGGATCAATATAACTTTACCGTTTACAGTCAATGACATGGCAGAAAACACAGTCCATTCATAAACATTAGATTAAAATGGATTATGTTTCTGCTTAGCTATTATGATTTGTAGGCTACTAAATGTGTAATATCTTATATTTACAAGGGCTATAGACCATTAGGAGTAAAAATAATTAAGCGTAGTTAACAAAGGGATTCACATTTAAAGAAGGAGTATATCAGGCAAATAGACAAATTTCTGTTAGACAAATAGCGAAAGTATATTTTGATAGTTTTTCATTTAAATGTATATATTATGAAATGTAAAACCCGTTCTGAGATACATGCTTCTTCAACCGTGATTATTCAATAAAGGGGGAATAAACTATACATATATAATAAAGCGATCTGAAATAGGGATACTTCATTGACTAAAAAGGTTTCATTTTGACAGTGATGACAATAATGGAAACCCATAGAACCATGTCCACGGAAGTTTTCTTTGTGCTTGATAACTGTTTAACTTTCACATTGATTCTACTGCATTATTTTTCCTCTTCACTTTACATTAAGCTTCCTGTACGTTTTCTTCTCATTTATAGGTCTTTTCAAGGTGAATATATAATGAACGTTTGTGCCAATATATTAAGCATCATCATCATCATCTTTATTTCCTTCCGTAGAAGATTGCATGATATAACAATAAATCATCTGAATACAATCAATAAATAAGTACCAAAATAAATAAATGAATACAAAACAAACAAACACAAGTTTAAAAAAAATTTAAAAAATAAATTTTTTTAAAAAAAATAAGCAAACTGTGAATCCGGGGCGCCGTAGAACCAACATCAATTACTTCGTGCATACAATAATGTCAAGAGATCTATAGCGTGAATATCATAACATTGTTCGTCTATGATATAAAATAGAATAATAGAATACAAATTCTTACAGTATATCCATCATTAAAGTGTTCCTCAGCCGCATAAGTTGCAAGTTTAAGTACCTTATTTGCAGAAGATAGCTGCACACTGCATGACAAAGTATGCTGCATACAGGGCGAATAACTTGGAGTTTTCTTTGTCGATTACACCTGATAGTAACGTTTTACTGAGAAGATATTGCGGTAGCAGCTCATCTTCTGCATTAAATAACGTAATAAGCAGGCTCAGTGGAAATTTAACAGTAAGGAAATCACAGAAAGAGTTTCTGAAATTCGACATATAAGGACAAGCAACACAACAATGAAGTATCAAGTCTGTATAAACATTCCCACATCGAATACACATATCGAGCTGTTTTTGAGGAACAGCAGCCCATAGTTTAGCTACATATGTAAATACCTTAGTGTGCTGTCTGGTTTTAGCCAACTGCCATACTGAGGCAGGTCGCAAGGATTCGTGTATCGAAGAGAATCTATCAAAATCTGCTTGATTAGACATACGAACTCTCCAGAGGCTATTTTCAAAGCCAGCAATTTTTGACCTTACAATTTCTTTCCAATTTTGTTTATCTGGAATTTCGGAATGCTGCAAATAATCAGCTAGATACTCAAGCAAGTCAAACTTCTTTAATGTATAATATAGATTTGAAATTAACCCGTAGCTTGACATGCATCCGCTCAAAATGAAACTAAATAACGCAACGTTAAACACACGTTTAGTATGTACGTTATTAGGCATCAAACACAATCTGTGTAAAAACATCAATTTTCTTCTATCAATTTCGGACTGAGCTGATGTCCATCCTAACATTCCCAGAGCGATGTTTGTTCTTGTATGTGTTGGGAAGCCTTGTAAATGTTTGGCAAAATACCTCAGAGTTTTATCCAATGAAGAGAGGTCCCTTTTTGAAATATTAAACCATAATTCACTTCCATAAAACATTTCGTCTCATTTATAGGTCTTTTCAAGGTGAATATATAATGAACGTTTGTGCCAATATACTCAGCATAACTTTATGATACTTTCCTTTAATTTTCTGTAGATATAGTATTAGCCTTTCGACATCTGCTACGACCCTAAGGTAAGAATAAAACGTAACAAAAAGAAAGTGAAACCAACAATGTTTGTAAAAAGCAACAAACAATTTATTTCTAAATACAATCAAAATACACTTACAGTATCGTGTATTAAAATCCAATTAATCCAATAATTATTAGTGTCCTAATCACAAGTCCTGTATAAATAGAAACTATAAAATGTTCCAAATGAATTAATGTTCCAATGTAATGAATGTTCCAAATGAATCTTCGTAATGAACGAATGTTCTGAATGAATGAGTCTTCGTAATGAACGAATGTTCCGAATAAAAGATTGTTCCGAATGAATGAGTCTGTAATGTTCCGATGTACCAACGATAATGTACTCCAGATCATCTTTACGAATGTTCACAGGCATCCGATAAAGTCCTAAATATAACTCCAAATGTTAGTGAGTACTCCAGGTAGCTCTGATGAATGGTGCAATAAATAATTACTTTCTAATTATTTATACAGCAATACAGCATTACAGCATTACAGGGTTAAAAGATTCCAGCACGGCTATTATTTCAAACAATCTGATGATTCCAGGCTGATCATAAAAACAGATCTTTTCAACTCAAGATTTAAAATGGAATGCTTGTAATTCGTATATTCAGGTCTTTTATACATTTTGCAATTGGCACGTTGTTGGTACATCAGGACATTCCAGACCCATTCATTCGGAACAATCTTTCATACGGAACATTCGTTCATTACGAAGATTCATTTGTTCGGAACATTCATTAACTCGGAACATTCATTCATTCGGAACATTTTATAGTTTATATATATATATATATATATATATATATATATATATATATATATATATATATATATATATATATATATACAGGACATGTGATTAGGACACTAATAATTATTGGATTATTTGGATTTTAATACACGTTACTGTAAGTGTATTTTGATTTTCACATTAATTATTTAGAAATAAATTGTTTGTTGATTTTACAAACATTGTTGGTTTCACTTTCTTTTTGTTACTTTTGTTCTTACCATAGAGTCGTAACAGAAGCAATAAACAGTCTAGAATAAAGCCTTTACTGTATGATGGTCAGATTGAGTCATAACAGAAGCAATAAACAGTCTAGAATAAAACCTTTACTGTATGATGGTCAGATTGAGTCATAACAGAAGCAATAAACAGTCTAGAATAAAGCCTTTACTGTATGATGGTCAGACTGAGTCGTAACAGAAGCAATAAACAGTCTAGAATAAAGCCTTTACTGTATGATGGTCAGATTGAGTCGTAACAGAAGCAATAAACAGTCTAGAATAAAGCCTTTACTGTATGATGGTCAGATTGACATAGATGAGTATTTAACTCTGTTCAATGTTATTGCAAAACTGAATGACTGGATTATCATGCAAAGTCATTTTATATAGTCAGCAGTCTCACTAGCACTTCCTGCTCCTAACTTAATAAGATTGAATCAGGACAAAGCAAATATTACTACAATTTGGTCAAAATGCTAAAATCAAGATCTGGAACTCTGAATAAAGCTGAAATATACATGGCTCAACTTAAATCTAGAGTGCTTATAAAGGGAGCATCAGTTTCTGAACTAGCATAAAATATTAGGAAACTGGCCTGACAGACATATCCTGATGCAACAGGTGAAATTATTGAAAATTTAGCCCTTGACTGCTTTATCGATGCCTTGCTGGATTGTGAAATCAGGCAAGGACTACGAGAATGTGGTCCTAAAACACTAAGTGAGGCTGAAACGATAACAGTTAAATAGAAGCTAACAAATTAGGTGACAAACAGGGACATAAGAATGTGAATCCCCTTTCTGAAATGGGAAATGCATCTAATGAAGGCAAGATAGATCAAATAGTACAATGACCTAAAAACTTGTCTGAAAAATAGACAAACTTCAGTCTGAAACAGGAAAAAAAAAATAGTACAAAATCTGGAACACAAAACATGATGATAGGAGCAACAACATCCGAAGAAATTATCACAGCAAGGTGGTTACGGATTGATCGGTCGATTGGAATGTTCACCAATCCGTGTTTTGTTTGCCGCAATACCTACACGTGCCAGCTTTATTTTTTTTTATATAAACAGAGTTGGCGGTCACAATCGAAGAACTTGCCAGACTGAGACAGTAGAGTAAAAATCCTAGAGAGAGATACAAACTTTCTGAAAAATGAGAGAGTTAATAGATCTAACAATTTGAAAAGGGAATTTCGTATACAAAACTTTCATGAATACAAATTCGTAGGTTATAACTTTTGGAACCAAGAATATTTCTCATTACCTAAGCAGACGACTTTTATCTGCAAATCTCTATTTTATGTATTTAGACATAAAATGTGACAAATCATTTCAGAGTATAATAATTACCCACATCACTGTTTACAAACAGGCTGAGTCACTGTATGAAAGAAGAATTTATGAAACTAACTTTTGAACAGTGGAGAATATCCCGATATTTTTGGAATTGTATATGTGTGCATTTTTAAGACTGAATTTGTAAATTGCAAGGATAATATTTCTCTTCATCATCCTGACAAAGTAATTATGAACGGATATTGAATAGAACAATCGTTTTTGGTGATGTGTGCATGATCGACATGGTATAGTGCTTGGTGCTTACAGGCAAGGCGATGGGTGCCGTAACCCGCGGATCAGGGTTCGAATCTCCGTAGAGTATGAATTAAAATTCTCTAACCTGTATGATAATATTATTTATTCATATTACAAAAATTATGTTAATGTTATCAAGCATTCTCCTGTAGAATCCAGGAATAGGACTTTGCGCTTTGTTTGGTGTATATTTGTAATTCTTTATAATAACTTCTATATACCTTGATTTCTGTAGTAGGAATCCAGATGGACTGTGTACTTAGATGAGAATTAATTACTGGGTCGACATGCGGGTATGTCTCTATATTGAAGAGAGCAATCATTTTTTGGTGATGTGTGCATGGTCGACATGGTAGAGGGGTTGATGCTTACAGGCAAGGCGATGGGTGCCGTAACTCGCGGATCCGGTTTGAATCTCAGTAGAGTACGAATTAAATCATCTAACCTCTATGTTAATATTATTTATTCGTATTTAAAAATTATATCTAGGGATAGCACTTTCCGCTCTGTTTCGTGTATATTTTATTTGTAATTTTCTCTCTCTCTCTCTCTCTCTCTCTCTCTCTATATATATATATATATATATATATATATATATATATATATATATATATACGCGTGTGTGTGTGTGTGTTAATTAAGTGTTGGTCATTATTGTTGTTTTTATTAATCATGTATTAATGTCTTTTTAGTATTTTGAGGTTGCCCCTGTGGAATTCTTTTTTAGAAGAATGAAACAAATCCTAATCGTTGTTGAAGTTATTTTTAGAGAATGAAACAGGAAACACTCAAGGCATGATTGAACAGCTTCCATGACGCAAGTAGTTTCAAATCCTAATCCTTGTTGAAATGTATGGTTGTAGAATCGTATCATTATGAATTAAAGGTACTGTATTTTGTTTGTGTTTTTAATTACCATAGAAAAATGACTACTGTATTCATTAATACCGCTCGTGCTTCATGGAAATACTTTGCATCATCAATTGTCGTTGTAGACAATTATGTACAGTATCTTAACGTTACAGTTAAATCAAACTGGTCGAGCCAATTATTGACAACACGTGTAGTTGTCCTACTTACGTTGTCAGACAACAAATACGAATCTGCGTGCAGTTTTCATGTATTTAAGGAAAAGAAAAAGCGTACATACCTGCTAATTTGGAAAATGCTTGCTTGGTTTCTACTACCTTCTGTCCTTGGAGGAAAACCAAGAATCGATCCCATACTTCTACAATGGCGGCTACTACTGCTCAAATGCTGCGCCCCACAGAGTCCTTGAATATAGACACATTATCACAAAACAGCTTGTAAAGAGCACCGGTGGCACAAAATCTGAGGGCAACAAGGATTTGTAAAAGTAGTGGGAAGGCGTTGTTTCTTTTGTGGGTCTTTGTAGTTTGTGTAACAGTAAATCGGTTATATAAATGATAGTTTGGGATCTTAATCTAAATCTTGAAAGTACTTCTTCCTCTGACAAATTTCAAGAGGATTTGTGTAATCGTTGAGAACTTTAAGTGTAAATATTATAGAGCCTAAAACATCTGTTTATGGCCACAGCTGCCATATTTGCTTCAGTTTGGAGTTTTGTTCTAACCAGACTCGATATTTTTTGTCTCGAACTCGAGTTTTGAGTCAGAAACTTCACTCCAAATTTGTGAGATTCACAAAAAAATAAAAACTCCAAACCCGATGTCTAGACTCAAGTTTGGAGTTAAAATTCGTACTCGACTCAACGTTATATGCTTTTCATATCTTGGGGCCAGTTATTATTCACTTGTAGTAGGGAGCTGTACCTATTTCTGAGGAAAAAATCCTTCACAGATATCTTTGACATGGCTGCACGAGCAGACTGTTTCGCAGAAGCTTGGGGAGACACCCATAATGTGATCTTCAAAGACAATAACTGTTTGGTTGGAAATCCCGGTGTATATTGTTAGATCAAACGATTGATCGCGTTCCAGTCGCGAAAATAGAAATCAAGATGTCTTTCCTGACCGGAACAATCGAAGCGCTGTGCATGGACAATTCTATATACAACTTAACAATTGGAAATGTCGAGGGCTCTAGACTCCCAACTATGTCAGATTTTCGTTTTCCCATTATATAGGCGCTCGAAACTAGGTTGCAGGCGCGAAAAGTGAAAGTTCCGGAACCGTGCCCGATATCTCGGCGATTTATTTATGCGGGAGCAAAGGCATGACGCGTCCTTGAGCGCGACCGGTGAGAAACTTGCGTCCGGTGCAGAAAAAAATTTTAATGGCGAAAAAGTTCAAAATTCTTACGCTGTGCCATCTCCATATCGTGAAATAAGACAGTCTCTATTATTTATATTAATTTCCTTTACATCTGAACTTTTCCTGATCATATCGAATAATATCTCTGCATATAGTAATGAAAACGTAAGGAAAGAGGGGATCTCCTTGTCTACAGCAGCCTTTCATAATATTAAATCATGATGAACAATGCCCACTGACAATTGCACATGATTTTATATTATTGTAAAACATTTTTGTCCATTTTGTAAACTCTTGTCCAAAGTTAACAAAATGTAAAACATTAATAATGAAGGACTATGCAAGTGAATCAAAATCGTTTTCAAAAACATATTTAAGAGAAGAAATCCAGGTCTGCTCATTTTCTTTGCATTAAACATGAGATTGTATAAAGTGCGGCTATTTTCTCCTATGTATCTCCCTAAATAACCCAATATAATCTAGCAATTTGTGAGCACTAATGTGCCAAGATTGCCGACTCTGAACAATCAGTGTGTCCAAGATTGTTTTTGTGCATGTCGCCGATTCCAAGGTACTGTGTGATAATGGTTAATAATATAATCCGTGAGATTTCTTTCACAGGTGTGTTTGGAAATAAAAGGCACTCGTCTCTAGCAATTAGACACCTGAAAATCTAGCACCCACAGACAGTTTTTATCATCTATTGTTTACGTGATTATTACAGGAGACCGATACATACTTACCGTTGTTGGAAAATAATTAAATGGACTAAAATAAGTGTTTTCAAATCATTCTGAAAAGTCGGCTTGTCAAAGATTGTTTAGATGTATCGCCGATTTCAAGGTGTAAACTGGATGACGTGAAAGCGGAAACAGATATGTGAGTGGACACACCACTCCCCAGAAAAAAGCAAAGAGTTAATTCACTGACATTGGAATATTTCTCTGAGGGATTCATTTTTATCTTGTTTTCTTACTGGATTTGATACTAAAGACTATGTGATCATTAGAACTTCAACTGAAACATAAATTTTAAAAATGTTTTTATATATTACAACATGATTACAATTATGTTAACATAATTCTGATCTTGGCTATTTAATTTTTCAGTTTAAGGTCTTTTACCTAAACATCACTCTTTTTTAAAAATCTAGCAATGTTCCAAAACCTCTATATGTGCATGTATCTGTCTATTTTTACATGTATATATCTGTCTATTTTTATACATGTATATATCTGTCTATTTTATACATGTATATATCTGTCTATTTTTATACATGTATATATCTGTCTTTGTTTTTTCTGACTATATCTGCATTCCAACCTTTCATTTCTTTCCTCATCTACATATCTATTCCTATGTACAATTTACACATATCTTTTTTGATAACTGTAATTATTGACATATTGTCTAAAAGTGAAAAAAAAGAACAAGAAGAAGAAAGTTCTATATTTCTAAAATAAATATAATATGATTTCCTTAAAACATCCTATACAGTCCTATGACAAAGGTAGCTTAATCGACTCCAACTGAGCAAGGTAATTCATGCTCTGTTATCCTCACCTTGTCAAATAGATTACACAGTACTGCTAATCTAAACATTTTTCTCCGCCAGTTCTGTAACAAGATACCTCCACAAATGAGGATAGAAAGTTTATGTGCAGACATTAGAGTACAGGAGAGAGAGAGAGAGAGAGAGAGAGAGAGAGAGAGAGAGAGAGAGAGAGAGAGAGAGAGAGAGAGAGAGAGAGAGTTTGTAATGATTAAAGTATTGTGGTCCTGGTAATAACTATTGCAAAATGTAGTATCAATGATTAACAGATTTAATTACAATCCTTGGTCAAATCAGAATATTACAGACATTGCTAATTAGTCTTGGCTCATCTTGTCTGCATCCATGTATGGAGAAAACTCATAGAGATAAGAAACAAGAGGCCCCCATTTTTTCAGCCTTTTATTTTGACTAGAAAGTAAACAACGTTAGCATTAACTGTACTCTAGGGTGTATATGAATGGACGGATACGGCACACGCACACGGACATCAAAGTGATCAATAAGTCAAGTTTCTGCCAAGGCGGGCTCGACTAAAATGAAGTGTGAGGTGTACAAAAAAAAAAAAAAAAAAAAAAAAAAAAGACCTGACCAAGATTATTTTATTTTCTTATCTCAGAGAATGCTTAGAGATAGAACAGAAGAATCGGGAAACATAACCAATAATGTCTTATAATTGCAATGTATAAACAATGCATTATTAAGAGAACAGGTATACCTTAAGAAAATAAAACAAGCACTTTTAAAATCCAGTCCAATTAATCATAATATCAAAATGCAATGCATGAATGGTGATGTAACAACATCCATCTGGTGGATATACATACAGAAAAATGAACACACAACTAGCACACATATACAATGGATTGGGATTGTTCTCACCCATTCTCTCACATATATAGAAAAAATGAATTTTCACTAACAAATTATATTTTTACAAAACCTTATATCACAGTTTCACGGCTAAATATATATATATATATATATATATATATATATATATATATATATATATATAGAGAGAGAGAGAGAGAGAGAGAGAGAGAGAGAGAGAGAGAGAGAGCACTTAAAACAGTACAGACTTCCTACCAATACTTAAAATCAGTCTTTGGTGCTGATGTATTTTAGACTCTTGGTTCATGCTTTTCTAGGGAAGAACTTTTCCTGAAAATATAAAAGACAATAGTCTGACATTCTACTGTTCAGAAAATAAAATACTCATTTAGGTCAAATAATGCACAGACAATATGTCAGTAATTTCTGCCTCTAGTTTCATAGAGATCAAAGAAAATAACAAAACACGATGAGTCTCACTGCAAATACCATTTGTCATTCTCAAGCAGTGGCAAAAACAAACTTTTAACTATCACCAGTAGTATTTAGAACCATTTAAACCTTTAGGTCATCATTTCTATGATGTTCATCAGTCCTTCAACCCGAGAACTTTAAAAATGAATATTCATAATAAAAAATGTCGCCTTTTGAAGATAACTGCCATAGAGACCATATTTTGATTTTGCACAGATGTGAATTCAATTGGAGACCCTTTAAATGTTGACTACAAATATTTCATTCAGTGTCCCATGTAAACCTGACATTTTGTTTGAAAAGAGGACGAACGGGCATACAGACGAAGAGATGAAAAGACAAACGGACGGATCAGGAAAGAGCGAATAGACAGATGGGCAATTGGCGAACGGATGGCTGAAGGAACTTATGAACAGGCAAACTTATAGACTAATAAAAGGATGAAAGTAAGTGCCGACTGATGGGGGAACATATAAACGACCTGGCCCATACACGGACGAACAGACTGTCAGACTGAGACGGAAAACGGACACAGAAACGCATTGACCAGTGAGCGGAGTTTTGGACAGATAATGATGCTGCCCAATGAATAATTGCACGGAAGCACATACGGAATTGACAATAATTGTATTGTATTCGTTCAGACAAGTGAGAGGCCAATTAAAACGTCTATCAGACAACAACACCCGAATAGATGGAATAGGGTGTGACTAATTCTGGGCCCATTTGTTCGCTTCGAAATAGGGGAAACCTTATATGCCCAATAAATGAATTTTGTAAGAAGTTGGTTTATGAACACATTATACCAGAAACACATTTCCAATTCTATATCGATATAATATTTCCAACTTTACCGTGTTTTAGCGTTTAGTCGCCTGTTTAATTTAAACGCCCATTCTTTCTCCCCCTCCCCTCTTCCCTTCTCTATCCCCCTCCTCCCCTGCCCTCTTCCCAGGGAATTTCTACTTTAAAGCTTTACTAGTTTTACAGTATTGATGTAGTCCTTACAAAAGCCTTTCTTTGTGTGTGTGTGTGTGTGTTTGTGTCAAAAGCGATTAATACAAGCAGAAATACGTTATCGTAATACGCATGATCATTATTAATTATTCAGTCCAATTAAACATAATATCAAAATACAATGGCGATATGCAAATATATTTGTTGAAAATACATATAGGAGAATGAGAACATAAGTAGCGTTCATGTACACTGGATTTGGATTTCTATCTCTTGCTCACCTATATTAAACGATGAATTTTTACTAACATACTACCCTTTAAACAACCTCAAATCAGTTGCACAGTTAAATGACAGACACAAGAGAGCACCTGTAACGACACAGAGCTAGGCTGAACTTGATTGCCAACTCAGGTCTAACAATATACATAACAGATTTAGTACAAATACAAATTATATAATGGTGGTGGCGTAGCGATTTGAAAAGACCGCAAACCTGTATAATTTGTCAATTAAGTGTATGAAAGGACTCCTGGGAGACGCGTAGCTATTTATCAAATATTGTTAACTCGTGGATTTAAATCAATAGACTGTTTGATCAACATCTCGCTCTTTTCAAATATTTCTCTATGATACTCTAGTCCATAGTACGTGTCCAAATTATCACTGCAATTTAATTGTTACCTTGATAAAATAAGTTGAAAGGTAATTCTGTGCTTTTTGAAAGGCTATTTGTACTGATGCGGTAATTGATCATGTTGGGTGAGATATGACGTCAGTTTTAATTATTTTCATATGCAAAGGCAAATAAATTTCTGAAAAAGCCCTGGCCTCCTCGGAGGTAGGAACAAATGATTGATTATGATATGTGTTGGAAAATGTCCTTGTGGCGGACTACCCTCGTTACAAGGTGTCCGATTTGGTTGGTTATCGTTATCTAGAGGATGATCGACCTCGGTGTTATTGCCCGGATCGAGTAAATAATAAAATAAATTATGAAATTTATAGATGGAATAAATAGAGATCTGAGCAGATATAACGAACAGAATAACACAAGCCCCCGTAATGTAATATAACAATTTAATCAATTACATAAAACAAATTGAGATAATACATTACATTAGGAAGATACACTTCTTTTTGAAATAAATCATTTACCGAATTTCAACACAAATATACTTATGTAAATAGCCGATCTGTTTTAAAACGATAGAATTAGTTCATCATAGAATCGAGTGAACAATCGAAGTCATTGCCCAACATGCCTGCATAACCTGCTTATCGCTGGTCACTCCAAATTCAATATTGCTGTCCGTTCAAGGTTGGTGTTCTCCCCTTTTTCACTTCTCACTCTCTCTCTTATCTCGCCTCTTTCGGCCCTCAAACTTTGTGTGGGTAGGTAGGTAGGTGGATAGGTTGATATGTGGATAGGTGGATAGGTAGGTAGGTAGGTGGATGGAACTATTTCCCCTTGTGCTTTCGAGACTCGCTCGCTTCTACCGCCAGAATTGGGTCCCTCAGCTTCTAGACACTGGTCCCTTGAACAATTGTTTATACGAGAGAATTTCCTCTTATTCTCAAGGAGTCAAGATCTCATCAGCCTTTCGCAGAAAACTTGGACTGATTAAATTTTGCGATCTTGAATATTTAAAACATGAAATTTCGTCTGGGAAACACACCTCTTATTTAGCGTAGCCAATCAGATTAAACGCATCTACCGCCTTTTATAAATACACGCCAATCGTGGTCAGCGTAACCCTCTAGATTTTTAAATAACCGATTCTGGAGAATTTCAAAAGATAATTCTACTTCCACTTGCTTCACATCTAGTAGTGCAAACTCTCAACTTTGATTTTTTTATATCTAGACTTCCAAATAACCTTCCCCTTCCAATCTGTCTGACCGTTAAATAAACGAATGTTTAATTAAGAATCAATTTCGCCCCCAACAGGGACATTAAAACCGTCGCAGTCTAGCGATTTCATACGGTACCTTTCCTCATAAATCTAATTAATTGTTCTCTGACAAACTAAATGTGCTCTACCGAATACATCGACGGAAATTTGCACCCTTACAGTCCTCGTTGAATGCTTATATATTATAAACATTTTGAAAGTGTAATATGGCAAACTATGTCCTTATTTCCTTTCAAACAAAAATTCACTATTTATCGAGTCTTTGGGGGGGGGGGAATATATATATATATATATATATATATATATATATATATATATATATATATATATATATATATATATATATATAGATATATATATATTCGCATAGTCATTTATGCCATACGAATGTGTCAGCAGTTTATAGTATAGACAAATTGTTCTCTCGTCTTTCACTTGCAGTTAAATGTGTTTGCCGAGTTAATGTTGAAAGTGGAAAACTGGATAGATACTTTTTTCAAAGTTATATAGATCAGTCAATGACTTCCATCTACATGTATATAGGTGTCAACGGTAAGCCGAACGTGCAGATCTGAGGAAAGGCATCGTTTCGAATAGGTTCGATTAAACGGCATCATTTTGGTTATTGTATGGTAGACACGTTGATAAATTTTTGCAAAGGTTAAAACCTTGGCATTTTAAATATCTCTAAGTTTTCTGTAAAATAAGAAAATTAAGTCGAGTTTACAGTTTGTATACTCACTCAAAGAGTTTACTTTCATGCATCTCTTATGTTTGATATAAACTTCGTAAATCTGCGCCGGGATACCGTATAAATGAAAATAGTGTAAAACGCGTGTTGTATTCATTTTTCACAACCTATTATCATTAAATAGTCATATTTTTCCCAATTTTGTTTTAAGAATTTAGAAATGTATGTTATTTATGTGATCCTATTATGATCTTCTGAAGAGAAATAAAGAACAATTATCTTTAATTTTAATATGGAGCGCATTTACGGCTGAACTTAGTTCTTTCACATTATGTCATGAATAACATTCACTACCGCTTGACAAAATATCGCGGTGGGCGATGCATGCACTCAGTGTTAAATATTATCCAAAAGGATATATTTCTGGCTAAAAATACGTTTTTCAGCGTTGCACTAACATTTCGTCACTTGGCGTCATGACGTCAGCGCGTGCCTATGACGTCATAGGGTACCAAATTGAAGACTTATCGGTATTGTAGCATTTTATGATAGAGATAAGACTATGGATGATAATGTACTTTTTACCAGGTTTTAGGACCGTTTAGATGATAAAGTGAACCTAGTCCTTTAGTGTGAGTTTAGCATCAAGGAGATTTTATGTGAAAATGTGACTAAGAAATGGCTTGTTGACTTAGAAGATTATCTTTGCATCACAAATTTTGCTTTGGCACAAAATTTCATTGTGATTATAGACTTACAAGATCTATATCAAGTTAAATGTTCACCTTTTGTTTCCTTTAAAATTCTGGATTATGGTCCTCAACTGACCTAAACATTGAACGTTACATATTTAATTTTTGTTTTAATTTTACCATTTCTCTTAACAATTCCAATTTCTTTAAAAAAAAAAAAAAAAAAAAAAAAAAACAACAACATCAACAACAAAACCCCCAACAAACTTTCAATTTCTATAAACATTCCATGATCTTTATTTGATAATGTCAATACACATAATTTATTGTACTTCTGTAAATTTCAGACCTGCATTTCACATGATATCGGATAAATTTTAATAAATTTTCTAGTCACACGTAGATATATAAATTAAAGGCAAAGGATGAGACAAACATAGATAATAATACATACCAATGTTCCAATGCTATTTTAGTTAAGAAGAGTGTCAGATTCAGTTCGACTTTACTATGCCTACCAAAGGGGATGTTGTACAAATATATTCCATGTAAATTAATTTTAAAATTTTTAATTTACTCGGACAGATTCATTTTAAATTTAGGACACTTTCCTATGATGTATACGAAAAAAAGAGCCCAGGGAGTGTTAGGTGCTATGCACTGTTATACACATAAAAGGAAAACATAAAAGTAATAAGAATGTCAAAAGAAATGTTTTTAAGTATTACAATGATATAGAATAATAAATAATTACCTTGTGTAAACTTATGCTTCTTAGTCTTCCGGCATCTGTTTGAAAACGAAATAACAAAAAAGTATAAATATGGTGTCTGTATATATACATATGTTTATATTTTGTTACTAAAAATACTTAGGGACCGACCATATACATTTTAGGGGGTGGGGGTTGGGAAGCGCGCCTGGGATTGTTATTTGAAAAAAAAAATTACGGCCCTCAATTAGCTTGAAAAAATATACTTGTTCTGATTTGTAGTAAGAAAAAGAATTTATTATATCCAATATATCAGTTGAAAAAAAAATTATCTTGAGGTTAAAGAAAAAGAAATTTCCTGGTTCGGAAAAAAAATCCCCACCTCACCCCCACCCCCCGGTCGATAAATGAAACGGTCGGTCCATTACTCGAAGGTCGGTACATTACTCCAAAGACTGGAACCTTCGTGTTCAGGAGTCACTTACAACATAATATCAGATTTATTTCACCACTGCTATTCACTCCCTTCTACGAGCCACTGTTGACCTTTGACCTCCTACAAGTTTATAGTTGATGACATAGCCAGCTGGCTAACAAGGAAGAAAATACACATTTGTATAGTGTGCATTTTACAAAATAAACGTGCGTGACAGACACATAATAGTGTGGAGTGTCATCGTACATGTATATAGTTATATAGCGTGGTTTGTACGAAACCATTTTCCAAGTCGTAAAACTCGCATTGTTTTCGCTCTGTACAACTCTGGATACTGCAGATATCCTATAGGTACTATTTATTATTAAATTCTATGTACATTCAATTCAGTATATTACCCGCAGCTGCCGAATTATTTCATTTTCTTGTTTGCTGCAGCATTCCGTTCTTTCCGTATACCCTATATGTTACCAAGCGCGAAATCCAAACACATTTCGTTCACTTGGTTTGGTTTCTGTGGGTATAAAAGGACGGGTAGTGAGCGTTCCGGCAGTTGTGTTCTTGGCCGTTCATCGGTGAACATCAAAAAGCCCTAGAATCCGCCAGTTGTCCATAGATTTATCAGCTGCGTTACTATCAAGTTCGTGCATTGTTATAAGATAGTCACAGCGCCAGAGTTTTGTCAATATTAAAGGTACTTACCATTGATTCCCATTTAGCGTTACGATCGTCTGATTACGACGGGAGGTAAACCCTAGTACTATTGTACTTACTCAGGCGGCTCAGGCTATAGGGTCGCTTTTCACTGGACCGAAGCAGCAGTGGAACTCGGCAGCCCCCTGGATGACTAAGCAGCCCTTTTTAGGATCACAATGTTCACCTCCGTAGCATGAGGAAGGGGCTAGAAAAGGTGCCCTAAACATTGCCTGCTTCACCTTAACCCTCGTCAGCATACCGCGGCTGACGGGGATCCCACATTAGTTGTCGAAAACCTAACAAGAAGACAAAGGGGACGCAACTCACCATCGGTGCCTGGAATGTACGCACACTAATGGATAGTACATCAGCAGATAAACCAGAGAGAAGAACAGCTTTAGTTGGTAGATAACTGGCCGGATTCAACATCCAAATAGGAGCCCTGAGTGAAACTCGCCTAGTTGAGGAAGGACAACTCACCGAAGTAGGAGCCGGCTACACCTTCGTCTGCAGCGGCCGAAGTAACGAAGTGCGACGTGAACCTGGTGTTGGGTTTGACTTCAAATCACAGCTAGTTAACACGCTCACGAATCTCCCAAAGGGTACGAATGACAGACTCTTGCAGATGAGACTCACACTGTCTGGAAACAGACATGCAGCTATCATTAGCGCCTATGCACCCAAAATGACCAACCCGGATGAGATCAAGGAAATTTTTTATGAAGACCTCGAGTCTGTTATTGCAGATGTACCAAAGGCAGACAAGCTCATTATCCTTGGTGACTTCAATTGTAGACTTGGCACAGATCACCAGACATGACCAGGTGTCATTGGCAAAAATGGAATTGGCAAATGCAACAACCACCGAATCCTCCTACTGAGGAAATACGCTGAACACGACCTTCTAATTACCAACACAGTCTTCCGCCTGCCACACCGCACCAAAGACGTCATGGATGCACCCACGCTCCGAGCACTGGCATCGTATTGACTACAGAGATTACTGAATGAGAAACATCGGTTACAGAAGGCATATTTAGAAGACAGCACGTCATCATCTAAGAAGGCAGCAAGAGGACTGTCCAATGCATACTCAGAGAGTTGCAAGACTGATGGCTGAACAATAAGGCAGATGAGATTCAGTCCTACGCAGAAAGGAATGACATGAAGAAATTATATGATCTATTGAAAACTATCCACGGCCTACATTCATCAGGAACATCTCCAATACTGAGTGCTGACACCACCACACTGCTCAATGACAAAGAACAATACTGCAAAGATGGGCAGAACACTTCAACAACATCCTCAATCAACAGTCATCTATCAGCGAGGAGGCAATTGATCGACTGCTACAAGTGGAAATCAACATATCACTAGCTGATCCTCCAACGCTGACTGAAACTGTGAAAGCAATTGACCTTGTGTGAAATGGCAAAGCACCTGGAGCAGATGCTATACCAGCAGGGGTCTACAAAGCTGGAGGTTCTCACATGGCACAGAAACGGACGGAACTCTTCCAGTCAATATGGACTCTGGGAACTATACACCAGAAGTACAATGATGCATCCATCTTCCACTTGTGCAAGCGGAAAGGCAACAGACAATCCTGCGACAAACATCGGGGCATCTCCTTGCTGTCAATAGCCGGAAAAACCCTTGCCATAATTCTGATGAATCGTCTCGTGCACCACATCGATCAAGGGCTCATGTCAGAGAGTCAGTGTGGCTTCTGGAAAGGACGAGGGACCAACGACATGGTGTTTGCAGCTCATCAAATCCAGGATAAATGCCAGGAACAGAACTTCAACCTATTCATCAACCCAACTAAAGCCTTTGACACAGTCAGCCGTGGAGGCCTTTGGATGATGATGGAAAAATTTGGTTGCCCAGAGAAATTGATTGTGATGGTTCGGCAATTCCATGATGGCATTCTCGCTTGTGTCGTGCACGTCGGGGAGTCATCTGAACCATTCCCAGTCACAAATGGAGTCAAGCACGGCTCTTCTTTATGATGTTCTCTGCCATGCTTACTGATGCCTTCCGCGACTGTGACACTGGGATCGACATCAGATACCGGACTGACGGCAAGCTCTTCAATCTGAGAAGACAACAGACGAAGATGAAATTACAGGAAGTGACTGTTCGTGATCTCCTATTTGCTGACGACTGTTACCTGCATGCCAAACCTGAGTCTGACATGCAACACAGTATGGACCATTTCTTGTCAGCTTGTGACAATTTTGGTCTCACAATCAGTATCAAGAAGACGTAGGTGATGAACCAGCCTGCACCAGGAAAGCCTTACGATCACAGTAAAGGCCAAACCCTCATGGCAGTGTACAAGTTGACCTATCTCGGCAGCACACTGTCACGTACAGTCCACATCGATGATCAAACCAACGTCAGAATTGTTAAAACAAGTGTGGCCTTTGACAGACTACGTGCAAATGTGTGGTAGCGCAGATGCATCAATCTACAAAGAAAACATAAGGTCTACAAAGCCATTGTGTTGCTGACTCTGATGTTCATGCGATGCCTGGACGGTGTACAGACAACATGCCAAGAAGCTGCACCACTTTCACATGGGATGCCTGAGGAAACTGATGATGGTATGGCAGGACAGGGTCACAGACACTGAGATTCTCACACGGGCAGGCATTCGTAGCATCCACAGGCCACGTCATCAGGATGTCAGAAGAACAACTACCAAAGAAGATCTTCTACGGCAAGCTGAAGGATGAAAAGCGATCTCACGGTGGTCAGTCGAAACGATTCAAAGATTCCCTCAAGTCATCCTTGAAACACTTCAACAATACCCGGAGTCTTGGGAAGATCTCGCATAGGATCGCTCAACCTGGCGCAGTCTCATCCATACTGGAGCTACATACTTTGAACGGAGGAGAACTGCAGAGGCAGTGCAGAAATGCGAGCAGCGTAAATCTTAGAACAGCAGCACGTCTTCTATCGATTAAGCAAACCCAAGCGGCATCTCCTGTCAATTTTGCCATAGACAGTTTAGGGTACAAATTGGCCTGATCAGTCATTCACGTACTCACAAAGCCAAACCAGTTAGTGATGTCATGGTCATCTTCGAACTCGAGGGACGAACAACCTGCACATACTGCAGTCCAGCTTCTCCCTTTCCAGTTGGGGACTTTAAACGACCCAAATATTTATATTTACTTAAATATTAGAGAGTGTGGCAACATTATTCCCTCTTTTTGATATGTTTTAAGCACAATAATATTAATGGTGTTATTAGTAATATTTTTCCACTGTCTGTCTATTTGACTGTATTTCTACCTGTCTATCCCAAACTACCTAGTTGTTTTAGGTAATTTAATACTTTCACTGTAATTTATTTATTAACTTATTAATTGTTAAATATTTAATAAAGTTATTTGTTGAGTTGTCTGGACTCCAATTTATAAATAATTTTAGATTCATCTTGCTTTCTCTCCACTTTATTGCATACACCAATTTGCATTCACATGTTAATATTTGACATTAATCTCACAAACTGTACTTCATATATTCTTATTCTTTTCTCTCTCTCTCTCTCTCTCTCTCTCTCTCTCTCTCTCTCTCTCTCTCTCTCTCTCTCTCTCTCTCTCTCGCTTGTTCACATTCGCAATATTGCACAAAACTCGACATTTAAATCAGAATTCATAACATCAACTTGGATGTGATGTTTTTGTTTCCACATAAGTATCAGCCCGGTCAGACTTTCCATAAAGTAACCAAACGGAAACAATTCCACCTCGACCAAGCTACGATATGTACAGATAATCCATTTAAACCTATTTATCTAAGTCTAGTTAAGATAAAACTACTCTAATCGTCATCTCATTACTAGAATTTGTTTCTAAAACAAGAGATGGTATCAAATTTGTGTCACACTACCTTAGGGCGTCATACTCTCTTCACTACTGCTCTGCATGCTTAAGGATGGTCGCATGTGAATAGTATTAGTAGTAGCGTTTTAAGTCACATCGGAACAATAGTGGCTGTATTACTGCCCACGTGTATTCTTATTACAGTAAACGATCGCTTGTGAAATGTTGGAGTATTTAACTTTTTGAAACATATATACTTTTACATAGCTAAGGATCCAAGCAATCCAACATTAATTAGCAATTTATAGATTTCTGTGCATTTTCTCGCGCTACTCTTAGCTGAATATATATATATATATATATATATATATATATATATATATATATATATATATATATATATATATATATATCCCACCCCAGTAAGGGTCGTTACGTTGAAAAGTATGGGCAAAATTATCCTCTCACTAATTAACCGGAAGATAATTGTTGAATGGATTTTTAAAAATTCATTAGATTCACACAGGTTCGTCAGTAAAAACAAATAATACAAAAATACTATGTTTCAGCTTTTGTATTTTATACTTATATACTAAAATCAAATACACATGGAGTAAGCCTGCCCATCTTCACCTGTCCGTCCATTTTCCAGTCCATCCACACATATGTGTGTCTGTGTGTATATCCGTTGTTAAAATACTATAAAACCCAGATCGATGCATTGATATATGCCCACAAACTGCAAAGACAAGAAAATATTCGTTCATTTGTTACCTTTTGCTATTATGTCCTTTCGAATGTCTGTGCATTTGAATATGTTTTATAAAAGAGTAAAAGTTATGAAGAAGTTATATGTACAATAAGGGGAAATGCACAATGCAATTTACATACTCCACAGCTTCAAACATTATAGAGAAAATCTTCGATTGCAAATTTCATACAAAATGATGGCGACTGCTTATAGTCATCTTTTTCTGTTTCATATAGAAAAGTTCGACGAGATTGAACAAATAACAGATTCTTTCAACGACTATGAGCTACTAGTGGAATGGACTGTACTCTCGGGCATGGAGCAGGATCTAATCTCACAGTTTAGACTGATACAGCTTAAATGCACGGAAATTCTTAAGGTGAGTTATAGTTACCTATTTAGATCAAATTACAGCAACTTGTTACACTGAAAACACTTGGATTTTTTCTAATATAAGTTTCACTGATCAATCTGCGACAAATATTTTCCTATAGGTGATTTATTCCTTATATTCCTAATCGTAATGGTGATGCTCTCATTCCATTACTTATCTGTGCAATGGCAAACTGTCCCTGCTTCAGCACAGAAAAGTATTCATTGCACATGTATATGATAAGTACATATTTTTATGCAACAACATCGAAATGAAACTTTACATATGTTTCATTGTTCTCTTGTTGTTTTTTAGGGGGGTGGGGGTGGTTTTTTATTATTATTATTTTTTTTATTGTTAAAAAACATGGAACACTCGCTCACCAATGAGCTTCTAAGAGAGGAGCAACTTCATCCGATTCCAATATGTCCTTACTAAAAGGACCATGATTATGCAACGAGCTATATTTGAACAGGCAACATTGTCCTGAAGAACCACCTACCAGTAGTCAAGCCTAAAAGCGAGACCGGGTCTCACAGGAATGGCACAGAAATGGGCAGAACTATACGGCTTCCATTTCCAAAAAGAGAGGACGCTTGCCAAAGCGCAGTGACAACTGCATAAAAAAACTGATCTTTTAGACAACATAAACTTGACAGAAACCATTGTTTCTTCTACGGTTCCAGATTATTTTCCGTTCCTGAAACTATAGTTTCATGTACAAACCCAATGTTGACGCTTGATGGAATGCGTTACATTTCTGCTAGAATACAGTTGTTTCAGAATGATTCTTGTGTTTTCAGTTTAAATTCTCTGTAGCTCAGGTGAGAATTCTTGCGTTTTTATTGTGAAACAAATATATTTCTTTTGGCTTCTGTACCGCAAACCAGCGGAATTCTCAAATCCGTTGCAGTTTCCTTTGCTTGTAAGGCAGTTTACGTAATATGGTAAATGCATACAACCGCAAGAATCCTCTCCAGTTTTTGTAATATGGAAACACAAGAAACAACAATAAAACATTCCAATTTCTAATGCTTTCTAGCAGTTTCCGTAACATGGAAACAACAAAAACCATAAGAATCCGTTCCATGTTCAAATCTTTTTTGGCAGTGTCCAAATCACTGAAATACGGCAACAAGAACACCTTCCGGTTTGCTATGTTTTCTGCCAGTTTCCGTAGGCCTAAAACGCTAGAAATCAAAAGAATCCCTTCCAGTTTCAAATGCTTTCTAGCAATTTCCATAAAACGAAAGCAGCAAAGCCACAAGATAATGTTTCTGTTTTCAATGCTTTCTGTCAGTTTCCTTAATACAGAAGCAACAGAAACCTCAAAAGCTCGTTACATTTTCCAGTGAGTTGTGGCAGTTTCCAGAGGACAGAAATGCCAGAAATCACCTTCTTTGAATTATTTTCCACTTTTCTTTTCTATCAAAGGAAACAGAAGCATCCAGTAGCTCTGGTACATCTTCTCTTTTGAAACAACAAATTTTAATGTGTACAAAAAGTTAACCAAAATTGTAATTTATTATAAAACACTGACCACAATTAAAATCCGTGTTTTAAAAAAAAAACACTTTTGAAAACAAATATCTGAAAAATGTTATGCGACTTGTATTTATAACACTTTTGATGTTTATTAAGATACGAGACTAGGTCCACCATTTTTGGGAAATAAGCAATACAGTTGTACGGAGTGAGATATAGAAATGATAGTAAATAATTTTGCCTCATGAAGAAATGGAATAAAGTTATGAACAGTCTCTTACAAAAATTCAGAATTAGTTTGCTCTAACTTATTTTATATATTTCTACTAAAAAGAGTGGCAGAAGCAGTGTACAGTATTCACTGACTGCAGTTTGAAGTCCGCATCAAATATTTTCAAAACATTAGCAATCAATACTCTCGGACCAGGATAACATAATCATCTGTGATATGCAGGCCCAATGTTTGCGTCGTTTTCTTTTTGCTCCAATAGCATATTCATTAATCGTGTGTTATTATTCAGTGTTTTCCTATAAGGAACTCTTCCTCGGCAATTCCAGAGAATATGTAGTAATATTGTCTTCAAATTAGAACTCTGTACAAAGTACCATTCTCACATCCCATTCTTTTCTTCAGTATTTGAAATTGCAGAATAGTGAAAATCCATTACCCTCTTAACTCAAATAACAACAAATAATTAAAATTAATAAATATGGACAGATACACAATGCAACTGATCTTATAAAATATGTCAAACAAATGTCCGCCCGAAGAAGATATTATTTTAAGAAACCTTGGTGGACCAGCCTATCCTTAATACACATGTATTGAATACACAAGACTCTTTTGAAATCATTTTGTTTGGTTGTCTAAACATATAATCGACGTAAAGATAATTATGTATTACCTATCTTACTTTTAATCACTCTGACGTTATGTATTTCGTATCTTATTTTTAATCACTCTGACGTTTCAATCTTTCCATTTGTGTTCTTCATTTCGTATCTTATTTTTAATCACTCTGATGTTTCAATCTTTCCATTTGTGTTCTTCGTGCATTGGCTATTTAATTGTCAATCACTGATATCTCTCAACCCTCCTAGGTGGAGGCACCCAACAAGAGCTCGCAGAGTCGTCGTGGTGAGATACTAGGAACTTACCCCTCCATCGCAGTGTTTCAACGGGGAGCAAGTGTGGAGGAAATTAGTGCCCCACTGCGACTGTGTAGGTACAAAATATCGCATCAGCTGTACTGTATAGTGCTTTTTGTGTAATCGTGCTAACCAGCTTCAAGGAACAGACAGAACAGGACCATATCAAGATGCTTTATAAAAATATATCCATACAAAAATGTGTACATGAGTCTTATTTGACACCTTACTCTTGAAGTATGTCATTTTATCAAATACAAGACTAAAACAAAACATTATTCCTGATTTAGTCTGCACTGTGGTAATTACAAATATAACTATATATAGATGTAATCAAAGACATGCACTCTGCACTTCCGGTATGTTAATTGTCCCTAATTTCACATTTGCATCGATCATTTATATATTCTACAACGTCTCTGTGAACTCTTAGATATACTCCAGTGGAAGTAAATCCAATTGTCTACCTGAAATTCTACTTTTGAAAATATTTCTTATTTTCTGAGAAATTTTCCAGTAATTGACCACACAAAAGAGACACAGAAAAAGTAAAACTGTATTTCCCATCTTCAGAACCACTCATTTAGCCTAGCAAATGCAATACAATGCTTGCAAACATTAGAAAAGTGACAAAACCACTTGTTGAAGTTTCCAAGAAATTTTCCCCAACAAGAAGCTAGCCATGGCATGCATGTCAAACTCGCCACCAAGTTTTTGTTAAACTGTGTTGTACTCAACAAAATGAATCCACATACCAAGTTACTTTACTCTGTTGCCTACAGTACTTAAAACACTAACCACATAAAAAACACTTTTAACGCTGAGGTTAATCTCAGGTGTAACTAGACAGAAGTATGGATACTGTTGCCAAAGTGATCGTTGTGTCGTTCTGCTTGACAAAAATGAGTTAGGGTTAAAACAAATTGTACATATGCATCTACTTATGTAGCCATCAAAGTTTCTGTAAATTCCTTCAGCAACTTAGAAACAGAAATGACAGGCTTCTTTCTAACAGTTCTCACAATAACGTCTTTTGATAAGGTTTTGTTGTATTTACTAAAAACATGAGCTAGAGGGAACAATTAAGATTTGTTTTCCAATGTACATCCCCTTATTTAGCCTACAATGTGTTTGTAAAATCCTTCTGCAGCTTAGGTAAAAAAAAAGTAAATGATGAACTTCTTAAAAACTTAACTTCTCAATATATACCTTTCTTGAACACTTTATAAAGAAATTTTCCCAAAAGTTAGGCAGAGAAAAAATAGTAACCCTATTGAGCGACTTGACCAACCACTTATTTACCCTGCAAAACGTCAATATAAAATCCTTCACTAAAGTTCCGGAAATATTATGCAAAACTCTTACGCCAAGTCCTACTGAGCCATTGTTTTGCTGCACATCTTCATCCAGATGCAATTATACTGCACATTTCCAAATAGTCTCTTTGGTGTATTATATTAAACTTTTTGACTTCACAGGATGGAACAAGATACGTACTTTCTGACGGTAAAGATGAATCCTATATATCGCCCGTTTCTCAAAGCAGGGTCGGAAAAAAGTTAAAACAAAACCACTGACTTATACTGTAAAACTACCCAGGCTGAACGTCAATCACGAGACCAAACTAAGACTCAGAAAAAAACGAGTCTTATAAAGTATATAAGAAAATACGCATAAACGGTTTACAAAAGGGGTCCCCAGGTCAACTAAGTTAGTATCTAGCAGCTTACTGTTATGATGTTAGTATTTTTGTATTTTCTAAGTAATTAATTTTTCCAATATTACTGTATTTCACATTTATATCGTTATGACGGGCGTTTATCTCGCCATTTTAATGTAATATGGAGTGAGAGTGCGACACAACAAAACGCGGAATCTGTCATTAACATTTACGTATGATTGAAGTACCAGTTTTAAATTTAGCATTCAAACATGGATCATAGTTTGTGATTGAATGTATGAAAGAATATGAAACAAATGAGTAATAAAATGCATTTTATAAAATTTGTAGTCTATGAAAAGTGTTTAACGTTTGTTAAAGTGTCCCTTCCAACAAACGCAGATACAATATACGGTTCTTCTCTACTATAATAATTCAATTATTACCGTATTATCCTCAGAGTATAAAATATATACGAGGGATATTTAAAAAGTTCTGAATATTAGTGCACTATACAACAAAGTTCTTTATCAGTGAACAGTATGTCAGTGTATCCCATCAAAGTAATCCCCATGCACCTTTGCACGCTTTCTCATTCTGATTATCCAATTATTAAATTTTGTATTCACTTTTTGATGTGTTGTTCAGCTGCATGTCGACTTTGAAATCGTCTGCCCCTCAGCTAATCTTTGATAACGGTATTCATCCAAATATCATTTGGAGCTAATTCAGGAACCAGTAACACTGGTCTCTGCTCGTTTGTTCCAATCCAAACTGTATTATTTTCTCTTGAGTCGGATTGAAATATGTAAACCATGTTTCGACACCTCTGACAACGTCATTCAAACGTCTCTAGCAAGTATTTTCATATTTGGCGAGAAATGTTTGGGGATTTTAATCCGAGACTGCTTTCATCAGCCGCTGACAAATACACAAACTTTTCTGAGCTTCAATTGATTCTTCAATATATTAAAAACAGCTGACAAATTAATGCCCATGATAATAGAAATATCTTGCACCGTGTATCGAGCATCTTCATATATTGCTCCCTTCACAGCAGCAACTTCCCGCTCACCAATAACTTACAACGTGTGTCATGTTCCATGAATTCACGATCATTTTTAAATGGATGAAACCACCTCTAAATTGTACGAAATGACAGAGAATTGCATCCAAGTCGGCCTTCATATCTGTTGAAGAGTACCCTAAGAACGCTGGGATTTGTTCTCCTTCTCCAAGAGTTTCAGGTCACTGTCATTTACCTATGATTATCACGTGCAGCTGCAGATCATTTTAATGAACGTTACTTTGTCTATCTATCGAAATTAAATTTATTGACAGATTCAAAAAAGCAAAAATATTAAAACAATATATTCAGAACTTTTCAAATGACCCTCGCACTAGTTGAATACAGATAGTGTTCCTTACAAAGGGTCATGAAGATATAACTATTTGAAATACGGCATTTCCCTTTATTTTGGGCGTTCTTTATATTGCTACTCACATGATTCGATTAAGAATGTTTTTTAAAGTAAAAGTAAACAAAGTCACACTTACATCGGCGAAACAATGGATGCTTTGAGTGCAGGAAAATGTCGAATAGAGGATATTCCACAAATATCCGTGGTGAGAATAAGTGAGAAATGGTTCATCGCAGATAACAGACGACTGTGAGTTTTAAAGCATCTGGAGCAACTCGGAAAGGGCACAGATATCCCAGTGTGCCAGTCTTAAAACATTTCAGATGAAAATTTTACCACTAAAAGCGATGAAAAGAGAGTGGATATTAGAAGCAAATTCAGAGGAATGAGGTAGCATAAATCAACTCCTCCAAAGTCCTCGGTCAGTATTACAACACAAGGAACTTTTCCTGAAAGACCAACAAGACCCCAAAACGTCTATCCTTCATACTCGACCGAGAATCAAAGAGAACAAACTTCTCCTGCGAAGGATATACGCATAGCAATTTCAGAACCAGAAATACCTGTAACAGAACCGACAGCAATTTTCTCAGACAGAACTCCTGCAATCCGGCCCGCATTATCTGAAAGAAAACTATTACCTGTAGACATCATCCCAACTTATTCGACTCAGAACCGACCGAGGTGTAAAGAATATTTATTTAACTAGTAATAACTCTTCGACTCAGAATATTTATTCAACTCAGAACCGACCGAAAATAAAAACCGATGTTGAGGAGGAAATACACATAACGATTGTCGACCCGGAAGTACCTGCACCGGAAGTAAGCAGCCGCCATATTTCTGTAACAACTAAACTCATGAAGAATGAAAAAAGTAATTCCAGGAAACATATATGCTCATGTGTGATTTTGTGACTGATTGTGGCTTTTAGTATTGTTTTGTATAATAGCCAGTGTTTATCAATGACAATTGAATACATGTTGCATTTCCCTTACGTTTTCATTACTCATTCACGAGATACTTCCTATGGTTCATCAGATTCATGTAAAAACATTAACGACACAATTGTCAATTGATGGGTAAAATGATTTATACCACATAGCTAATTTTCCGCAGCATATCGCGATTATGATACTAAACTATATAATGTATAATTTTCCGTAGTATACCGCTATTAAGATAATAATTTATATATATATATATATATATATATATATATATATATATATATATATATATATATATATATATATATAGTAACACTTCCCGAATTAATTATATCTATACATAAGCTTACTCTTTACCTGTTCTATGTTACCTTGCCTTCCGTACATATATGTTGTTCGGCCTTCGGTTCGAAGATGACCATGACATCACTAACTGGTTTGGTTTTTGTGAGTGACTGCTCAGACCAATTTGTGCTCTGAACTGTCTGTGGCATTCTTAACAGGAGATGTCGCTTGGGTTTTCTTAGCTCCAGTATGGATGAGACTGCTCCAGGTTGAGCGATCCTATGCGAGATCTTCCCAAGACTCAGGGTCATTGTTAAAGTGTTTCAAGGATGACTTGAGGGAATCTTTGAAGCGTTTCTTCTGACCACTCTGAGATCGCTTTCCCTCCTTCAGCTCGATGTAAAAGATTCTCTTTGGTAGTCGCTCTTCTGACATTCTGATGACGTGGCCGGCCCATCTCAACTGTGATTTCATCAGCAGAATGTGGATGCTTCGAATGCCAGCCAGTGTGAGAGACTCAGCGTCTGGGACCCTGTCCTGCCATCGTATTCACATCAATTTCTTCATGCAGCCAACGTGAAACTTGTTCAGCCTCTTGACATGGTGTCTGTACACCGTCCAAGTTTCGCATGCATACATCAGGGTCAGCAACGCAATGGCTTTCTAGATCTTAAGTTTTGTTTGTAAACTGATGCCTCTGCACTCCCACACATTTGCACGTAGTCTGACAAAGGCCAAACTTGCTTTAGCAATTCTGGCGTTGGTTGGATCATCGATATGGACTCCACGTGACAGTGTTGGAGTTCTGTTCCTGGCATTTTCCTGGAGTTGACTCTCTGACAGGATCCCTTGATTGATGTGATGCACAAGACGATTCATCAGAATTCTGGAAAGGATTTTGCCGGCTATTGACAGCAATGAGATCCCCCGATGGTTGTCACAGATTTTTCTGTTGTCTTTCCGCTTGTTTGCTGAATGCCAGATCTGAATATGAACGATTGAAGGTGGATAATCTCATTTAACTCTTTATATACCGTTAAATACAGACGCTTGAAACTTGAGTCAATTTGGTCCTGTAAGTGTAGTTAGTAGTTAGTTTCAACAATCTGGATCACTTTTATCTCTCTTTTTTTTTGGGCGGGGGGTGAGGGCATGTAGCATGGTTGATGTTACATAAATTTGAAATATGATTCTCTTACATATCGGACAATTAGCATGTTCGGCCAATAACTCAAGTGTCAACGCCTCCCATTTGGATCCCTCGGTCATGCAAAGGGGTCCTTCCCAATCCTAGATTAACTTAGCGCTACGGTCATACCATATAGACCTTTAAGATTACCGTCCTTCAATTGTATATATATATATATATATTATATGTGTGTGTGTGTGTGTGTGTGTGTGTGTGTGTGTGTGTGTGTGTGTGTGTGTGTAGAGGATGGAGATCTCAATAGATTCCAAGTTATAACTCAGGGGCTAAGTTCCTGGGGTTAGGCATAGACCCTGGGCTAAATGTCAGTTACATGTATAAACTAGTTTTTTAATGCCTATTATATATATATATATATATATATATATATATATATATATATATATATATATATGTATATATATATATATACATATATATATATATATATATATAGAGAGAGAGAGAGAGAGAGAGAGAGAGAGAAAGAGAGAGAGAGAGAGAGAGAGAGAGAGAGAGAGAGAGAGAGAGAGAGAGAGAGAGAGAAAGATGAGTTTTAAATTCCATTTCCCTAGCGAGGAAATTTCCGTGCACCTCAAGTCGTTGCCATCGACCATGTTCCATACTTGTTCGGGGATGGCCACATGGCCGTGTGGGTTACGGCGATGGTGCATGAGAACTAAACGATACGTGCCGCTACTCGAGGCACGGTTTAGAGTCCTGCTTGGGACGAATTATAACCCTTTAAATGTATACCTTCAGCTGGCATTGGTTCCGCAGGCCATCCTCGCCCTCATGAACAGACTTAGCCTCTTTGTCATGGCTTGGAAACTATAGTGATTCTCACCATATAACAGTGTACATACTTTACTTATCGAGCACAAAAAAAAAATATAAATAAAAATCTAAAATATATATATATATATATATATATATATATATATATATATATATATATATATATATATATATGTATATATATATATATACTCTACTAATATTTGCCCCTGGAGCAGACCTTACCGCCAGGGACCCACACAATAGCAGGGATCTCCTTTCAATGGGCCGGCATCAATTTGTAAGAAAAGTATGCCAGATACAGTTAAACTGAATTCATTTTGGAATGGGCCCCCTATATGACCAGTTGAAATACAACATTTGTTTTGGTCAAAGAGCAATAAAGAACATTAAAAGATAGTCGGCCCATCAAATTTTCTTAGTGGCCTATTAAAGTTCCAATGGCCAATTGATTTTCGTAATTTTACATTGCTTTATATAGGAAAGTGGGTCATTGATCCATCACAATGGCACACTGGTTTTTTGGGCTAGGGATAGTCCTGCAATAGGCTAAATTTTGGAGGTGGATATCAACATGGAGAAGCGTGGAGATATGTGTTTTTACAAGCTCAGAATTCTATTTTAAAGATGTTAGAAAAATATACACTTAGTTGAGGGGGTGGAGGGCAAAATTTGGTTGGAATCATTTACATTTACCTTAACTTTTGTATTGAACTGCATATGAGTTGTATATGACAAGACGCCATGCGTTTTATTTTCCTTCTGAAGAGCTTAATAGCTGTCACGAATTAAAATTTGGTACGTACTTTCTAATGGATTTGCTACGGCGGTAAAACTTATTCTATTTTAAAACGTGATTTCTTGAGGCAATTGTTTTGTTTAGAAAATGTGTGTAAATACAAACATTGTATATGTTGATTTTCTTATATGGGGGATGCCTTATTTTATATTTCTTTTGCCAACATATTGTGTTCCAAATTTACCAAATATTATTTTACATGATATTTCTTTTCCAACTATTGGTAAATACACTTTTTGCTGATTGTCTTGAAAAATATGCTATCCATATCCAGTTTCTAAATTACTGGCAATTTGCTTTACAGAGTCAAAATATTGTCTACAGTCCCAAAATCATTTATCAGTCTGCTAATGATGTGAGTTTTGTGTGGTTGCAATTAGACTATGAGTGGGATAGGGATATGTATTCCTAGGGGATAATGTTAATCCAGGATCACTGCTTCCTGAAACCCTTGCACAACTCTTATCTATGAAGATTTAGTTTTCCCTATCCCCCCATACACAGAGCAAATTCTCAAATCCATCAACCCCAGAAACTCAATTTTTCTAATAAAAACATATCCAATGTCAAGTTAAAAATGTTTGTATAGGAATATCATAAATGTATAGTCCATATCACGTTACGTACTTAACATCAGTATTCAGTAAGCAATGTAGCATATCATTTGAAATGTGTATATGTAATGCGTGCTAAAACTCACAGTGATGTGCACGTCATCCAAGTACTAAATATATTTAGGCTAAGACGGAGTTTTCTTATGAACAATACATGGAAAACAAAGTCATTGTATCCAAGGAGAAATTACTCTGTTTCATCCGATTAACATTGACCGATAAGGTTACATGGCAAATGGTGTCTGCTGCATTATCTATGACCGATATTTTCTTCAAGGGATGTATTTAATTTCGCTTGGAAAAGATGTCAATAACACCACATGCCACACATATTTGTTCCATCAAAACTTCCGTATGAAATGGGGCATGACCTGTATATAATCAGGCTGTTTGTCAGGGAAAGAAACAAGTTACAAAAACAAAACAAACTCGTAACACAAAAGATGAGAGAAAAGTTTTAGCTCTTTATATGTTTGAATACAGTGGCAATCTACAGAAAAAGAATGAAATGATAAAAGTAGAAAATATGCAAACTAAATGTATAATTTGTGTTGGAATCTGAATAGAAAAAGCTTTTAAACAGTGATCCATTGTGCGGTGATCAGAGTCAATATGTGTTATCGATAGGAAGAAGCATGTTATACATGTTTATACATATATATATATATATATATATATATATATATATATATATATATATATTCAGGGCTGTCGAAAGGTGCCAAGCCCGGAGGGGGGGGGGTGCGTCGTGGGGGCGCCGAAGGGTATGCTGGAGGGCTGGGGCGCTATTTCGTCCAGCGCAAACTTGCGGCGACTGACCGATATATATATATATATATATATATATATATATATATATATATATATATATATATATAATAACTCTAACGTCAAAGATATGTCCTTTTTTAAGAAACAGTTACGCTGTTCCTACTAAAAAACCACATGGTATGTTGTTCTTACGAGAGAAGACATGATATATCATTCTCGAGTGAAACTGTTGTCGGTCAAATGAAAATTGTATATAATGTGTACGAGAAAACTGTTTTATCACTATAAGAGGCATTCTATATTACTCTCAAGAGATAATTGCCCCAGGACGGCGACAAAGTCATGTCGTTTTCACGAAAAATGGTAAAATGTACTCACAATATCAATACTTGTCATGAAAATGAATGTCATAAGAAAAACCCGGCTTTTTATATTTTCCACGTGCCACCATGCATCACAAATTTTAAGGTGAAAAGCGTTTTCACGAATCTTTTTACTCTAGTGGCGGATCCGAGAAGGCTGAAGGTGGGTGTGGAGGTGGGCTGGGGGGGGGGGGGGGGCCGGGAGGTTCCGTCACACAGAACCCTCGCCTACTTGTTTACGTCCCTCATAAAAGATAATTCTTGATCCGCTCTAGCTCTGGCTGTGATTTTACTCTCAGATGACGAGAACACCAGTATATATATATATATATATATATATATATATATATATATATATATATATATATATATATATATATATACCAAACTCTAGGGAAAAGTTTATGTACTGAATAAAAGACATCTGTCATATTATATTCACTACTGTATTTTACCAGAGGAATAAATTAGATTTATCCTTTTATAGACTAATAACTGTAACATGAAAAAAGGAAGTCGATAATTTTTAGCAATTGCTTTCGATTGGACTGTAAAGTGGTTACATATATCGTTTAAGTGAAGCTTTATGATATTCATCATTGTGTGAATATGTGCATTTCATGACATGGTAATTTTCATACAGGCGATGACAGATAATTGTTCTTAAAGAAAAAATACCAAACCTGAATTCTTGCTCTTCAAGATATATTCTGAAGTTAACAGTCCCTTTGACCATTTTAAGACTGTAATGTTACTTGCAGGAGAAATGAAAGTAGGCGTGGAATTTCACTGGAATCCAATATTGAAGATAAAAGGCATCATTGCTATCAATGTATTTCATTTTTTGAGTGGGGTGCACGTGTTTTCAAACGACTTTATTTGATAGTTCAGATGGCTTGAGTCTGTAAAGTGCAAAACTTCGGTGTAATCACAAATTATGTAGAAAAGCATATTAAACAGTCAAGACGTGAACAAAAATTAAAAATGAACTAAAACAATATGACAAAAAGATTGATTGGAAACTGTTTCTCTTTACAGCTAATGAATATGATAAAATGTTGCAGGTATGTATGTACAAAAATCAAAGTTGAATATACCTTCAAAATTGAAAGTACCTATAATTAGAAATATGTACTTGTAAGTTATAGTCGCGAGAAACACCTTTGCTGCGTATTTTCAATGGATTGCGTATCTTGAAAGCTTCTAAAATTCATTTTTTCATGATTTCAGTTGTAATCATATTGAGTAAAAAGAAACCCTGGAAGTGCTGTGCGATGAATAATGTGGATTTATTAATTATATATGTTGTAAAACAAATAGGGAAAAATGAAATAAGTGAGACTAAAACAACCCCATAATCAACGGACAGTACTCCAGTCGGGATAAATTTATCTGAAAGGCACAATAAACTTAACAACCGGCTTTCCACTTCTTCGATTCAGAACCAACTGAGAATACAGACTGATGTAGAGATGGACAAATGCATAGCAAAGGGTAGAACCAAAAGTGCGTGAACTGGAAGTAAACAGACCTCCCGTCTCCGCTATGACCAGATACATATATACACCTGAATGACGTGTAACAAAAACAACCCCAAAACCATCGGACAGTACTCAAATCGGAGGGAATTTGTCTCGATGGCACACTAAATACATGCGCACAACAACAGCAGAAGCAAAAGTGCGAGAATCGCATGTAAGCAATTCACCTGTCCATGTTATAAATAAATCCATAACGGAACCAATCCATGTACCTTCGGAAAAAACTCCAGGCGAGGGAATTGGTCTGAAAGGCACAACAGACCTGACAACTGCCTTCCTACTTAATTGACCCAAAATAGAAGGAGAATACAAACTTCTGCCGAAGAGGAATTACGTAATACAACGGTAAAACCAGTATTGCGAGAACCGGGAGTAAACAGAACACCCATCTATCGTGTGACCAGACACGTACATACATATGATATCCGCGTCATGAAAACAAACCCCTAAACACTCGGACGGTGTCCAATCAGGAGAAAGGTAACTGAGAGGCAAAACAGACCTTTTATCTGTATCTTCACATATTCTTTTTAGAAACAAATGAAAAAAAACAAAAACTACTTCCATGTAGAATATCGGCATAACAACGGCAGAACTAAATGCGAGTGAAGCGAAAGTAAACAAACAACGAGTCCCTGTTTTCAGCAAACCCATACAATAATCTGAAATACGCGTATAAAAAATAACCACCAAACCTTCTGACAGTACTCCAAGTACACAATAAATAAGGCGACCGGCCTCCCACTTCTTTAACCCAGAACCGACCAAGAATACAAACTGATGCCATGAATGATGCATGCATCACAAAGGCAAAACCAGATGTTCATGAACAGGAAGTAAACATACCATCCGTCTCTGTTGCGACCCCAAAACTACCGGACAGTACTCCAGTCGAGAGGTATTCGTCAGAAAGGCACAACAAACTTGACAACTGCCTCTTTATGTATTAGACCAAGCACTGATTGCGAACAGAAACTGCTGCCGCTGGGCATATGTGCATAACAATGGATGTCGTATTTACAAACATAATTTATCATGCAAATACAATTATTGGAAGGACTAATTTATTGTGATTAGACACCCCCAACCCACCTAGGGTGCTGATGGTATTAGTTCCAAGAGATCAGTATTTTCTAAACATATACACACAATAAATGGCCACCTTTTCACCTTTTAATTCTAAAATAAGAATAAAGCTTTCTAATAGAGATTCTAGATTTTGATCAACTTATTCAGAAGCGATCCATTTTGAGTTTTATATCGAGGTGATATAAAAATTGAATAATCTGCAAAAAAAGAGAGAATTGTTTTTAAAAAATTAAGATATTGTAAGTTTACTCAAGAGGAAGCTTCAAGTGGGGGGGGGGAGACTGATAACACGAACAGCATAATGAAACAAAAACGTGCATGGCTTAGGCTATTAAGATATTCATGACAATAATGATGATGATGATGATGATGATGATGATGATAGTTAAAATTGTCATCATGATGATGATAAGAAAATCATGACATAATTGTAACTATTATTATTTTTATTTTGTAATACAAATAAATAGGAAAATTGTAAGCAAAACTGGAAATTATGTTATACACTTTCGAATGGATATATCTAAACTTTTGAAAGATAAATAGTAAGAATTAACACAGGCAAAGTGTGTATTTCACATAGTTACCATATCAAGTTTTGAAAATCATATATAGTGTACTCTTCACATCAGTAGCAATGATTTCAAATGAAACTGGCATTGGTATATCTAGATCGCAAGACGATCGAATTATTGTGATAAAATCCATATTTCTCATACTGTTTTCAAAAACGTAATTCGGATGTCTGTGCAGTATACTAATTGGATTTCGTCCCAAGTCCCTTCTCTAAAGTCATAGCATCATGTGACCGGACAGGTCATTATTGTTCACTTGAAGTAAAGCCGCTATTTTCACATTTACAGTGATTTCGGGTGCAAGATGTGATCGATGAGGGAACTGTGCCTGCATCATATTTGAGAACATGAATTTACACACATGACAGACAAGTTGATGACAAGCGATATAGCCCCCATTACAAGTTTTAATATGCACCTTCCTGGCACATTTAACTCTACTTCCGGAACAGATGTGCCAAAAGTGAGTTTTCCACATATGCATACTTTAAAAGTAATACACACGTTTAAATTGATCTGAGCATAATTTGAGAACACCATTTTTTTCCAAATGAGACAATATCGGCATATTTTGGGAGACACAGTCTACGTGGAAGTCCCATATCTATCGTATTGACATGGTCAGAGCTACCTCAGCTGAAGATGAGGTAAAAATGCATATAAAATGTCTTAATGAAAAATCGCATCAGGTGTTAGGTGACATCGTGTATGATGAATTTGTAGGCAAATCTTTTAGGCGCATTGAGAGCTTCTTTCAATAGGGGTTGAATAAAATACCTTTATTCCACCCCCATTGAAAGAAGTTCACCCAACCCCACCCCCATCCCCACCCCCGTTTTACAAGAAGAATGTTCTCACAAGTGAGACAAGCTGCTAAGCAGACACGTTGACCCCAACTACAATTTCTCATATGCACATTCCTGGCGCACGCAAAGATATTTCCGGTACAGAGGAGACTCAACTGAGTTTTTCACATATACATGCAATATATTTATTATATGCAATTTAAATTGGTTTCAACCTAATATGAGAAAAATGTTTTTTCTTTCTCCAAATGAGACAAAATTATCATGGATTAGGAGCCATAGTTTGTAATGGAGTCCCATACTGATTTTCTTGGCACAGTCTAAGCTAATTCAGCTGGGGATTGGTTAAAACTATCATTATATTGTATTATTGATGGAAGTTCGCCCACTTGCCTCTTTGAGAAAACCAATTTTTCCCATGAGATGCAAGTTGCTGGAAATGTGGAATCCCCTCTACAGGCTCCCATATGCGCAAAACCGGACGCACTTAAAGGCCCTTCTGGCACAGAGGAGACAAGTCCGAGTTTTTCGCATACACAGGAGTACAAGTAATATACACAATTTCAGTTGGTCTCACTCTAATATTCGAAAACTAATTTTCCCCAATGAGAGAAAATTATAAAGTCTCATACAGGTCTTTTTGGCACTTGGCACAGTCAGAGTTACATTCGCAGAATCTTAGATTCCCACATATTTATGCTATACATGTAATATACACAAGTTTAGTCGGTCTCGATCTAATATGAACTTTGCCCCACCATAAATAATAGCACACGCTGTTTCTCAACGGTGACAATATTTTCAGATGTTAGGAGGGTTGGTCGATGATGAATTTTCATACCGATCTTTATGGCATAGTTCGAGTTACTTCCAAAAACGGGTTGGAGTTATTTCTTTTAATCCGATAGTAACGGACCCACATAAGTAGGTACTGTACGATTACATCAGCATGGAAGGAAAAATGTTTGATTTGCATATTAGTTGGACACATTGTCAATAGAATAATATAACTAATTCAGTTAAACTGGGTCAAAACACAAGTAAAAGATTAATGGAAAAATTTATAACGGGACAAAAAAGTTGCACTAGGGATGAAGAGAGCATGACTAGATTTTTAAAATGTGTATTGGATAGTAAAGTAAATTAGATAATATTATTGAAAATACCTTGTTTTAATTACTAAATAACATGGACCAAAATATGAGAAGTGTTTCCGGTTATAATAAAAATTTTTAAAAAATCGAGAACTCGTTTAACTTAGGGTTTAATTTGACCATTAACACTGAGGCAGTTAAAAACTGTATGGCAAAGAGTAACAAACTCCCTATAATAATACGACAACAGACTAATGTCTATAAAGTGAACAATGAATATGTATCTCACCAAAAACAAGGATGACGATTTTCAAAGAGCATTTATCTGTAGCAAACGATCATTAAAACAACCCAAAAAGTCTTTTTCTTTTCTTACTCATGGGTAACGACACGTGTAAGTGCCACAATCAACAACACAACATGATCTACTATCATAGAAACATTGGAACCAGCTGTTTGCAATAACCAATCTACCTTAAAACCAATGATCACTGATAAAGCTGATGCAGTTTTTGAAAAGGTTGACTATATTTATAACCCTTTCTTGTTTTACTCGATCTCATGTTTTACTAAAATATTTAGGATACGATGCACCACCTTTACCGTTGGAACAACACCGACACATTTTGCCCTATTTTTACAGATACAACAATGGTACATATAGTCATGCTGATGACAGAAGCAACGGATACTCCTGTTTCAAATAAATTTCTAATTATTAGTCTTTCTCCTAATGGATTTTTTCCTCTGATATATTTCATTGATCTGTTCTTTCTTATCCAGCTAACTTTATTTTTTTTACAAACTATTCTTATGTTCTAGAAACTGTGCTCTTTTACTTTGAATACGATCTGGCTCCATTTGCAACTTCGCTTTTTTATTATTATTTTGGCTTGTGTCTTTTTAAATATATTTATCTAGGTCTTTGATATATATGTGCTACATCTCTTTATCTAACAACATTTATCTGGAATCGACACTTTCTACAGCAATCACAGTTACAATCTATAAGACCTTCTTTGAAGTCTATCAACGGCATCATCTATAACAATCATGGCTTTCCTACTTTGTTCACCCAGTGATGTATTAGTATTTATGTATTGTATGTATTTATGTATTCTTTTGTTTCAACAGGACGTCGGGTCGTGTTGTTGTCTAATGGTGAATGTTGGTTCTATTGGATATACGAGTTCTGATATTTTAAAGTGGCTCTTTTGATAGCTCACTTGTAAATTATACCCGTACACTCTTGTTTTCAATAGTGCTCATCTTAAGAATTACTCGATTTCACTAGGTCACTTTTTCCTTTTTGATCCAAGATATATTTATTTTTACTTAACTTCCTGCTTACATTTGCTACTAAAATAGTTACGTCAATATCAGATAAAGCTATCTAAGCATATTTCATCACTTTGTAGAATGGCCATTTTGAGACTTAAAACAAGAAACGAAGCACCAATAAATGCCCAATAAATTGTTTCAATAAAAATCTAAATCATACTCCTGTCATCTTGCAACAGTACTTCAATATGAGTCTAAACTAAAAAACCCAAAATGATCTGAACATTATACTTAAATATCAGTGAAATAAACTTTTGAATTTTAAATTGAATGGACGTAATAAAATGTCTGCAATTAAATGGAAGATGAACAAACTTAACATGAAAGTGGTTGACACGTCCCCTGACAAGATAACGTCAAGAAAAGAAAACGTTGGTTGGTTTTAATGGCACCTTCAGCCCTTTCTTTGACTATACCAAGAATATGAAATGGAGCTACGTGCCTTTTACAAGAAAACACTGAGGCAGTCGAACCTGGCTGGCCTGGGTTGGTATAAAATTGGCGATGTTTTGCATACCCGAATAATTTTTATCTTTTGCAAGCCTAGGAGAGCAGAAATTGAAATTATTCGACGTGTTTCATAACTTTTCAATTAAAATGAGCACAACTGTAAGATTATAGTTATCACATGACGCAAAATGCTGATTTTATTTGGGCAAACCGCAGAATATTGTAGTGAAATGACAAGAAAATACATTCGGATACCTCCGCCGTTACTCCTTACCTTTGCATATCGTTATGACTTCATTTGTGACGTCTTGAGGTGTTATGATACGTGTCACATATATACAATTTATGATTTTGGTATATTAGTGTAAATAATACAGTAGTCATGTGATAAATAAAGAGAAGCGACATTCAGAGAACAAAACATTGTCATATACTTCATTTACTTTAACAATAGGTTTGGTACTCGATGTTTCTTAAGAAATTGTCAAAGTGGTCCACCTTTAAGTATGAGTACAGAAGAAGTGCTCAAACATGTGATTTCTATTTGACAGAGAGTGTTTACAAAAGATTTTTTGCTAAAACAACGAATACTTCCAGAATCAGATTTTAAATACGAAATAGAATGTCAACAACATCATCCAAAGATAAACAATACTTTGTGTTCAGCGTGTATAAATCTTTCTTTCTTACCTATAAACAAGTGAAAAAACAAATGCAGTTTTAAGAATAGCAAAGTGCAGAAACGCTGGTCTAAATCAATTTATGCTGAGTAAGGATTGTTTCCAATTACTGGAATGTATGACAACTTTGTTGTCAAGATGTTTTAATATAAATAGGTAAACAATTGTAAAGTGATGACATATCTGACTAATAGAATATTATAAATTGAATAAAGATAACGAGGTAGTGACAAAAATAGGTTTGGTACGAGAGAGACAGAGACAGAGACAGAAAGAGAGAGAGAATTTGCTTGCGATGGTTTGATTTCACCTGCCACATTGGAAGAACAATCATAAAAACACACTTACAGAACTAACACGCCTAATAGGTGTTCCAAACAAGATTAAATACATAACCTTTAGTATTTGGAAAATGTACATATTTTCATTTCACCTGACACATTGGAAGAAGAATCATGAAAGCACTATCTAATACTCAGAGCACTAACACATTTGGAAAATTTAGATGTATTGATGTCAACTCTTAATTCTAACTATACATTTTCCAACTCTGTTTGAGATAAACAGCGTTTCAATCAATAAAATAAATTTTGATGAAACACGCAACAGATTAATTTAAATATATCTTTACAATGGGTTGGCTGATAAAAACTCTTAAAATTCATTGTGTGTGTTTGTCTTTCGTTTTTTAAGATTCAGCAAAGTTCTGGAGTAATTAGAGACAAAATCCGTTGTTCTGTGAAAGTGATTAGTTTTTTTACAGAAAGATGTGATCTCATAGTAAAGTTCAGTCGCTATGAGAGAGCAATTATAGCATTTGAATAATAAAGCAGGGTATATGTTACCCCCAGACGGAGGGAATGAAGAAACAGAGGTGTAATTATGAGTAATGGTCAGTGATGACTTAGGCCAATACGGTTGTAAAAGTGGAGTCTGCTACTGTATCGAGGTGTGAGGCATGTGGGAAGAAAGAGGATCAGAGCAAATTTTGCACAAACAATTTCTGACTCGCCAGTGGCGAGAGGGGGGAGTGAGAGGACATGAGATCCTTGAGCCGCCCCTACCTCCCGCCGGGAAAATTTAAAAGTAATAGTGAATCATGCAAAATAATGGAAACATATGCCAGTTGTCACAGAATGGTGTACACGAAGTTACCTTTGCATTATATATGAACATGCATATCGTTTAGGTTTCGCTGCCACGTACAGCGTTACCCATGGTGAATGATTTTTGACCTGCCGACTTCGAAATAGCTATTTCTGTTCACTGTGATCAATACCTATTGATTGATCAATATCAAGAGAAAAAGTGACCTCATCAAAAGACTGACTAATAAATGTGTCAGATAAAGGAATAATTTCCTTATCAACATTTTTTTTGCCATAGCTCTGGTAACTGCACAAGCAGGATACAAATGAGGGATTTCAATCTCAATAGGATCAACTTTTTGATCCAAACAAATCTTCTCAGTTACTAGTTGATTAACCACGACCTTATCTCCTGCTAAGTTATTGCTAGTAATAAATGAACACCTTCTACAGGTAAAGAAGTCACTGCAACAACAGTCACAGGTTCAGAAACTAAGTCTGATGCCAAATTAACACAATGGAGAAGAACATTTACACAGCCGCACTCTACTTTCTGAATAAGAACACTTTCACCAGAAGAAGACTTCTCAGACAAAGGCAAAGTACTTGATAACAAAAGACCCTGAGAAGCTCCTGTGACCCTTAAGATTTTAATAAGAATAGGTTTGGCAGAATCACCAATAAGTGGTATAGAACCTTCTGACATGAATGGTTCATAAGTCTCCAAAATAGAATCAGACTGCGCTTCGTTTGACCCAACAATTGAATTGCTTTCAATACAAGACCGTGACCATGACCTCTTTGATATAAGAGCATTTGGAATAGCTCTATCTTTATTATGTTGATTATTTTTCAACTTGAAGCAATCAGAAATGACGTGGCCTTTCTTATTGCAATAAGTGCACATAGAAATAGATACACATTTCTGCTCAGTTTTATCAGATGTTTGATTTCTAAAAGTTATGCTGTTATGAAATTTAGAAGTACTCGTTTGAGACTGAGATAATTTTTTACCAGAAAACTGCTGCGAGGAGGATTTACTGACAAATGAAATTTTGTGAGTTAAGGAATAATCATCAGCCATGCGAGCAGCATTTTCCAAAGTTTCCACTTTTTGCTCGTCAAGATAAGTCTTGACATCACTATGGATGCACCTCTTGAACTCTTCAATTAATATGAGCTCTCTGAGGTTATCCTAATCATGATCAACTTTCTTGGCAGAGCACCACATATCAAATAGTTGCTCTTTTTCCCTTGCAAACTCAACATGGGTTTGTCCAGTTTATTTTCTACCATTGCTAAACCTTTGTCGATATGCCTCAGGTACCAACTCATAACCATTCAAGATGTACTCCTTAACCACATCATAATCAGTACTTTGTTGTACCGACAGTGAAGTGTAGACTTCACAAAATTTGCCAATAAGTGCACTTTGTAGTAACAAAGTCCAATGCTCTCTGGGCCATTTCAAGTTTTCAGCAATTTTCTCAAAGTGAAGAAAGTATGTATCTGCTTCCTTTTCTTGACAAGGGGGTACGAACCTAATATTTCTGGTAACATCAAAACCTGAACTTGCGTGTAAGGGGTGGGGTGGGGGATGTTTCGCTTCCCAGTTCTAATTCTTTCTAATTCTCTCTCTCTCTCTCTCTCTCTCTCTCTCTCTCTCTCTCTCTCTCTATCTCTCTCTCTTTGCGTCTGTATTTCCCTCTCCTCTTTTTCTGTCTCTCTCTCTGCATCTGCATTTCTATTACACTCTCCTCTTTCTGAAGCTGAAGCTTTCTTAATTCCAATTCCATCTGGTGTTTTAGCTGTAATTCCCTAAATTTCCTATCCAAAATGGCCTTTCCTGCTAAATACGGAATCAAAATATTCTTTACCTCTTGTTTTCTGAAAGATGCTTTGGCTTCAGAAAGATTATAATGTCTGGCAAGCTCATTCAACTCGTCCTTTTTCATAGACCCTAACCCTTCTCAAATGTGTGAAATTTAAATCTTTACCAAGGACAATGAAAATACCGAAGCAAAATCAATATGAATTGTAAATTAAAGAAATTCAGATCTGGGACGAGCCCCCAATTTCATTTACGACTCTAGGTCTTAAAATATGTAACAGAAAGAAAGTGAAACCAATAAAGTCAAATATAATCAAAATGCAATTTATTTACCGACAATTAAAGTGAAAATTAAAAAGACACTTACAATTTGTGAGTTAAATTCAAAGTAATCTTAAATGCCCCAATCACAAGTCCAAAATAATAGAATATTCCGAATGAATTCCAATAGCCTTGAATGCCCTGATGTACCACAAAGATGTAATCCAGAATGTTTTTGAATGAGTTCACATAAATTGCCAAATCATGTATTCATCCAAAAGTCAATGAGCAATTTAGTAATTCCAATGAATATTTTAAATAAATAATTCCTCTCAAATTATATCTGATTGAAACAACACAACTGTAAATTCATACTGATCTTTAGAACAGGAATTTTAGAAAAAGAATGAAATTATTTACCAAAATCTGTATGTATGTGTGTGTATATATATATATATATATATATATATATATATATATATATATATATATATATATATACATAAATGCCCTCATGCCCAATGTCACGACATAATATGAGTAATTCTAATGGAAAAATACTTGCGTACCTGACCCATGTCACAACAGGACATGTTGCGAAATACTATGTAAACAACTAATTAAGTATGTATTGTCAAATAACCATACAACTTACAATCATAGACAAAAGTTAAGTATATAAACATCATACATTAATATCATGTTTTGGTAAATCCATATATTCATCCCATTTGTTGATAAATCCATACATTAATTATATCAGTTGATACAATCCATGCAATAGTCGTATACGCTGTCAAACGATACCATTTGTGATATTTGCTGATGAACTATGCATGGATCATATCCGTTGATCAACGATACCATTTGTTATATCCGTTGATGAACTAAGTGTGCATGTGACGGGTAGAGTTTTCAGTTGTTTTAATTTAGTTTGTGAGAGATGGAAGTAAGGATGTAAGCTAGGGTGTCAGAGGTTCAATTATCATTAATTTGCATTATAAATAAACATCTCATTCACATGCATGTGTTATGTGTCTACGCTAGATCCAATTTCACGCGGTTTCATCTTTTTACACCAGTACTGGTAAATCAAATAAAACACATTAATGTCTCAAAAATAGGTGTATCAAATGATAACATAACTAAACAAAATAAATTCATAACAAAAGATACACTATGCATGCATGTTAGAATATTACAAAATAGCTATCATGGAAAAGTATCTATCTATACTGGTAATGACCCTGTAAAAGGCTTTATAAAGTTACAATAATATTAAACCATTGTCATAATAATGATGTGAATGAAAAAAGAATAGATATCCTGATCAGGGCTAACATATGAAATATGAACAAAGACCTATATTTTAATATATGAAATGATATCGTTCATAGTAAAGATGTGTCACTAAATATGCCTAAAAAAAAAGAAAGTTCTAGAAAAAAACTGATAATAAAACTTGATAATCATAAATGAAAAAATATATAAAAAGATGCATTGAATTTCAACAAAATGAAATTAATGTAGACGAAATTTAATACCAAAATAAAACCTGCCTTGAAGGAACACTTCTATTTAATGAATATCTGTCCATAAAGAACACTTTCTGGAATCCCACTCGAAATTCCTATATTTGTCCCGTATACGGCAACACCAGTTTAATGTGGAAAAAGGGCGCTAATGGACTATATTGAATAAAGTCTGTTTTCTGCCCCTGTTTTTGTAAAAAACGTAAATATTGTTAAATTCCATGACTCTTTGTCTAATTATATTATTCAAGATACAAATGAAACTCTCCTACATTTACTATGTTTAAAAATTTCTATTTCATGCTAATTAACGACATTTTGAATATGGGCTGGTGTTGGAAATTGCAGAATAATTGCTACATTTGGCAACTTCATAATCCAAATTAGATATGAGCGCAGTGTTGTTCCAGGAAGAATTTTCAGCAGACTGTGTATCTTCTAAAAGCAAACTTGTTTTCAAAATATCATCGTGGAACAAGGTTGCGCTGATGCCTAAAACTAAAAAGTCACGATATTTACGGTCTACGCAGTGTTAGCATGTTCTTGCTGTCGCACTGTTGTTACATCATTCCCCACTACGCGTATATAAATAGAACTGTTTCCACCACACTGTATTATATTCCTACCAGTATTGGACTCAAACTATTCAGAAAAAACAACAAAAACGAGAATGTAAACAATCGTATTCATTTATTTATCACATTTTGTTTTTTTAAACATTTTAGCGGGCCTTGCACATGGCTCAGTTTTTGGGAGTGGCACCAGCCGATTCGGAAAAAGTAGACAGAAACTGAGCGGTGTCTATAATACGTAACATTTTATTGTTTAACGTGCCTGAACATTGCCATTTTATTACATAATTGATGCCATAACTAATAGGAAAATAGGTAGATTATTGTTGCTTACAAAATAAAGTATAACAAAAGGATTTAATCTTTTATATTCTGTTATGGTATGAGACTATTCATCATGTGGTGAAATTAAATAACACTTTCTTGCCTTGACTGTAGTGTATTTCTTCACACACACACACACACACACACACACACAGAAACACACACACACATACATACATCAGGTTTTTATTATCCATAGAGTAAGGTCAAAGCCAATGTACATTCAAAAAAATTTCATTCAGTAGATGGTTCTTCAAGTTTTAACAGCATTAACGTTTTAAAAATGGGCCTGCACTGTACTGTACTACCGTAGAGTACACTAGAAAATGTAATATAAAGTACATACTGTGTTGGACGCATGGGAAATGTGTATACACTACTTCATTTTCTACAAAACTATGAAAACAAGATTTAGAATTTAGAGAAAAATATTACATTGGTCAGTTTTAAAAAAGGGATTGTTGAACAGTAATACACGTCAACTTCAAGCTAGACAGTGTAAACCAATATAAAGCGCTCGGTTCGAATTTCGGAAAGGTATTTTTTGTTTGTATTTTACTAACCTTTAAAATATGACAAATACTAGAAAAAAGTAATAAAAAACTTTTGAACAGCACTATTAGCACATTATTGGCTATATCTAACCTGCGATACTCGCCGAAACCAGCCTCAGTGTGTCCTTGGAAAAGGCATTTAGCTCCATTTCCCGGGCATGATATAGTCAATAATGCGTTGAAAGCGCCATTAAAAGCAACTGCAGCATAAACAATTCCGTCCTTATTACAACGCTAATCCTTTACATAGCATGACGCCCCTGTATCTAATAGGGAATATATATCTTCGACAAACTTTAAATTTAACCCCCATTATATGCCGTAATATTTAAGTGTAGGTGCATGAATAAAATGCATGTACCTCTGTTTCGATAAAATATGTATCTTTAAAAAATGTCGGTATTACAGCTTTCCATCAGTTCTGAAAAAAACTACAATATTTGTTACAGTACATAATCATAAGTGAATTGTATGCCCCTCTAATCATAGAAGCACAAATTTTTATGTCCTCTCTCTCTCTCTCTCTCTCTCTCTCTCTCTCTCTCTCTCTCTCTCACTCTCTCAGTAGTAATAAAGTATGTGGTATTTAAAATTTCATTTTGCAAGGGTTTGAAGTTTAAAGTTGTAATCATGCTGTGGAAAATGAAGACTAAGATTTTTTCCTGGACACACTCTAAAGCTTCGTCCACACAATTCAGAAGTTTTTAGTAGCGTCCACACCATGAAATGGGTGTGGGGTTGGATTGTCGGTAATGTTTTGCACTCTAAAATTAAAATGAACGTTTAGACCTGTTTAGATATGATCAGACCGCAAGTGCTCCTTCTTCCTGAAAACCAACACTACTTGCAGGTGCTAGATTACAGGTGGATCCCTAATGTACCGTATTTATCTTTCAAGTGAGATAGATTACGTATTTCGGCTCTCAAATCAAATATTTATATAGTATTTGCCACATGGAAAGTATGTCAACCAGGGGTTGATAAAACTACATGTACTGAATACGAGTACTTGTTTCTTTTTCTTTTATTGATCACACATAAGGCCCTTGTAATGTTCCACATTAAACCTAAACCAAAATGCCTTGTTTTTCTGATAAGATACAGACTACAGAGAAGCAAAGAAGACTAGTCCCCATATTTTTCAAACTTTTTAAGCAAGAAACTCAAGAATAAGCTTAAAACACCACAACTCAGATATTATACGTGGAGAAAATCATCATAATCGAAATTTAGCAGACTAATAGAGGAATCGAACTTTAGAAGATCCTGAAAGTTTTATTAATCTAATTCATCTTAATCAAAGTTATAAATACACCTAAGTTTTCTAATTTTGACCTTGAGTTTGAGTTTTGCTTAAAACGTTTCAAGAATACGGGGGCAGAAATTAAATATGCAATACTTGCAATCATCTTCTAACAAGGTAGTATCCAAAAGCAATCTCTAATATTTCCGGTTCAAAGGGCTACAAAATTGAATTACATCTTGTTGCCATCATATTATTACGATACAAATCCTTTAAGTACATTTGACACGTTCCTCCAATCCCACCAAATTTGTAGTTTTTAGTAAAAGTACAAACAAAAGAATTAATTTCAACGCTATATTTGAAACTATTATATAAATCACGGTTAAGCCATATAACATGTGCTATTTCCTCTTTTAATTCCATAGATTAATATGTGAAATTTGTTCGCTTATTGCAGACAATAAAGTATTTTGAGATACAATTTATAACATTATTAATTACTGTAACCATATGTATTACAAATTAAATATACAAATAATACTTAAGGTAAAGGTAGTGGGTTTTTTTTTTCTTTTTTTATCTTCTTGTGTGGGACCTTTATAAGGGTAGGAACGATCTGCGGTGCACATAGATCTTCAGTACGCGATGACATTCCTTCGTGAACGAGGAAACGCGACTTATGAAATCACTAAATACATGTTCTCACGGTACCCGCTTTAAAACTAGACAGGTATAGATAAGAGTTGGACAAGGAAGAGAAAATAAATCCACATGACTCAACCCCGTTTTAAATTGATCAAAGGGTTAGGTCTTATGTTATACAGTGTGCGTGTGTGTCTGTGTGTGTGTTGCCACAAAATTAAGAAAAATATTGTAAAAGAACATCTTTCATTTCCACGAACAAGGGGACGAACACCAGGAGTCTCTAGAAAGGCCTCATAATAAATTATATCAGCCAACAATACTAAACAATGTTTAAAACGCACACAGTTTTTGATGTTATCAGTGACTGTCTTATTTTTCCAACGGAACAACAGTTTAAGTGTTTAAGTACGTTATATTTATTGATCATTGGTACTCGGGTTTATTTCTGTTTATTTTTATAACAAACTTAAATCTTATTTTATGCAACTTTATACCAGAAAAATAATCAAAATACATAATGTCATTTTAAATTTAGTCAATAGTTTTTGGATCGACCGTATCAATGAGAAATACATGGAAAAGATGAAAAATGGGCATATCTTCTTTTGTATTTTCTAAACACACGGTTTCCATGGCAACCAGCACGTGAACACAAAAATTATGTTAGAAATTAAATCAAACCATCTCATACTTGTAATATACATCATACCAAGAAATTTGTAGAGTGGGCAAAAAACAGCCCATATTCAATATAGTCCTTTGTTTAAATGTCCATTCTAAATCTGGAGGAGAATGTAGCTTGCATATCTAGGTGATGTTTGTGAACTTCCTCATAGGAAATTGTTAAAGTGTTCTTGATAAAATACGATAATAAACATACATATGCTATTTCAAAAAAATTTTAAAATACGAAATAATAACAACAATTTATAAAGTTTCCTTATTCCCACTGAAACAAATAGTATCTACAAAAGTGCTATAGTACTTCTTCCTTGCTGTGATGCCTGAATTTATATGTATACCATTTTTCCAAAGTTACACCATTTTACCATTTTCATTGGTAGATATTCTTTTCAAGCTAAAATTATTGTTATCTCTGTTTGATCCCTTGTATTAATACATATGTTTATACTTTGAATTTATTAAGGATGACTTCATGAAAGAATAGTGCGGTTAAAAGAATCTATTATTTTGTCGTAAGGATAGATAAGATATTAGTGTCGTGGAAAATTAACTACAGGGAGCTTCATATAGGCTCCTCTATATAAATATGACGCTTACAAAGGACAAAATGGACCTTGTCTCCTGACTGTCAATTTATAGACAAATTCTACTTCAATATAAGCATCACTTCGAAAATGATAGACCCTAATTCTCAGAGATACATATGGACTCTGATCTGTAGTCAAAGCTACTATTTATCAATATCGATTGCCAGTGTCTCTCAGTTATTTATGACTTTTAGCACGATATTGTTAGATAATTCTATTCACTCACTAGCCTTGCCTAGCATCCTTTTCTTCATCTGGCAGAATCAAGTAAAAGTTGTCTCTCAAACCAATGTTGCCCGATGTTTACTTATAATTATAAACAGAAGGAATGCCCTTGAGAATATAAGGCAACAAATAAATCTGGCCAGTCATTCATATGTAAATTAGACTATATCTATAAACAAAGAAATAGCAAATTATATGCCCTAGGATCTAAGACAAAAATCGTTTTCCACCTATATTTGTTCACTTTAAACTACATTGTACTTTCTCTTTTCGTATGTTGCGCTATGTAATATATGTTAATTTCCAGGAACATGAATGTTATATATACTTCCAACAAATGCATATGCAAATCAAACACACCTGCCGTCAAATGATTCATACATATAGTTAGGATATTACAGCATGTGATATTTGATACACAGAAACTTTAACATCCATGAAGTAGTGTATATTTATCCGCAGCTATTTAAGTTTATTCTTGATGTGCACATATTCACTTACGGAGCAACATACTGTTTAAAGAAAGAAGGAAGAAAGGACTTTTCAGTCTACGGTATTCTTTAATGATGCGTGTTCTTTACTTACAGCCCTCGAAAATTCGTTATTCCCAAGACTCAATTAACAATGTTTTTGACAGTAAAAGTAGACACAGTAACACTCTTATTGGCGAAACTCTAGATGATTTATGCGATGGGAGATGTCGACTAGAGGATATTGAATACATTTCCGTGGTTAAAAGGCATGGGAAATGGTTCACCGCAGACAATAGACGGTTGTGGATTTTCAAGCATTTAGAGAGACTCAAAAAGTGTACAGAAATTCCAGTGTACGAATCTTACTACATACCTGTTCAAAAGCTTACAACTGTCAACGATGGCGAGACTGTGAGGGTGAGAGGCCATCCTGGGGGTAAATGGCACCGTACACCTACCCCAGAGTCCAGTTACACTGCCTCAACCAGAATGAGCTTATCAGAACGGCACACAAGGCTCAAAAATCCCCTCCCGTCTCGTTTGAGTCAGGACCGACCAAGAACACAAACTGCTGCCGAGTTGAAATTACTTTTAAAACATCCAAGCACAGGCAAAACACAATTTACTGTCAAGGGAGGTATACATACTTCAATTGAGGAACCAAAAGTACAAGAACCGAGATTTCAAATTTATAAAACCTTCGACTACTCAGTGCATACTAATAGCACGGAAGAGAATTTGAGGGTCAGAGAAGGATTGGCGGCTAAATGGCGCTGTAAATCAAGTCCCATGTCTTCGGATAGTTTCCCAAACATTCGTTACTCCCCTATAATACAAACCTGTGCCGATGACGATGCCAATGGCGGTGCCGATGTACACATACCTATGGAGGAACCGGATGTAAGCAAACTTGTTCCCGTGACGACTACATCCAAACGGGAAAAATATAATTCAAGGAATCTCGAATGCTGCTCATGTGTGATTTTTTGATCCATTGCGACTTAAAATGTTATTCAACTGATAATCGATAACGCTTCGAACCTCTATTTTTCATCGAGACAGAATTATAACTACTCCACAGTGAGCAGCTGAAGCACGGATATTATATTCAGAACATTTTCTTCCAAGAATTGAGTGGCATGTTTACCTCTCGCATCTTTCAGCTTTTGTGCTATTTCAACCAAAACTTTAAAAATGTGATTTAACCACTATTTATGTTGACATTGTTTAAACGAGAACTTCTCAGAGGATTATGTCAAGTTATCCGTTGCATTTACATATATTTAAGGCGATTGCAAAGGTATTAGGCAATTTTAGACGAACCTTTAAAATGTACACATATGGTAGATTGTTGTTGAAGAACTTTATATTTGATTAACCTTTTGGATAGATAGATAGATAGATAGATAGATAGATAGATAGATAGATAGATAGATAGATAGATAGATAGATAGATAGATAGATAGATAGATAGATAGATAGATAGATAGATAGATAGATAGATAGATAGATAGATAGATAGATAGATATATAGATAGATAGATAGATAGATAGATAGATAGATAGATGGATGGATGGATAGTTAGATGTGCGTTAGTATTAATATGTGGGGACAGGGGGACGTTTGGGGATATACATTAATCCATAGGTTAACATCCGGCCGACCCTTGGGGGACGTACGGGAATTCCTATGTAAATTTGTCCACAGGATTAACATTGGGGGTAAAAGGCAACATTGTTGGAAGTGGTTGACCTCAATTTATGGGGACGTACTGGAAATCAAATGTTGAAATTGTTCATATGTTTAACATTGCGGGTTAACTGGTAACATTGTTATAAGTGGTTGACCTCAATTTATGGGGACGTACGGGAGTAGTTATATGAGCGCGAATAGGGACAAAAGAGCCTCTACGGGGACAATGGGAAATTGACATGTCGAGCCTCTACGGAGACAATGGGAAATTAACATGGAGAGGCAGTTGGGGGACAGAAGTGTTTATAGGGACAAATGGTAACATTGTTACAAGTGGTTGACCTCAATTGGGGTTACATAGTAACATTGTTAGAGTTTACCTCAATATGCGCCACTATAGGTACATACGGGAAATCCTATGTTAAATTTGTTCATAGGTGCAACATGGGAATGGGTTTATAGGGACAAAAGTGTTTATAAGGACAAAGTTTTTTATAGGGACAAAAGTGTTCATAAGGACAAAGTGTTTATAGGGACAAGCGTGTTTATAGTGTTAAAGTGTTTATAAGGACAAAGTGTTTTACAGGAACAAAGTGTTTATAGGGTCAAAGTGTTTATAGGGACAAAAGGGTTAATAGGGACAAAAGTGTTTATAAGGACAAAGTGTTTTATAGGGACAAAAGGGTTTATGGGGACAAAAGGGTTTATAGGGACAAACGGGAATGGTAATGTTAAAAGGGGGAAGGGAAAAAGGGTCGACAGTTTATAGGGACAAGGGAAAATGTAATCATTAAAAGGGTGGAAGAAAAAAAGGTTAGACAGTTTATAGGGACAAAAATGAATGGTAATGTTAATACTATCAAAAGACACCGCATATATAATCCAGCATCCACTTTTTTTATAACTATCCAAACGCACTACCTATACAATCCAACACCCTCTTTTTGATTACTATCCAAACACATATATACTATCCATCGAAAAGGTATTGATACACACACTTTATTTACAAGAATTTAGCATGGAAAAGTTGATGCGGATCTACGAGAATGTAACATGCAAATAGTTACCTACTATCCAATTACTTAGTTATCTACTATGCAATTACTTAGTTATCTACTATCCAATTACTTAGATATTTACTATCCAATTACTTGGTTATCTACTATTCAACGCCCCATACACATTATCCCAAAAACAACCAAACCGACTATCAGACAAAAATGTTATGATGTGAAAGAACGGGATGAAATCACACAAACATACTATCCAACACCCACTTTTTGAGTACTATCTTACACCCACTTTTTGATTACTATCCAACACGCTGCACGAATAAGCAAGAGTCCCCCCTACACTTACTAACCAACGAAAAGGGTAGAAAGTGATTTGAACACATTATACTTACATGTGCCTTGGATTAAGATCGATAGAGAGATGTGAAAGAGTATGTGCATCCATTTGTTTTCAATAAATAAACAAGACAAAGAGACACTTGCGTTTTCTTTGGTATATTCTCTTTTGAATTACAATGAAAATTTCATAACACATCACCAAAGTCCATTTTTCTTCACTGTCTGTCTCTTTTCTAGAATTTCTTCACTGGCATCAGTTTTTCTTCCTCTTATAATGTTTCTTATAGAGGTCTTGATTTCATACATTTCTTGCCGTGGATGGATTCTTCTTCTGTTTCTGAAGAGCCCTCTGTCTCCTCCCTCTCCTGCTTGTTCTCTTCATTCTTAAGGCACTCTGAAGACCAATGTTCATTTTCTTGACAATAATAACAGGTAGCTAAGGTAAACTTTGTCTCTTTTTTCTTTTCCTTTGCTTTGAAGTTGTGGACATTCTGGAGCAATGTCCTTTTTCCTGGCACACATACCAAGTATCTTGACTTTTATCTCGAGAGGAGTTGACTGTGGTCTTCTTGGAAGTGGTATACTTTCCAAGGACTCTCTCTAAATTTATGATGGCAACAGTGGTCTGTTATGCTAAATCTCTGACCAGAAGGGTAAGCTGTTTTGACTTCTCAATCTTCACAGTTTGAAAGTTGAATGATTAATAGTTACTCTGAGGGTAAGAAGATCTCCCTATATATAGGGAGAGAGCGTATGTAAAACTCAGTCAAATCAAACTTTACAATCAAGATGAAACGATCACACAATTTCAGTGAGAAACTAGATGAAGAAACTAAGAAGCGACGACGACGACTTTCCGTTCCGCTAGCAGAAGTGTTAGCCCAAGTAATGCCAGTGATTTTGAAGAGGACATGAGTGAACCTGAAACAACACCCTCTACTTCCGCTATCCACAGAGAGTCCAGAGCTACCCAGAAAGAAAGTCGTTCCGTAGCTCCCGAAAATTATTATCATATTCGAGAGACGCAAAAAGTTAGTCCTAGAAAATTTAGAACCACGGCTTACACCTACACGCTAAACTTTAAAGAGTTCAAGTCTGAAGTAACCCCTGAGAAAGCAGCAGGTTTCATTACGGATTTGTGCGATTCCTTGTTCGGGACATTGAAATAACAATGCCAAGCTAAAGAGGACGATAGTTTGAGATTTTCCATCCATCACGATAGCTTGACGTCTCCTGTATGGATCGAGTTTAATACCACGGCAGAAATAACACCGTATAAAGTCATCGTCCAAATGGAACACGTTCAAAAATCGAATGTACAATCACCGATAGAAAAACCACTCTTCCATGATTCACTTTCCACCTTCTAGAGGTAGAGGACTACACAGAAAAGTGTTATTGGTGGGCGACATTCGTACTACCAAGCACAGTATAGTCCAAATTAAAAACTCCCAAGACCAGATGTGCGTACCCCGTGCCATTGTAGTGGGGCAAACGTACGCCAACAAGAATGAGACCGTAGAATCGCAAAGAGCATGGAAAAGCATTCGAAAATCGGACAGAGCTAAACAACGAAAAGAAACAGAACTCCTGTTGCAACAAGCAGGCATATCTAAAGAGACCGTGTGTGGCATTCCGGAAATGCAAAAACTTCAAGACGTCTTGGCTCCTCGGTATACGTTGAAAGTATACCCTCAAGTGGTTCGCGGAGTACTGGTGTTTCGAGGACCCGATTTCCCCGATGGAACATAAATCCACGTGTATCATCATAAAGAGCATTTCGATGCCATCACTAGTATCATATGATTTCTTGGATACCAATACTACTGCGAGAAATGTGATCAAGGATTTTGTAGTCGGGACCAACACATTCATTGGGGAGTGAGATGCCTGGGTTGTTTAGCCTCCAACTCATGCATTCCTGAAGAACACATTTATTGCTCGACTTGCCAACGAACCTTTGTCAGCCTACTTGTTACGAACAACATCACATGAAACATGTTCACCAGCAGAAATGTGCTTGTGACTTATTGAGATTGTGCTCCACGTGTGGAAAGCTTATTCAACCAATAACCCAAAGGCACACGTTTGTCCAGGAAAGAAAAGACGCCGTTTATATGACAAAATCGTAGACTTTGAACATCAATGTTACATTTAAAAATATGACGATGAACTCGAGGAAGAATTAAAGGGTGATCAGCACAAGAAGAAAAAGACACGGGTATTCACGTCCCTAATTTTTGCGTTGCTCATCGGGCTTGTGAGAAGTGCATACAAGAACCTGATCTTTTTCCATTGTCCCCATTGTAGTAAGATTCCAGGATGACGTGAAAAAATCTTTCGGGGATACCGCACTCTTCCCGATATTTCCGAACGGATTTTATACCCTATCGACGACACTTTAAGCGAAGAGGACATCCATCGTTAAGGGGTACTGTCATCGATATACTACAGTCATGGCTCACAATTTCTCTGGATACGATGAACAATTTCTGTTGAAATATTATTCAGAACAAGGTACCGAATGTCGCCAAGTCACCATGAACGGATCCAAACTCATCTACATGAAAGTGGACAAGTACAGTTTAAAGATTCCATGAGTTATTTAGCCATGCCTTTGAGTCGAATACCTAAAAAATTTGAAATGACCGAAATGGCCAAAGGGTATTTTCCACACTTTTTTAATACCGAAGTTAATCAATATACTGTGCTCCCGCATTTGCCTGACTTTCACTATTACGACCCCGACGGTATGCACACCGAACAACGAGAAGCCTTCTACGCTTCAGGCCCGTTTCACTTCCTAGAAGAAATGTTGAAATATTGCCAATCCGATGTGGACATTTTACGCCGTTGCTGCGGAAAATTTCGGGAATTATTTCTGGATCACGGAGGTATCAATCCTTTGAAGGAAGCTTGTATCTTTGCCAAAGTGTGTGGATTAGTCTACCGAATAAAGTTTATGCCCGAGAACCAACTAGCCATCATACCTCCTGACACTAATCTCTCGATGAGCCATCAATACTCTGCCAAAGCTTTGCGTTGGTTCCATCACTTATGTGAAAGTGAAGACTAATGGATACGACATGCAAGAAACGGGGCAGAAAAGAAAATTTTAAGTCTTTCTGTGGATAGATGGGATTTAGAAAACCCAAACGGTGTACGAATTTCAAGGATGTTTATTTAACGGATGCCCTACATGTTATCTTCAACGAGGCCTAAAAAGTCCTTCCTCCTGGAAGAGTTGTACGAACAAACATACCAACGACGCCTAAAGTTAGAAAGTTAAGGATACCAAGTGTTAAACCTGTGTGAGCACGAATAAGATCGACTTTTCAAAACCGATCAAGAATTTTGACGCATTGCCAAAAGTTACAAAGTGGTAGACATCGAACCTTTGGACCCATGCGACAGTTTGTTTGGAGGACGAACTAATACCACACGCTAGCTGTATGACGTAGACGAATCTCGAAGAGAAGAAATCAAATACATCGATGTGTGTTCGTTGTATCATTGGGTGTACAAATATGCTCGATTCCCTACCGGTCACCTTGAAATGATCACAGAACACATTGACCTGGAACACATTCGTCAATATAAAGGATTAATCAAATGCAAACTTTTACTCCCGACAAACTTGTACCATGCTGTCTTACCCCATCATTGCCAAGGAAAACTGATGCCCTATGCGTGCTGAAAAATGTAATGAAGACCAACCTTACTGCCGCACGGAGGAAGAGCGCGCTTTGACAGAAACGTGGGTAAGCGTTGAATTGTTTCATGCTCTGAATCGCGTATACCGTTTGTTAAAAGTATACGAAATTTGGCACTTTCCTACCACCGAACAATACCAAAAGGACGACGCCTCGAATCCAGAAATTTTCTCAGGCTACGTTAACGAATTTCTCAAACTGAAACAAGAAACGAGTGCCTATCCCTCTTCGTGTCAGACACCACAAGACAAAGACAAATTCAAAGAACAGTACCGTTCTATAAAAGGCATTACTTTAGAAGATGTGGAAAAGAACGACACCCACAGTTGTATGTACATCCGTCGTCGAGATAGCCACCAATACCAAAAAATAGAAGGGGATCGTTTAGGGGCATGTACGGACGAGCACACAGAAGATACGATTGTCAGTTTTGCTAGCAGTGGTCCCAAAATTTCCGGCTACCCATACATAGACCGACAGGGTCAAGTGCATACCAAATGCAAAGTCTAAGGATTGACACTGAACTATCGAACGAGTCAACGAGTCAACTTTGCTCCCTTGGAAGAAACTTTACAGTCCGGACAAGATCAAGACTTTCAAGTGAAAACATTAGAGCCACAAATAATTGTACGTTTACCAAAACCGCCAAATCTTCAGTCGCCCTTAAAAAATCTATCAAATTGTTTACTAGAAACGAGTGCGACTTCCAGACCACAACACTTTACCGTACGGACACGCTGACTCCAGTATAAAAGGGACAAGTTCCAAGACCAACAATTCATTGTGAATACAAACGCCGACCTAGAAAGATGACGAATAATTCCATACAGCAACCGAGAGAGGGACTCACTATGAACTTCAAATTCAATGTGGAGGCTAGTACACTGACACCGATAATGACGAACGCGACACAGCCACTGAGTGAGGGACCCCCTACGAACTCCAAGTTCGATCATGAACTCGAGTGCGATGTGGTGCCTTCCTATGAGACGGATGCCGTACCCTGCGACATCAGCGATGCAGCACGACCTTTCCGCTCCTCTGGGATAATCGACAGCGATTCCGTTCGTGTGCCTTATCGCTCCACTAGCGAAAGCGATGCAGCACGGTGCCTTTGTGATGCTAAGCGTGTACGTACCTATGGATCTCCTCCATGCACTGGCAAACCACTACTCATCAAGGAAGAATACACGTTGCCTGTGGCTTTGCTTAGCTACTGTGACTTTGAAAGTCGATTCCAGAGGTTTAAAGATAAATAGCCTAAATATCTGCAAGGACCTACTCCCAAAACTTTAGCCAGAGCCGGATTTGTCTACTTGGGAGAAGGAGATAAAGTCTAGTGTTTCAGCTTAGGTGTAATTCGTGCACTGTATGGCATCAGTCGCGAAAACAATGCACAAGTCCGTGTCCATTTGTTTGAATCCAGTCTCAACGAAGTTTAACAAATGGTTTACTTTGACAGCACGTCAATTACTTCAAGGCATCATTCACATAACCCATCAAACCAAACGCTTTTTTGAAAAACATAAAGTAGCGTTATCACAACTGGCAGATCCATGAATCGATACGCAAACCCAAAAACAAATCATTTTGAAACCTGGATGAAGTGGTTCTTTAGGAGGTGTCATTATTCGATCCCTTTTAAAATGGGATCCGAATGCCAAAGCTAAAACAAAGAAAAAAGCTAAATTCCCCCAAAAGACGGCAGCAGCCCCAAAACAAAAGTAGTGGTGCAGCAAGTTCACACAAGAAAAAGAAAAGCCCCAAGAAGAAAAGTCCAAAGAAAGAAACATCTCCTGCCAAAAAGAGAGATACTGCTGCTAAGACGCGAACGTACTCCAGAAAACCACGCCACTCTGTGACGTTGGCTCCTCCTGCCACCACTGCTTCGTCTTCGCCGTTCATGATGATGCCCGCCAAGCCTGATTTAACACCAGTGTTTCCTCATTTGATGAAAAAATGGAAACTCATTTCAAAAGAAACTTCTCCTTCTCGGGCAGCGACGACGTCTTCTGCTGCTCTTGCAACTCAACTGCTTCAGCTACCAAGGTGGCCTCTCCTAAGACAAAAGTATAAGACAGAACAGGTGGGCTACAAACTTTACTGGATTTATCCAAACAAGAACTGTCACATACTTGTCTCTACCTATGTTTGTGACAATGAATTGCTATACTTAAAATTTGCCAAAGTCGAAATGTCTACGAGCAATAGAAAGCTATGTGACTTTAGTTTTGAAAGTTGTACAGACTCTCAATTTTACATGTGCAACGAGAAAAGTTCTATCCGATGTTTACCGTTTTCCAAAACATCCACACCTGCAACTTTACCAGAAATCTTAACTTCATACAAGCCCCCAACTGCACTCGTTTGAACAAATTGCCACTAAATATTGCAGCCCTTCTCTCTCTACCTATGTGTGTTTATGTCAAAATGACCAAGTGCCAAAAATGTTTGTCAGTTTAAAAACGCGAACCAGTAATGTTACAGTTCAGTACTTAGCGTGGCGATAAAAATGTTACAATACACGAATTCCTAACATGATTGCAAATTCACTATAGTCTGTCTGCACTGCAATTGTAAATAGTCAGATCATAGGCATTATTTTGCCACACTGCCGGTCTCAAAATCTGAAAAAAACACTTCGTCACTCATTATAAGTCATTTAATTGGCTAACACATACACTTTCTACCGCCTTAGCTTCGAAACGGCTTCAGTTGCTATTCACACAGTGGGAAGATTAGATGTGGGTTTTTTTTGCACCTGAACGCTAGTCGCTTTACAAAAAAACTAACGCACAACCAACGTACAACGTGTGATCAATGTAAAGTGTGTCTATAAACACTTCCTACCTATGTGTGATAGCATATTATGTTTGTATGTTTGTGTGTAAGAGTGTGTGTCTATTTCATCCCCACATCTTTTACATCCTATCCCTCTTCTTGTGTGTTTGTATGTATGTAAGTATAGAGATAGTAATGGGGGGTGTTTGTTTAGTATAGGTGGTGTATGTTTGGATAGCTTAGGTGGTGTGTGTTAGATTGTATATAAAATATATTACATTACCATTTTCGTTTGTCCCATAAACTTTCGACCCTTTTTCCCTTCACCATTTTAACAATACCATTCCCGTTTGTCCCTATAGTCACTTTTGTCCCTGTAATACCATTCCCATGTTAAACCTATGGACAAATTTAACATAGGATTTCTCGTAAGTAGTTATATGAGCGCGAATTGGGACAAAAGAGCATCTACGGGGACAATGGGAAATTAACATGGAGAGGGCACTTGGGGGACAATGGAAAATTAACATGGAGAGGCAGTTGGGGGACAGAAGTGTTCATAGGGACAAATGGTAATATTTTTAGAAGTGGCTGTCCTCAATTGGGGTTACATAGTAACATTGTTAGAGTTTACCTCAATATGCGACATATTAGATACGTACGGGAAATCCTATGTTAAATTTGTCCATAGGTTTAACATGGGAATTAGTTTATAGGGACAAAAGTGTTTATAAGGACAAAGTGTTTTATAGGGACAAAAGTGTTTATAGGGTCAAAGTATTTAAAGGGATAAAGAGTTTATGGAGACAAAAGTGTTTATAGGGACAAACGGGAATGGTAATGTTAAAAGGGTGAAGGGAAAAGGGGTCGATGATTTATTGGGACAAGAAAAAATATAATGTTTGAAAGGGTGAAAGGAAAAAAGGGTCGACAGTTTATAGTCACAAAACATGAACATATTTACAGGGTTGACAACGTTGTGGAGTCAAACTTGACTTTCACTGATCTAAGGCACTGTCATTTTGCCATCGATGCACACAACGTTTCTGAGCTAAAGATAAAAGATAGCCATAATGTTCACAAAATAATCTTTCTAGTTTATCATCATTTCTAGAGTACTCCCAGTCAAAACAAGTCACTAAATGTTCTAAAGGAAATCCAAGACTGCGTTGATGAAGAAAATACACACCATGGAATCTGATCCTTGTAATCTCAAATTATCGAATCGAGTGGAGACAGCATTTCTTATCATAAAGTCAATGATGTCATCTTCCAAATGAATTAATCAATAAGATTAAAAATACTCCACACTGTGATCGATCTGAAAATAGACCGCGACCCAATGGGTTCCTGGTCGATGACTGTCGTCTGTGTTGATGACATATGCTTGAACATCATTAGGTTTGCGATGAGGAAGTTCATCTTTAGCACACACCACAGGATTCCAAGAAGCGGTGTACGAACTGCGAGTCAACAGGTAATGAAGTTCCCAGGTATCCATTTTTATTTTTTCACAGGTAATGATAAGTCATCAATTCACATATAACCTTTTCCTTGAAAATGTCTGTCAAGTAAGTCGATGAACCACGGGTAGTCTCTGTACTCTGTTGCAAGAGAGCTTCGATGCGTTTGATCTCCAGAGAAGTCAATGGAGGTAAGGAATGATCACGAAAGTCTTTATGCCACTTTCTCAACACCTTCTCTTCTGAGATCAGAGACCATGCTTCATCCAGATACTCTTCATCATGCATTTGTCGTGTTGTTTCTGACTAGCATGATCGATTTGACATCCAAAGCAATGGACTCTTGTCAGGGCTGTAATTCTTTCAGCCAAAACCGTAGCAAAACAGGAGACTAAATGTTGTTCTTGTTCTTGTCATCTTGACATCCTAACTGTCTTTTTTTCTTCACTTGTGGAGTGTGACTGCTGCTGCTGTGGTGGATCAAAATCATCATCTCCATAGATTCTTCGTGTTATATCTTTTCTAATAGTCTAGAATCACTTCTCTCAAACTGTTGATTTCTAGAGTATTGTCAAATTCTGCATACAAGATGACGTTCACGGTGTTGACCAGAGCTGTGGCAAACTGAAGTTCCACACGAAGTTGGTCTGATTTTATCGGGTGCAAATTTCCTTCGTCGCTGCCTTGGTCGGGAGTGAAATCAAATCCCCACAAAGCATATCACCCCGGCATAATCCTCGTACAAAATACTGTGGCTAATGTTGATTCTTAACTGTCCTCTGGCTTCAAACAGAGTCAAGTAAGATCTCAAGGAACTTTTCTGCGTTAAATTAGGTTCGAAAGGTCTGGTACACAACGTTTCGCTATCTCGAGTGACTTCTATCTTGGACACGTTAATGTGTTGAAAGTCGAAAGGATTTTGGTCAAAGGCTCCGTTGAGGGCTGCATTACTGACGATGCCAATGAGCAAAAGTTTGGGGAGCTGTCCTTGGAAAACATGATATTCGATCTTGGATCGGAGTCCAGAGGCAATGGTGATCGTTTTCACTTCCACTCATCGAATAGGATACTTGGCTGTCGTTCTGCTCAATGTTTGGCTGATGTCGTTGGCCACTTTAGGTAAGATTTATAAACGACGCACGTAAACTCTGGCTTCTTCGATGATGGTTCTGTACTCGTTAGCATTAGCCATCAAATGGAAGACGGTACTACTGCGATTCAGTCTCAGGTGTACATCCACTCCGTTGAACAAATATTTGTCTTGCAACACGTGTCCAAATGCAAACGATCCAATTGTTCTAAAGTGCGTCCTTGTCTGGTTGTTTTTCGACGGTCATTAAATCCAACATTGTGAGGATCGTCAGCCGCAGTCAACACTATGTCGTTAAACTTGTCCAAGGTGTCAGGTTTCCATACCACGGAAGCATCCAGATATGAGTTCTTGTCTTCTTTTCCGTACGTCAAGAGATTTTCTAAATACGCTCGGTACGGGTAAGTATCCATGCTGCTGCTGACCAGTTTGTTATTCAAGTACAAATCCACTTCGCTGAACAACGAATACATGACATTATTGACGGGAGCTACTATGTCATCTGCACCAAGATTGGTGTGTTCCGTTTTATGCACTTTGAGTTTCAGGTATAATTGACTGGTATTCAGATCGATGTAATTTTTCGGATTGTCCTATGATTTCAAATTCGATAGGGGCTGAGGTAGTCAAAGACGATATAAGACGAGATTCAACCCATTGGGATTCTTGCATTGTCATCATGGTAGCATGGCAAATAGGTCGAGTTCTGACTCGGAACATTCGCAAACATCTCGGTACATCATTTTCAATGGTTAGTAATCAAACACGTCTAATTCTCTGGCAGTTCTTCTTTTCTTATTCTTTTTCCAAACAACGTGTTTACGGGATCTGATGGGGTTTCGACGTCTCCTTCTGCCTTGTCCTTGCTGTGTCGTTGAGAAAGAAGTAATGCCAGGGCCAGACGTGTGAAGCAAATTTATAGGAGTATCTGGGCGACCCAAAAGATTTTTTCCAGTTTGCAGCAACACATTTGTTCCTGCTCTCATAAAGGCTTCTCTAGGATTCTGTTTGTCAATAAGGACGTTTTGAAGAAGTTCTTTTCCTTGCGTCAAAGCGGCGTCTTTTGAGGCATGAAATCCTCGAGTCACCATCGGTTTCAAGATAGGGGCTACCATACTAAAGGCGGATTTTAACATATCTCCTAAACCATGTCCTCGTTGTCGAGCGACTCCTTGGCACACAGAATACATCTTGTGTTACAATTCACCGGAGAATCGTTATCGAAACGTAGTTTCACCGTGACTTTACCTTTGGAGAATAGAATATTTTTCGTCCCAGATCTCCTTTTATACTAATGTTGACACTGTCGAAATACTGACAGGAAGATATTGAGGATGTACAAATTCACGGTGAACGTGATACGTGTTTCCACCTTCCTCGTAAGCAGTGACGGCAGAATCCGCTTTGAAAGGAATGACTCTGAGTAACGAAGTGGCTGTGTTTCCAACCACTTTGTACTCGTCCACATCGGAGTACACAAACAATAAACTGAGTCCTTCGGTCAATTCGACAGGGTAGCGAAATACTTGTAAAATCGATCGTTGTTGTTGATGTCTTTCATAGGAGCTATTTGTGTGTACCTACCCAAAATATCAAACAAACCTGGACAAAAAGTGATGGCCAACATTTTACCGTCCGAAAAATGCATTTTATGACGATGAGCAATTTTATGGTACTCGATCAGGGCACTTTTGCGAGCTTTCTCCAGGCTTTGCCAAATAGGTCGTTGAAAATAGCCGCAATGATTTCCACCAGATGTTGAGCATTAAAATAATACCCCACAGGAATTCTCATGATATAGCTAGTCAATGAAGGAGGATTGGTGTGTAATGATTTTTTTTTATTCGTAAATGCCACGATCATTTTTGTCCAAGTGTTGTTGAGTTTGTTCGCTTAGGATATCCACGATGAAAGTGTTTTAACCTTCGTTAATACTGAGGGCTTGCGTATAATGAATGATTTATACCAAAGTCATTTCCCAATGAGCTTCGTGATCTAATTATATGACTTGAGGTAATGTGGCTATGAAACAACATAAGGTGTTGTTGGGAAACACATCCATAGAACTGTCACTCGGTAAGGTTAAATAAAATTGGTTATTCATAGTTCGATTTTTCTGGTGTACGAGGAGTCACTCGAGATCAAAGAAGAATGATTTTCTAAATGTTCAAAAAGAAGGCTGCTGTTATTGTGACTGGAAGAATGGTGACTGGCGTTGGGGGCAAGGCTACCGCTGTTGTTGTTACTGTCCGTCGTAGATTTCAAGGAAGGACTGGGCAGAAGATAACCCATACAACTGCTGAGTAAAATGGTCCACAATTGTTTGTCTCCTCGCTGCAAACTCAGATGACACAATACACCTAAAAGATTTTGCAGACAAAGACGATTTGATTTTTAGGCACACGTTCTCCGCACCACACCCACAAAGGCTTTTTTGTAATTCTTGAAGAGAGGAACTCCTCTGTAAAGGAGAGGTAGCTGATGTGTTTAACTGCACGATGGTTACTTCCTTTTGTAGTCGATAACTTGGGAAGCGGCAATCCAAGAATCAAAAAAAGGTGGATATCCTTACCAACGCACATTGACTTCTTCTAGTCGACGTTTGCCCACCCTACATGTTCTTCGATCGAGGATGATTTTGATATCGTACACGTCGTCTTCTTTTTTGGTCACTCGTTGTAACTCAAGCAAATAAAATGTTCCTTTTAACACTTCTCCGTGCATGTTTTCCAATTTATTGTCAGGAGGATCACGTCCACGGACTTGTCCAGTGACACGAAACAATTCGGTGGTCAAGTTAGGCAAATAACTTTTTTCAAAAGTGCGTTTGGTTGTTCCAATGCGAACCCAATCTCCCGTCTTGAGCACAACTTCTTTCTTGTGTCCAATCTTGGGCGTTCCAAACACTCGATCAAACACCATCACTTCGTTTTTCAGGGGTGACTTCCTCGGGGGCACATCCGATGCTACGATGGTACGATTGATTGGAAGCTTTGACCAGACGTGGTAACACGTCGATGTACTTGAGAGTGTGTTGATGTGTAAAATATTTCCACATGCGTTCTTTTAAAGTTCTTTGAAAACATTCCACAACACTGGCTTTGGTTTCATGATTTTCAGTGGTAAAAAAATGAATGTGTCGTTGTTTCAATTCTTTTTGAAAAGCTTAATTCAAAAATTCGGTGCCTTTGTCTGTTTGCCATCGTAAAGGGTGACGACCACTTTATTTCAACACCAGTTTTAAAGCGCGTACTAACTCTGCACTGGTTTTAGAAGTCAAAGGAACGACCCCAAGAGGATTTTGAAAACACGTCAATGACAAAAAACAAATGTTTGTAACTACGATTGTACGCTGCCAAATGAGAGACATCGGCTAAATCTGCTTGCCATTGATGATCGATGCCAGCCACTTTGGTACGACTTCTGGAAAATTTTCGTCGAATGGGTTTGTGTAACGTGTATGTCGATTGTTCATGTAACCATTGTCGTACCTCTGGCAGACGTACACTTTTCAGTTAGGGTTTAGCTACCCGATACAATTTTTCAACTCCTCCGTAACCAGCAGCATGTGCATAATTGTAGTAAATGCTAGCTGAAAGTGTCTTTATGATGGGGTTGACAATGTCGCTCCTCAATAAGTCACCCACTGTTCGCTACTACTTTTGGATTCGTGGGGTATTGGTAGTTTGGACGACGCTTGACGTGTCCGACGAGCCACTGGAGTCGATTGTGAAATTGTTCCTTTTTTCTTAACGTCTTTTTTCACTTCTGTCTTCCCTTCTTTCTTTTTTTCTTCTGCTAAAGAAGGTGTGGACATCATCATTTTAACCCAAGCTTTCATTTCGTCTCGTTGTTGCGTAGGTTGAGGGTGTCAACAAGGAAGTTGCAATCTTACTAGGTATAGGAGCAGACGGAGTTTGAAACACTTCTCGTGTGTCTGCTTCTTCTGTCGTCTCCGTTGCCGAGTCTGTCTTCTGCGTGACTTTTGGTTCAGTTTTCATGATCGCCTTGAAATCTGTCAGAGTTGGTTTAGCTGTTTCGTCCAAAGCTTTCTGGTGAAAGAGTTGAAGACTTTGCAATACTTGGCCGTACCGTTGCGATTTTTCTGCTTCTGACAAATCACCTCGACCCATCAACGATTGTAATTCTTGTTGTAACTGTGACATCTCGATGAGATTAGGATTGGGAGCTAAATGACGTATCCGTCGTGTCAGGCATCACTCGACGATGAGGTGTTTTCAATGGACTAAATCGTGTCAGTTCTTGTTTGGATAAATCCAGTAAACTTTGTAACACGACTCTTATGTCTTGGACTTTGGTTTCAGGTGAGGCCGCTTTTTTAGCGGCAGCCGCAGTGGCTAAAGCGGCAGAAGTAGACGCCACCGGAGAAGAAGTGCCTTCGAAATGGGTTTCCATCTCTGCATCAAATTAGGAAACACGGGTCTTAAATCAGGTTTGGAAGGCATCATCATGAAGGGCGAAGAAGAAGTGGCAGGAAGAAGAGACATCGTCACTGCGATGCGTGGCTTTCTGGAGTACGTGCGCGTCCAAGCAGTAGTACCTCTCTTTCTGGCAGGAGGATTTGTTGTTTTTTTCTTGGGCTTTTCTTCTTGGGGCTTTTCTTTATCTTGTGTGTTATTGTATGTGGCCGTCTTTTGGGGGATTTCCTCTTGGTTATAGTTTGGGCATTATAATCCCATTTCAATAATTACACCTCCAGGTTTCAAAATGATTTGTTTTTGGGTTTGTGGATCGATTCTTGGCTCTGCCAGTTTTGACAACGCACTTTTATGTTTTGCAAAAAGCGTTTGGTTTGATGGGTTATATGAATGATGCCTTGAAGTAATTGACGTGCTGTCAAAGTAAACCGTCGTAACACTTCTTTGAGACTGGCTTCTAACAAATGGACACGGACTTGTGCATTGTTTTCGCGACTGATGCTATACAGTGCACGAATCAATTTGGCAGAAGGATGAGCTTGAAAGGAAGTCATGTTGAAGACTCTGGAAAAAAAACGTGCTGGATGTTTTTTTTATAGTTTTTTCTCAGAGAGTTGCCAAAGGGGACGTGTAAATGACAGAACCCACTTCTTGACACCGATGGTGAAACAAACTGGTACGAAATCTCAAATAATCGGGAGTGGTGGGTTTTAAATCGATGAGGAAATATACATGAGGTGTTTGAGTGGCATCGTCGTACGCATAATTTAGCCAAGGAATTCCTAACTGTTTTGCTAACACTTGTACTTGAGATTTGTGTCTGGGACTTTTAAACAAGACCGCGCAATGAGCATTGAGACTGATGGTACGATGGATTTTACTTTGTTTAAATACATTTTGAGTATTGTAAATAATACTGACATTACGATGATGTAGTTTTCGTGTAAACCAAAGTTTAACTTCTTCTTCGTCTTCTCCTAACATGTCATCGAAGATGACCAGATATCTTGGACTCAAGTCGGACACGATCCCATCGTCTTCGCGAGGAATGCCTTCTACAAACGAAATGGATTTTTCTTGACTTTCTTGCAGTAATATGTAAAACGATTGCCATTTTTTGTAGCACCAGACGATACGTTCAGGTGGACGATCAAACAAGTGGGATTTGTGTTCGATCACACGTTTGACAAATTCGGTTTTACCTGCAGCACTCGGTCCAGCAATCAACATGTTAAAGGTATGGCGAAGATACAATGCCTCCCAACTTTGACGATCTACCTTTTCGTCAATCACTTTGACAACAGTGGAAGAGGAGGAAGAGGAGAAAGATGCAGCCATAACTATGGTATTGAGAATTCTGAGAAGATCATGAAAGACTGAAGATATTTTATTCATGGAATACACGTTAATGATTTTGTTTTCAAAAAGTGTCACCACCTCAAAAAAACATATTTATATGTCACAAATTAAAACACGAAAACACATAAGAGATAAATGGCAAGGTACAACCGTAAGGCACAAACTAAAATGACTAAAGCTCTATGTAAGCTAGTTAGTGTACAACAATAATCTCGATGAATGTGTGTCCCACGAAATCGACGTACACGATTCATAGTCTCTGCTGTGGAATTTAGTGTCTCTAATTTCTCGATTTCGTGAACTTGTTCTAGGTCTTCCTTTGTGTCAGGTTCTTCTTCCACAGTTTCTAAAATTGTTTCTAATGTCAATTTTGACTTTGGTTCTAAGTTCACTTCTTCTTTTCTTGGATGATTAGTGACATACAAGGTCCTTGGCATAGTGATCCACTTCTTGTATCCAAGCATTGAAACCAAGACTTTTCAAGTCAGGTACATCTTTCCAGTCATCTTTCTTGGTAAGCATGAAGTGTAGATAAAGTTTGACAAATGTCTTCTTCACACGGAGGTACACAACTTGTTTTCATCACTATTCTCAGCACTTTCAACACAATTTAACTTTCGTGCATCGATAAAATGTGAATGGTCATGTCTTTGTTGCATATACTGTTCATAAATAATCCACAGCGAATTTCCTGGGAAACGAAATCCGAGAAATAATAGTCAGAATCACACACACAAAACGACGTCCAAAAGTAAATGGAATCGTAGAAGGTGGAAATAGTTCTTGTAAAAGTGTGTAGTAATCCCCTAAGTTCCGAACACTGTCGTTGACTTCCGTCCACGGAATTCGTTGCAACACTAACGACAACAGTCGTGACATCGACCACTTTTATATTATTCCTTGGCAGCAACTTCGTCTTTCTTTTTGATGCAGTAGTCACACAATTGCCAAATGGAATCTGGTGGTAATGTATATCCAAGATGTTCAGCCATTACCTCACTACACACCACACGTCGTGAAGAAGTTTCGTGTTAAGGTGTCTTTTGTATTCCTGTAAGTTTTAAACTTTTTCCTTGGTTTCGTTCCATCGAATTCTGTCTATCACTGTGACATTGTAGACAGAAGTCTTGGCATACCAAATCTTTAAATAGACAGGTAGTCTTTGAATGTCTGACTATTTGAATATCTTGACACTAATCAGTATTTGTTTTAGTATTCAGATACCAATGGTTAAAACGTCTACGTCGTAAAGGATGTAATTGTTCTTGAATCGTGTCAAGCTCTTTGTAAATGCGTTCTCTTAGCTCAGGAGGCAAACTACGAATGTTCTCTTATAAAGTATCCGACACATTACTTCTTTGGACTGACCAAAGGAAGATAGTGACAGCGCATAGACCATCTGGCATGTTCCAAGTAAGCCGAGTCTTTATACTCCCATTCGTGAAGTGTCACACCACAGCTGAAACACTAGACTTTATCTCCTTCTCCCAAGTAGACAAATCCGGCTCTGGCTAAAGCTTTGGGAGTAGGTCCTTGCAGATATTTAGGCCATTTATCTTTGAACGACTGAAATCGACTTTCAAAAGCACAGTAGCTAGGCAAAGCCACAGGCAACATGTATTCTTCCTTGATGAGTAGTGGTTGGCCAGTGTATGGATGAGATCCGTATGTACGTCCACGTTTAGCATCACAATGACCAGTAAAGCAGAAAGTACACCGTGCTGCATCGCTTTCGCTAGTGGAGTAGTAAGGCACACGAACGGAATCGCTGTCGATGATCCCAGAGAAGCGGAAAGGTCGTGCTGCATCGCTGATGTCGCAGGGTAAGGCATCCGTCTCATCGCAAAGCACCGCATCACACTCGAGTTCATGATCGAACTTGGAGTTCGTAGGGGGTCCCTCACTCAGTGGCTGTGTCTAGTTCGTCATTATCGGTGTCAGTGTACTAGCCTCCACATTCAACTTGAAGTTCATAGTGAGTTCCTCACTTGGTTGCTGTATGGAATTATTCGTCATCTTTCTAGGTCGGCGTTTGTATTCACAATGAATTGTTGGTCTTGGAACTTGTCCCTTTTTTATACTGGAGCTCAGAATGTCCCTACGGTAAAGTGTTGTAGTCTGGAAGTCGCACTCGTTTCTAGTAAACAATTTGATAGATTTTTAATGGTGACTGAAGATTTGGTGGTTTGGTAAACGTACAATTTTTTGGGGCTCTAATGTATTTACTCGAAAATCTTGATCTTGTAAAGTTTCTTCCAAGAGAGCAAAGTTGACTCGTTGACTCGTTCGATAGTTCAGTGTCAATCCTTTAACTTTGCATTTGGTATGCATTTGTCCCTGTCGGTCTATGTATTGGTAGCCGTAATTTCTGGGACCACCGCTAGCAAAACTGACAATCGTATCTGGGTGCTCGTCCGTCCATGTCCCTAAACGATCCCCTTCTATGGTTTGGTATTGGTGGCTATCTCGACGATGGATGTACATACAACTGTGGGTGTCGTTCTTTCCCACGTCTTCTAAAGTAATGCCTTCTATAGAACGGTACTGTTCTTTGAATTTGTCTTTGTCTACTGGTGTATGACACGAAGAGGGATAGCCACTCGCTTCTTGTTTCAGTTTGAGAAATTCGTTAACGTAGCCTGAGAAAATTTCTGGATTCGAGGCGTCGTCCTTTTGGTATTGTTCGGTGGCAGAAAAGTGCAAAATTTCGTATACTTTTAACAAACGGTATACGCGATCCAGAGCATGAAACAATTCGACACTTACCCACGTTCCTGTCAAAGCGCGCTCTTCCTCCGTGGCCTGCAAGGTTGGTCTTGATTACATATTTCAGCACACGAACGGCATCAGTTTTCTTTGGCAAGGATGGGGTAAGACAGCATGGTACAAGTTTGTCGGGAGTAAACGTTTGCATTTGAACAATCCTTTGTATTGACGAATGTGTTCATTTCAAGGTGACCGTTAGGGAATCGAGCATATTTGCACACCCAAGGATACAACGAACACACATCGATGTATCTGATTTCTTCTCTTCGAGATTCGTCTACGTCATACAGCTAGCGTGTGGTATTGGTTCGTCCTCCAAACAAACTGTCGCATGGATCCAAAGTTCGATGTCTACCACGTTGTAACTTTCGGCAATGCGTCTAAATTCTGCATTGGTTTTGCAAAGTTGATCGTACTCGTGCTCTCACATGTATACCACTTGGTATCCTTGACTTTCCTTGACTTTCTAACTTTAGACGTCGTGGGCATGTTTGTTCGTGGTGGAACCTGAGAAAGGAATTTTCAGGTCTCGTTGAGGATAACATGTAGGGTATATGTTTATTAAACATCCTTGAAATTCATACACCGTCTGTGGGTTTTATAAATCCCATCTATCCACAAAAAGACTTAAAATTTTCTTATCTACCCCGTTTCTCGCATGTTGTATCTATTTGTCTTCACTTTTACACAAGTAATGAAGTCAACGCAAAGCTTTGGCAAAGTATTGACCGCTCATCGAGAGATAAGTGTCAGGGGAAATGATGGCTATTTGGTTCTCGGGCATAAACTTTATTCGGTAGACTAATCCACACACTTTGGCAATGGTACAAGCTTCCTTCGAAGGATTGATACCTCCATGATCCAGAAATAATTCTCGAAATTTTCCGCAGCAACGGCGTAAAATGTCCACATCGGATTGGCAATATTTCAACATTTCTTCTTGAAAAGTCAAACGGATCTGTGGCGTGATTGTGGTACCAAGCGTAGAAGGCTTCTAGTTGTTCGGTGAGCATACCGTTGGGGTCGTAATAGTGAACGTCAGGCAAATGCGGGAGCACAGTATGTTGAGTACCTACGGTATTGAAAAAGTGTGGAAAATACCCTTTGACAATTTCTGTCATTCCAAACGTTTTAGGCATACGACTCAAAGGAATGGCTAAATAACTCATGGAATCTTTAAACTGTACTTGTCCCACTTTCATGTAGATGAGTTTGGTTCCATTCATGGTGACTTGGGGGCATTTAGAACCTTGCTCTGAGTAATATTTCAACAGAAATTGTCCATCGTATCCCGAGAAATTGTGAGCCATGCCTGTAGTATATCGATGTCAGTCCCCTTAACGATGGATGTCCTTTTCGCTTAAAGTGTCGTCGATAGGGTATAAAATCCGTTCGGAAATATTGGGAAGAGTGCGGTCTCCCCGAAAGATTTTTTCACGTCATCCTGGAATCTTACTACAATGGAGACAATGGAAAAAGATCAGGTTCTTGTATGCACTTCTCACAAGCCCGATGAGCAACGCAAAAATTAGGGACGTGAATACCCGTCTCTTGCGTACATTAAAGGTCAAAAAAGATATAAAAAAATCTACTTGTGTCTTTTTCTTCTTGTGCTGATCACCCTTTAATTCTTCCTCGAGTTCATTGTGATATTTTTGGATGTAACATTGATGTTCAAAGTCTACGATTTGGTCACAAAAACGGCACCTTTTCTTTCCTGGACAAATGTGTCCCTTTGGGTTATTGGTTCGAATAATCTGTCCACACGTGGAGCACAATCTCAATAAGTCACAAGCACATTTCTGCTGGTGAACATGTTTCATGTGATGTTGTTCGTAACAAGTAGGCTGACAAAGGTTCGTTGGCAAGTTGAGCAATTAATGTTTTCTTCAGGAACGCATGATTTGGAGGCTAAACAACCCAGGCATCTCACTCCCCAATGAATGTGTTGGTCCCGACTACAAAATCCTTGATCACATTTCTCGCAGTAGTATTGGTATCCAAGAAATCATGTGATACTAGTGATGGCATCGAAATGCTCTTGATGATGGTAAACGTGGATGTATTTTCCATCGGAGAAATCGGGTCCTCGAAACACCAGTACTCCGCGAACCACTTGAGGGTATACTTTCAACGTATACCGAGGAGCCAAGACGTCTTGAAGTTTTTGCATTTCCGGAATGCCACACACGGTCTCTTTAGATATGCCTGCTTGTTGCAACAGGAGTTCTGTTTCTTTTCGTTGTTTAGCTCTGTCCGATTTTCGAATGCTTTTCCATGCTCTTTCCAATTATACAGTCTCATTCTTGTTGGCGTACGTTTGCCCCACTAGATGGCACGGAATAAGCACATCTGGTCTTGGGAGTTGTTAATTTGGACGATAATGTGCTCGGTAGTGCGAATGTCGCCCACCAATAACACTTTTCGGTGTGATCCGCTTCCTCTGGAAGGTGAAACGTGGTCATGTGAAGTGTGGCTTTTCTATCGGTGATTGTAAATTCGTCATTGGATTTTTGAACGTGTTCCATTTGGTCGATGACTTTAGTGATGTTAATTCTGCCGGGGTACTAAACTCGATCCATGCAGGAGACTTCAAGCTATCGTGATGGATGTAAAGTCTCAAACGATCTTCCTCTTTAGCTTGGAATTGCCGCAACCGCCTGTACACAAGCAAAAACTGCAACAACTACAGATGTATCCGGGCAACAAATTGATGGTCTGGGGCCTCGGGAAGATAGTAGAAGATAGGGAGGCAGCAAAGCAGCACATAGAAGACTACCGGACGGTCTCTGTTTGCTATAAAAAGCTCAGATGTGACGGAGGGTTAAGCAAGACGCTGAAATGCAACTTCACGAAGGCAGCGGAAAATATCAGAGCCCTTGGGGAGACGTACAGTGGGTGTCCAATACAGCTAGATACCTTGTTAGCTAATGATCTGATCACATCGTGCAAACTGACGTCCCAGTCCGTCACAGTATAGCCGCCGATGAAGGACCTAGTGGTTGCCGACCTTATCGACTCAGGTAGCTCAAAGGACCGCATTAGAACATGGTTCGAGCCGCCAGTCAACCTGAGGCCATGCCTGATTCTACCAATTGATGGTACACCTCAACCCTTTAAACGGCTACTAGAATTGCCTCAATTGCATAGGGTTTTCTTTTCGGCTTTGAAAACCCCTTTCGATACAAACTTCTATTAATACGAAAATACGATCCATTGTACACCGTTCCAAAATGATCACTTGATATTTTCAAATTAAGATCACAAAATTTTAACAAAGGGCTACTTTAACCCGGAAAATATTTATGTTAAGATTTTTTCGGAAAATTGAAAGTACACCATGTACACTAAATTTAGAAATTGCTAGAGAATAGGAAAATTGTATTAAACCTTGTAGATTGACTCTAATTACAAATGTGGCTAACACACAATTGGTATTAGGGACAGCCCGATTTAGCTAATTGGGCAGAATTTGATCATGTATGTTCATGGCGTTTCAGCACTTTCGTCCCGCTTCGCGCCTCCCATGCCGAGCCCGTGCAGCATTCCACTCTAGACATCCATTGAAGTACATGTAACCTGTAAACATTGTGGCTTTAATACTATGCACAGGTATAAGTAATTGTACACACCCTCCCATATCGCGCCTTAAATGAACCTCATTAGTTGGGAAACCATGCAGCGAGGGAGTGGTGTGTATTAGTGCTTTGCACACATTAAGGCGACAGGTGTGTTTGCAGCCCGGCAACACACCTGACGTTCAATTAATTAGGGTGCGGTGCACCCATTAAACACTTGTACATGGCGGAATGGCCGAACACGAGCATAATCCAAACTAACTAACTAACTGATTTGCCAACAACCCTTGCTTGTATATGATAGTGTGTGTATATTTCATCCCTTCCTTTACATCCATCCTCTCTTATGTGATGGTAGGTGTGTGCGTATCTAAGAATAATGTGTGCAAAGCACTTTTACCCTTTTCTTTGGTTAGGGATTCTTGCTCACTCCCACAGCGAGCTGGATAGTAATCAAAAAGTGGGTGTTGGACAGTACTCCAAAAGTGAGTGTTGGATAGTATGTTTGTGTGATTTTTTAAACATCATAACCTTTTCGCTGATAGTCGGTTGGGATAGTGTGTATGGGGCGTTGGATAGTTCATAACTAAGTAATTGCATAGTAGATAACTAAGTAATTGGATAGTAGATAAATATTCCCATGTTACATTCTCGTAGAGCCCCGAAAACTTTCCCATGTTAAATTCTTGTAAATAAAGTGTGTGTATCAACACTCCTACCCTTTTCGTTGGATAGTATATGTGTGTTTGGATAGTAATCAAAAAGTGGGTGTTGGATTGTATAGGTAGTGCGTTTGGATAGTTATCAAAAAGCGGATGCTGGATTAAATATGAGGTGTCATTGGATAGTATTAACATTACCATTCATTTTTATCCCTATAAACTGTCGACCCTTTTTCCCTTCACCCTTTTAACATTACCATTCCCGTTTGTCCCTATAAACACTTTTGTCCCCATACACACTTTTGTCCCTATAAAAACTTTGACCCTATAAACACTTTTGTCCCTATAAACCCATTCCCATGTTAAACCTATGGACAAATTTAACATATGATTTCCCGTGCGTACCTGTAATGGCGCATATTGAGGTCAACTCTAACAATATTACTATGTAACCCCAATTGAAGTCAGCCACTTCTAACAATGTTACCATTTGTCCCTATAAACACTTATGTCCCCCAAATGCCTCTCAATGTTAATTTCCCATTGTCCCCGTAGAGGCTGTTTTGTCCCTATACGCGCTCATATAACTGCTCCCGTACGTCCCCATAAATTGAGGTCAACCACTTATAACAATGTTACCAGGTACCGCGCAAAGTTAAACCTATCAACAATTTCAGCATAGGATTTCCCGTACGTCACCATAAATTGACGTCAACCACTTCTAACGATGTTGCCATATGCCCCAAATATTAAACCTACGGACAAATTTAACATAGGATTTCCCGTACATCCCGCAAGGGTCGGACGCATGTTAACCTATGGATTAATGTATGTCCGTTAACGTCCCCCTGTCCCCGTATATTAATACTAACACACATCTAACTATCCATCCATCTGTCTATCTATGTATCTATCTATCTATTCGGACAAAAGGATAATCAAATATAAAGTTCTTCAACAACAATCTACCATATGTGTATATTTTAAAGGTTCGTCTAATAGTTTCTAATAGCTTTGAAATCGCCTTAAATATTTCAATGCAACTTCACATAATCCTCTGCGAAGTTCTCGTCTAAACAATATCAACATCAATAGTGTTTAAATCACATTTTTAAAGTTTTGATTGGAATAGCACAAAAGTTGAAAGATGCGAGAGGTAAACATGCCACTCAATTTTTGGAAGACAATGTTCTGAATATAATATATGTGCTTCAGTTGTTCACTGTGGAGTAGTTGCAATTCTGTCTCGATGAAAAAGATGTTCGATGCGTTATCGACATTTTAAGTCGCAATGGATCACAAAATCACACATGAGCAACATTCAAGATTCCTTGAATTACATCTTTCCCGTTTGGATGTAGTCGGTATGTGTACATCGGCACCGCCATTGGCATCGTCATCGGCACAGATTTGCATCATACGGGAGTAATGAATATTTTGGAAACTATCCGAGGACATGGGACTTGATTTACAGCGCCATTTAGCCGCCAGTCCTTCTCTGACCCTCAAATTCTCTTCCTTGGTATTAGTATGCACTGAGTAGTCGAAGGTTTTATAAACTTGAAATCTCGGTTCTTGTACTTTTGGTTCCTCAATTGAAGTATGTATACCTCCCTTGGCAGTAAATTGTATTTCGCCTCTGGTTGGAGGTTTTAAAAGTAATTTCAACTCGGCAGCAGTTTGTGTTCTTGGTCGGTCCTGACTCAAACGAGACGGAAGGGGATTTTTGAGACTTCTGTGCGTTTCTGATAAGCTGATTTTGGTTGAGGCAGTGTAACTGGACTCTGGGGAATGTGTCCAGTGCCATTTACCCCCAGGATATCCTCTCACTATCACTCTCTGCCATCGTTGTCAGTTGTAAATTTGTGCGCAGGTATGTAGTAAGATTCGTACACTGGAATTTCTGTACACTTTTGGAGTCGCTCTAAATGCTTGAAAATCCACAACCGTCTATTGTCTGCGGTAAACCATTCCCCATTCTTTTTCACCCCGGAAATGTTTTCAATATCCTCTAGTCGACATCTCCCTTCGCATAATCATCCAGAGTTTGGCCAATAAGAGTGTTACTGTGTATACTTTTACTGTCAAAAACATTGTTAATTGAGTGTTGGGAATAATGAATTTTCGAGGGCTGTAAGTAAAGAACACGCATCATTAAAGAATACCGTAGACTGAAAAGTCCTTTCTTCCTTCTTTCTTTAAACAGTATGTTGCTCCGTAAGTAAATATGTGCACATCAACAATTAACTTAAATAGCTGCGGATAAATATACACTACTTCAAGGATGTTAACGTTCCCGTGTATCAAATATCACATGCTGTCATATCCTAACTATATGTATGAGCCATTTGACGGTAAGTGTTTTTGGCTTGCATATACATTTGTTGGAAGCACGTATATATTACTACCAGAGATCAAACAGAGATAACAATAATTTTAGCTTGAAAAGAATATCTAGCAAAGAAAATGGTAAAATGGTGTAACTTTGGAAAAATGGTATACATATAAATTCACGCATCACATCAAGGTACTATAGAACTTTTGTAGATACTATTTGTTTCAGTGGGAATAAGGAAGCTTTGGAAATTGTTGTTATTACTTCGTATTTTTAAAAACTTGTTTGAAATAGCATATGTATGTTTATTATCGTATCTTATCAAGAACACTTTAACAATTTCCTATGAGGAAGTCCACATAGATCACCTAATATATGCAAGCTACATTCTCCTCTAGATGCATTTAGAATGAACATTGAAACAAAATTAACGCCCTTTTTCCACATTAAACTGGTGTTGTCGTATACGGGACAAATATAGGAATTTTAAGTGAGATTCCAGAAAGTGTTCTTTATGGACAGATGTTCCTTAAATAGAAGTGTTCCTTCAAGGCAGGTTTTATTTTGGTATTAAATTTTGTCCACATTAACTTCATTTTGTTGAATTTCATTGCATCTTTCTATATATTCTTTCATCTATGATTATCAAGTTTTATCATCAGTTTTTTTTCTTCTAGAACTTTCTTATTTTTTGAGCCATATTTAGTGACACATCTTTACTATGAACGATATAATATCATCTATTAAAATAAAGGTCTTTGTTCATATTTCAGATGTTAGCCCTTGCAACGATATCTATTTTTTTTTTTTTTTTTTTTTATTTTTTTTTTCATTCACATCATTATTATGACAATGGTTTAAATGGTTGAATATTATCGTAACTTTGTAAAGCCTTTTATAGGGTCATTACCAGTATAGATAGATACTTTTCCATGATAGCTATTTTGTAATATTCTAACAAGCATACATAGTGTATCTTTTGTTGTAAATTTATTTTGTTTTGTTATGTTGTCATTTGATACACCTATTTTTGAGACAGTAATGTCTTTTATTTGATTTAACAGTACTGGTTTAAAAAGATGAAACCGCGTGAAATTGGATCTAGCGTAGACACATAACACATGCATGTGAATGAGATGTTTATTTATAATGCAAATTAATAATAATTTAATCTCTGACACCCTAGCTTACATCCTTACTTCCATCTCTCACAAACTACACTAAAACAACTGAAAACTCCACCCTACACATGCACACTTAGTTCATCAACGGATATAACAAACGGTATTGTTCATTAACGGATATGATCCATCCATAGTTCATCAGCAAATACCACAAATGGTATCGTTGACAACGTTTACGAGTATTGCATGGATTGTATCAACAGATATGATTAATGTATGGATTTATCAACAAATGGGATCAATATATTGATTTACCAACACATGATATTAATGTATGATGTTTAAATACTTAACTTTTGTCTATGACTGTAAGTTGTATGGTTATGTGAAAATACATACTTAACTTTTGTCCAGTTCTTTACATAGTATTTCGCAACATGTCCTGTTGTGACATGGGTCAATGGGTCAGGGTGGCAAGTATTTTTTCCATTAGAATTACTCATATTCTGTCGTGACATAGGTCATGTGTGCATATATATATATATATATATATATATATATATATATATATATATATATATATATATATATATATATATACAGTTTTTGGTAAATAATAGCATTCTTGTTCTTAAATTCCTGTTCTAAAGATCAGTCTGAATTTACAGTTGTGTTCTTGAAATCAGTTATAATTTGAGAGGAATTGTTTCTTTAAAATATTCATTGGAGTTACTAAAGTGCTCATTGACTTTTGGATTAATACATGATTTGGAGATTTATTTGAACTCATTCCAGATACATTCTGAATTACAGCTTTGTATTACATCAGGACATGCAAGGCTACTGTAATTAATTCGGAACATTCAATTATTTTTACTTGTGATTAGGACATTTAGGATTATTTGGAATTTAACACACAAATTGTAAGTGTCTTATGAATGTTCACTTTAATTGTCAGGAAATACATTGCTTGTTGATTTTACTTGATTATATTTGTTTCAATTTCTTTCTGTTACATACTTTTTAAGACCCAGAGTCGTAACACAGTTGATTTCAAACTGCCGATAGATCAAGACGTGTTTTTTACTGTTCTCCCGTCTATGGTTTAAGGAATTTTGTAACATTGTTTGTAGCATCAAGCAGCAAAACATGACATATCTTAAATTTGTAGCTTCAAGGCGTGTGCAGCAAAATATGGCATACCTTAAATTGGGAGGGGGGGGGGCATACAGCAAATGTTACTGCAGTCATTCGACAACAAATATAACACTAATTTTTTTAAACTGATGCATGAAAAGAAAAATTGCCAATGAATATTTCTAACATAGAATTTGCCCTCGTCTTCAGAAACTTATAAAAAGGGTAACCTAATGTTAATTTCTCCTTGTCCTATAAGACCGCAAAATAATAGAAAAAATGGTGTCTAATAATAATAATAGTAATAATAATAATGGTTGTATGGTCTGTAGCCACCTTGCCTTAAGAAACTCATAAAAAGGGTAACATTCTCTCTGTTTGAACCAAACCATAGGTTTTGGAAACATTTTTTATACTGCGTTCATTTGACAATATTTCATTGTGTGCACTATGCTCACAGTAGCTAAAGATGCTATTCATGTGACTAGGTCAATCAATAAGAAACGACATGTGCGAAGGACTTTAGCCACTTCTCGCTTTTAGTACGTAAATGTGTTAAAATTAATGTGTATCTTTATTATTGTGAAAGAATTTCAAGTGATGCTACTTTCTGTGCACTATGTTCGCAGTAGCAGGTCAAAATAGTCCACGAGTCAGGATAAAGGTCAATAGAAAAGTGGTTTTGTGAACATTTTAGTTATCTATTTTCTTTACCTCAGAAACATAGTGTTCATCGATGGAAACATGATACTGTACTAAATGATTGAAGCTCTAGTCCTATGTTACAACGTTGTCAACCTTGAATCATTGCCAATTCTGTATGTTTGTATGTTTTGTATGTCTATGTCTATGTTTACAACTAAAACTTAAAGCCCTCATCCCTCTCTTATGTGTGAATGTATAGTATTTTTGTGTAAGGGTATAGTGGTGTGTTTATAAAAACTCCTACCCGTACCTACCTGTTTGTGATTGTATAGTATGTTTGTGTGAGGGTATAACGGTGTGTAAACCCTCCTACCCTTATGTGGTATGATGTCTGTATGTATGTAAGTATAGAGTGTGCATAAATACTCCTACCATTTTTTTTGGAGTATAGGAGTGTGTTTTTGGATTGTAATCAAAAAGAGGGTGCTGGATTGTAAGGTGTGTGTTTGGATAGTAATCAAAACGTGTGTGCTGGATAGTATTTGTCGTGTGTTGGATTGTATCTTAACATGTTTACATTAGCATTCCTGTTTGAGGCCATAAAGCCGTTTGAGTCTATAAATTCACAGACCCATAGGTTTACATGTAGCGTCATTATGACCTCAAACCTACGACGTAATGGTAATTTCCCGTTCGAGGCTGTAAATCTTCGACCATTTCAGGCTATGAACATTGAGGCTATAATACCGTTTTCATGTTAAACCTATGGACCATTTTAACACAGGATTTCCCGTTCGTATCCAAAGTGACTCATATTGAGGTCAACTGTTGTTGACAACAAAAACTTAAAACCCCTTTTCTCTTCTGTGTGATATTATGTTTGTAAGGATAAAGTAGTGTGTCTATAAACACTTCCTACTCTTGTGTGATAGTATAGTATGTTTGTATGTTTGTGTGTAAGAGTGTGTGTCTATTTCACCCCCACTTCTTTTACATCCTACCCATCTTCTTGTGTGCTTGTATGTATGTAAGTATAGGGAGTGTGAATAAACACTCCTGCCCTTTTCGTTGGATAGTTGGGGTGTGCGTTTCGATAGTAGGGGTGTGTGTTTTGATATTATAGGTGGTGTGTGTTAAATTGTAGATAAAACAAATCACATTACCATTCCCGTTTGTCCTCATAAACTCTCGACCCTGTTTTCCTTCACCATTATAATATTACTGTTCCCTTTTGTCCCTATAAACACTTTTAGTTATAGCAGTGTCCATATATATATATATATAGTTATAGCAGTGTCCATATGTAGGTAAACTATAGAATTGTTTTTCTCAATTCAACAGGATATCAGTAATACGTTCATCCTTTATTCCTTCAAGCGTTTTCGCATCAGGCGCTTGAAGGTATAAACGATATATATATATATATATATATATATATATATATATATATATATATATATATATATATATATATATATATATATATATATATATAAACGAATAAATAATATTTTCATACAGGTTAGAGAATTTGAATTCGTACTCTACGGAGATTCGAACCCGGATCCGCGGGTTACGGCACGAATGTCTATACCACCGACTTTGTAGCATCATTTTGTGGTGATGTGTGCACGATCGAGATGGTATAGTGGTTGGTGCTTACAGGCAAGGCGATGGGTTCGAATCTCTGTAGAGTACGAATTAAAATTCTCTAAATCGTATGATAATATTATCTATTCGTTTGTAAAAATTCTGTTAACGTTATCAATCATTCTCCCGTAGTATCCAGGGATAGCACTTTCCGCTCTGTTTGGTGTATATTTGTAATTCTCTCTCTCTCTCTCTCTCTCTCTCTCTCTCTCTCTCTCTCTCTCTCTCTCTCTCTCTCTCTCTCTCTCTCTCTCTCTCTCGCTCTGCTTGACACTATTAGGGGTCTCATTACCAGTTATTTGTGCAGACAATGCATTGAAAAGTGAAAATTGCATTGATAAATATATAGATATATATTAATAATGCTACCGAGTATAGGAGATGAAATAAGTCATTTGTCCCAATTTTACCGACTTGTAATCAAAAGTGTATCATAAGAACCATGTATTTTACATCAATTTACTTGGTTGCTTTGCAAAGCTGTTGCACTTTGCAATTATGGCCTCCATGGTTTTATCATTAACGACCATTCTAATTTAATATCGTAATGGAACTTTTTTGGAAATTAAGATCCAATACACATAGTGTAATATGCTCATGCAATTAATTGTGAAATTGCTTCTGTAAACATACTAATACCTACATATGAGACAATTTGTTCACCCCGAGAACTATGCCATCCGGTTTTTATGAATAAACCATTTGTTTTGATGGGAAAGAAAGAATTTAAATATGTGATTCACATGTGCATATAGACTGAACTGAAATATTTTACCACCCAAAAACTAGAATATCTTGATAACTCTCTGAATCAAAAACACGATTCGTGATATGAAATCGACATGGTGATCTAAAGAATGTCAACTGAAAGTTTAAAATGCAACTGTATATTAAAATGTCCAAAGCACTTACTAAACAGCTATAGATAGGATAGTCTACTCTGTTTTTTATTTAATAATTTGTTGTAAAGGTAATTTTGGTATTAATGATTTATTGTATGGATTTTATTAAATAAGATTAAAATAAATTGCAGCATGCATGGAATATTTTAAGATAATGTGAAACATTCTTCTAACAATGGACAAGATGTTACCCTAAACGTTACTACCAACATCATTACTGCTGATACCTGTCTATAAAATACGGACAATGTATCAGTGGTTGAAAAAATCAAAGAGCACTTTTGTGTTTTCTCTGTAGTGAGAAGCGAATCAGGCAAATTCTTGTATGAGTCTACTTATTTACCCTTCTATAACATGCACCTAACTTCTAAGTGTATAGACCCACATCTTCCGTCTAGTCTGAGTGTAATCCGTTCGTTTAACCGTATGATTTCAAGCGACCGGCTTAGACCCGGATCTGCCTGCGCATTATACGACGTCAGATCTGGATCTAGTCTGGAGATCATAAAGGTTTAGTTTTAGATTAAGTATTTACTCTCAGTCCAACAAAATTAGCGTTACAAAAGTCAAATTCTGTGTGATTGGCTGACACAAATCTCAAAATCAAAATCAGCTCAGAAGTTGTATGATTTTCAGGCCAGATCTTCGCTGTTAGCGGCTGGATGAGCGCTATACATGGATAAATAGGCATTATGACTTAACTCATTAAAAAATATTTATATTAATCTAATTGTCACATAAAGTATGAAGCCATCGTGAAACAAACGGTCGATTACTTTCACCGGAGAGCATCATCTACCAGGTTTCGAACTGATTTGTGGTTTCAATGTCAGCCGAAATATTTTAGCACTTAGGTATTCATAATGATACATTTTACAGATGACAAGATTAAGCGGAAGATAGACATTACACAAGATGATTTTCACACTTGATAATTTTTATTTTCTTATAATGTGCAGCTGAAAATGCCAATAATGCCCTGGAATAAGAGTTTTCAGACTGAAAACCCTAATGAAAGCTCAACCTCTGGAATCATGGTTGGTGGAAGGTCCTAGGCACAAAACCTTTATAGCTTCTCGTTCTTTCTACATTGCTTTTTATTTCTCTCTACCGTTTTTGGACACTCGGTGACAATAATTTCGGTTGCAATCCTTGTATATTAGCACATACTCTTGCTGTGTCAGATTTAATATTTGGAACTCTTGTGATTCATTTGGCAGTAGCAATTACATGTATAACAAAAGCATCATATGGCATACAATGAGACATTTTGTTTCATCAGATGGCATAAAATGAGACATTTTGTTTCATCAGATGGCATACAATGAGACATTTTGTTTCATCAGATGGCATACAATGAGACATTTTGTTTTATATATCGTGTAATGGTATTGTTCACAGTATGTGGAATGGTTGGAAACTTTCTATCTCAGTGGGAAGGTACTTGGTGATAAAATCTCCATTTTTACATCATCGGAACTCCATAAGAACCTTGAAGTGAGGCTAATATAATTCTTTATTGCCCCCTTCTTTTGCATTGTTGGCATTTTGCATGAAGTATACATTAAGATTATTTTATTTGTGCGATGTTTATCATTATTTGCAAAATTACATGTGGAAAACTCACTGTCAGAATGAATACTGAAGCTGTCTGGTATTTGTGTTGTGCTATGGGGTCTATTTTGTTCCATCATCAGCTGTACTATTAATACCCGGAGCTGAGCGGGACAGCAGAAAACTTCAGTGGAGCTTCTGGCTGGAAATTATATATACATATTGGATGCCATGTATTACGAGAAACAGACAATTTAGATAGGCGACCAAGCACAGTAGTCCTTGTTCTCGTAAAATTGTGTCAGCGACTCGCCCGTCTTTGTGCTTAATATGAAGTCTGCAACAGGTGGAGTAGATATAACTCATGACCCAATTCAATTTCACGGACTTTATACATATTCAATTCATGTTTTGACTCTTCATTTAATTTTTGAGACCGTCAGGGATATAAAACTACAAGAACTAATGATTTTTCGTTACATGTATATCATTAAAATATATAACAGCTGTTTGGCATTTCAATCTTGGAATGTATGATTTTGAAGTCTGGCTTTGAAACATTGTAGTATAAATACTTTTAGTTTTGTGATAATAATCATCGATGAAGTAGCAAGGTTCTCGACTTTTGTCCTCTTTTACATAAAACACACAGTTCAGTGATGAACAGGAATATTCCATGTACGTTTTCACTAATGTCAGACTCCTCCCCACCCCCACCCCCAATAATAGGTGTAAAACAAGGATGTTTACCTTTAGCTAAAATTTATTTCACGAACACAGATCCCCGTAACTTTCATTTTCCGAATCTGCAGCTGAAAACGTGATGTCGACTTGGACTGAGCTCAGCAGCGGCTGCCTGTGAGTAACTTACGAACTGCACGTTTCGGGGATGAATATTCTCATAGACCACGTATAAGCACAACAGGCGACACATACCTAATTAACTACAAATACTGAAGAATCTGCATACATACGTATATTGGCCTTTTCTGGATAACGACCACTACATGAGAACATACTGTCTGCGTCATATATGTAGATATTAACTGAAGTCAGCACAGTACATCAGCCGACCCTACAATAGAAGGAAACGCTACGGAAAATCCGAAGCGATAATAATTGGGTAGAATATGTTTATAAAAATTGTCACTCAAAACCTTTTTATGGGCGTGACAAGTCAACTGAATTGTACCTCCCGTCTCCACTCCCCCTACTCCCCACCAAACGATTTCTCAAGCTGAGCATGAACTTAACTACAATGTTGGTACCTATGCAAAATTTGTTAAAGCCAGGTTTACCTTCATTTTACTTATGTAATTGACAAATATGACCAACCTTTCTAGAATAAGCTTGGTTGTAATGCTCATGTTGTAATTTCTAAACAGAGAGTTCTTAAAGATATGTATATACTCAAAGTTGAGATGGTTTACATAAATAAGCAGTGCCTGTAACATTTATTGAGGTAAAGTTATACGAACGGAATTAAAGCTGTTTTGAAGATGTGGAACAGTTTCGATGACAGAGTAAACAACGTAGGCACCGGAGACAGAGAGCTTCTCAATATTTCTGATAAGGTTCAAAATATACGTCTTACAAAAGACTAGTATTATATTGCACGATTTGCCCATAAAATGACATTAGCAATAAAGGCAAGCCAACACCGCCTTTTCTAACTGATAATAACTAGGATGTGGACCCCTTAGGGAATATTTCACAAGGGTCATATACCAAAATATTAGTCACAAGGTCTCTCGTTCGAATCAATTTCTACATTCCAAGTTAAACCAGAGACAAAGTTACCATAATGAAGTACCAATTTATGTTGACCTTTTTAAGAGGTAAGAAACTTCTGATATCAAATGGTTCCACTTTATTATAATGCTATATTTGGCATAATCATTTACGTTCTTTAATGTTTGGTCATTGATTACTCTGGCGCATTGCTATTTGTCGAGTTCGACGGCGATTCGGATGTGCCGGGAACTACATTCGCGTAGAGTTCAAATGAGGTCAATTTAAAGTGTCAATGCTCTCTTAATTTGCCAGCTAATAATACATTTCACGTAACATTCCGCCTTTCTAAATATCATAGCATATTGTTTGTTAAATTCAATTCTACGTTGAAGAATAGCATTTATCAAGGGAAGCAAATGTATTAGCAATATTATTTTGGTTGATGAGATTAGGTCCTTTACATCATCTGCCGTACCGCTCAGATTCGTCCATCACGAGCGATTATGAATGTATATCAAAGTCAAATGAACGAATAAACAGTGAGATCAAATTGGTTACTTATTCTTTATTCCCAATTAAAAAATGTTGACATCGAGTTGATTACTTATTCCTTATTTCCAGTTAAAAAATGTTGACATCGAGTTAATTACTTATTCCTTATTTCCAGTTAAAAAATGTTGACATCGAGGTAATTACTTATTCCTTATTTCCAGTTAAAAAATGTTGACATCGAGTTAATTACTTTTTTTATTTCCAGTTTAAAAAATGTTGACATCGAGGTGATTACTTATTCTTTATTCCCAATTAAAAAATGTTGACATCGAGTTAATTACGTATTCCTTATTTCCAGTTAAAAATGTTGACATTGAGTTAATTACGTATTCCTTATTTCCAATTAAAAATGTTGACATCGAGTTATTACTTATTCCTTATTTCCAGTTAGAAAATGTTGACATCGAGATGCTTACTTATTCTTTATTCCCAATTAAAAAATGTTGACATTGAGTTAATTACTTATTCCTTATTTCCCGTTTAAAATGTTGACATCGAGTTAATTACTTATTCCTTATTTCCAGTTAAAAATGTTGACATTGAGTTAATTACTTATTCCTTATTTCCCGTTTAAAATGTTGACATCGAGTTGATTGCTTATTCCTTATTTCCAGTTAAAAATGTTGACATCGAGTTGATTACTTATTCCTTATTTCCAGTTAAAAATGTTGACATTGAGTTAATTACTTATTCCTTATTTCCAGTTAAAAATGTTGACATTGAGTTAATTACTTATTCCTTATTTCCCGTTTAAAATGTTGACATCGAGTTGATTACTTATTCCTTATTTCCCGTTTAAAATGTTGACATCGAGTTAATTACTTATTCCTTATTTCCAGTTAAAAATGTTGACATCGAGTTGATTACTTATTCCTTATTTCCAGTTAAAAATGTTGACATTGAGTTAATTACTTATTCCTTATTTCCCGTTTAAAATTTTGACATCGAGTTAATTACTTATTCCTTATTCGTCAACTGGACGCCACGATATATATATATATATATATATATATATATATATATATATATATATATATATATATATATATATATATATATATATATTGTAAGGGTGCAAGTTTCTGTCGATGTATTTCATAGAGCGCATCAATGCTGTGGTTAGTTGGCACATAACAATTAATTAGATTTATGAAGAAAGGTACCGTAATAAATCGCTAGACTGCGATGGTTTTAATGTCCCTGTTTGGGGCGATATTGATTATTAATTAAGCATTCGTTTGTATAACGGTCGAACAGAAGCTTTATTGAGATCTAGGTATCGAAAATGTCAAAGTTGAGAGGATGCAGAGACTATTTGTAAAGCTTGTTGAAGTCGTTTTATCTTTTGAAATTTTCCAGAATCAGTTATTTAAATAGCGCGCGAAATCAAGAGCGGTACGCTAACTACGATGGGCGTGTATTTATAAAAGGCGGTAAATATGTTTAATCCTGATTGCCTACGCTAAATACGGGATGTGTTTCCCAGACGAAATTTTATGTTTTTTAAATATTCCACATCGCAAAATTTAATCAGTCCAAGTTTCCTGCGAAAGGCTGGAAAGATCTTGACTCCTAGCAGAATAAGACGAAATTCTCTCGCATAAACAAATGTTCAAGGGACAGGTGTCGGGAAGTTGAGGGACACGATTCGGGCGGTAGAAGTGAGTTAGTCTTATAAGCACAAGGTATTTGCATCAGTCTCATGTAATTCGTTGATATCAATATAATTATTTGTTTGAATTTATTTGTTTAAATTTGTACATCACTTCTCTTGATATGAGTATAACTATTTGTTTGAGTTCATTTGTCTGAATTCGTACAATAATCTTCTGTATACGAGTTGACGAATTGTTTGAATGTGTCGTCTTGATTGTTATAGGAATCATGTATTCTAAGAATTTCATGCATTACTTTATTTGATACAAGTTGTGAGAATCTGTGTGAATTTACCTGTCTTAGATGATTTCATGTATGATAAAGACTTGAGTGAGTATTCACTGAAATTAATGTAGTTAAGCCATGACGTGAATTTCATTGATTCATTTGTATAATTAAGACGTAAACTGAAAATGTTATGTCTCGTGTAATGTTAGAGTGAGTTAGTGATGAAATAGCCGTTAGGAAGTACATTAATCTACTGAAACTAGGTTTGTTTGTCGTCTGTCAGGTTTGGCCTGACCAGATGGCCTTTGGTATCAGTTTGAATTCCGATAGGACGATTTCTGACGTAACTAGAGATGGGTAATATTCTACTCCCCAGAAGGAATCTGACGAGATATTTAGGTTGCTTCTTGTTTGTTTTAAAGGGGAAAATAGCTCCAGCTATCCACCTACCTACCCACCTATCTATCAACATATCCACTTACCTAAAAAGCCAACCATCGATGCACGTATAAGTATCAACGTAGAGTATAGAATGAAGAGGCATCCCACACAAAGTTTGAGGACCGAAAGAGGCAGAATAAGAGAGAGAGAGAATAAAAAAACGGGAGAACATCAACCTTGACCTGACAGCAACGTTGAATTTGGAGTGACCAGCAATAACAAGGTTATGCAGGCATGCTGGGCAATTGATTCGATTGTTCACTCGATTCCATGATGAACTCAGTCTATCGTTTTAAACAGATCGGCTACTTACATAATTATATTTGTGTTGAAATTCGGTTAATGATTTCAAAAAGAAGTGTATCTTTCTAATGTTATGTATTATTTCAATTGTATATATATATCTGTATATATATATATATATATGTATATATTTATATATATATATATGTATGTATATGTACATATATATATGTATGTATATATATATGTATATGTATATATATGTATATGTATAGATATATATATGTATGTATATGTATATATATATAGATATATGTATATATATATATATGTATAGATATATATATGTATGTATATGTATATATATGTATGTATATATATATATATATATATATATATATATATATATATATATATATATATATATATATATATGTATATGTATGTATATATATATGTATATGTATATATATATGTATATGTATGGATATGTGTATATATATACCTATATGTGTATATATGTATATGTATAGATATATATGTATATGTATATATGTATATGTATATATATATATATATGTATATATATGTATATGTATATATATGTGTATATATATATGTATATGTGTATATATATGTATATGTGCATATATATATATATGTATGTGTATATATATGTATATGTATATATATATGTATATTTCACTATTGCTATCTGAGCATAAATTCATAATACATGCCTCCTACTTGTGGATTAATGTTACATTATTCGTAGTTGTGTATAAATCATGTACTTTGGTCACCCTTGGCGCTTAATAATACATTGTTTGTATTCGAATGTAAATCATATACTTTCATCACTCTTGGTAATAGAAACGAACATCGTTCATAATTGTTTATGAGTTCCATTCGTTGATTGGTGATAGAACAGTATTCATATTTGTTTATAAGTTCCATTCTTTGATTTGTATTTGATTTTCTCGTTAAAATTACTTGTTGTTGATTAGTTCCATATTAGGAACTATATCATTTCCTTATATTATTCTGTTTCAATGGTGTGGAATTCATTCATTATTAAACTGCATTATAAATAAGCATCTCATTAACGCAATTGCTTTAATTGTCTTCGCTAAATCCAATCCCAACCCGGCTTAGTCCTGTTACAACAAGGACCCTCCAATTTCTCAGATTCCTCTTTACGAACTTCCTTAATACTTCTTTGGGGATTCCAACATATCCCTAGGTACAAAATATCACAGAATGATCAATGTCAAAATCTTTTTTAGAGGTGGACTGTAGGGCCCATATATGGACTTAAGATGTAATCACCTTATGGGCTTTGTTATACCTACCATATATTTGCTTCTTATGTCTCAAAATCGGCTCGACGAATTTTCTTTAAATTTTTCCTACTGTTGGAGCAGATCACTCACTATAAACTCTCAAAAGGTGTTTCAATAAATATCCTCTAAGTAGGGACTGAGTTGCTGCAAAATGTTGATAGCATCGATCCATATTGTACCTGTTTTTCATACTCGGTACCCATAACTTGGCCCTTATTTCGCCGATTCCTCTCGACGAATTTCATCAAGACCTCTTTTATGTCGAAAATATCCCTAGAAATAAAATCTCAAAGAATAGTTCATGTATACGTAAAATTTAATCCACTTACGGACTGTTATATCCCTCCCACCCCGACCTCCAATTTAGCCATGGACTAAGTTTCTCTAAACTGTTCCTACTGTTAGAGCAGATCCCTAATTAGAAACTGTCAAAGACGGGTTTAGATGAAAATACTTTAAGGAAGGGTTCACGTCATTGAACATTTTAATATAATCGGTCCTGTCTATATCAAGCTTTATATGCTGGTACCAATAAGAACACTCCTATTTCACCAATTAGACAAATTGTTTCGTCTCAACATATTTTAGGGGTATACGTGGACCACTAGCAATGAATGCCCTGAAGAATTTTCAGATTTGATGTAACATATTTTGAATCGGGAATAAGTAAGTGGTAACTTATTCCTTATTGAATCGGGAATAAGAAATAAATAAACAACACAATGTGAAAACTTTTGAATCGGAATTAAGTATTTAAACGGTTTATTTATTTATTGATTCGGTAATAAGGAATAAGGAACAAGTAACCAACTTGAGATCAATCGATTTAACGCTAATGTGTTGAAAAACAAAGATGCAAATTTCACTACACATAAAAAATATTGTTATATTCTCCGAAAGAATGCCCGTTCCTTACATTTGTTTCTGCACAATTAATGTGACAATATACTACAAGTGGTAAAATTGGTCCTATACTTTTTCACACAACTGATTATTAATTGGCACATACCAAAAAGGTACACGATTTTTAAAAAAAAAATGTAATCTTTACTAAGGATGCTTAAATGTTCTTATTTGATCTTTTTAAAATGAATCTATTATGGTTATAAACAAAAGTTACTACAATACTTACATATGATACTTACATGTAAAAATAAAGGTGGTCAAATTTTGGATATTCCCGCTAGAAAGGGCAGCAAAGAAGAGAATATGTTATTGTTTTTTTGTTGGGTTTTTTTTTGGTTTTTTTTGTCATTTTTTTTTTGTTGTTGTTATGTTTAACATCAATCGAACAAGGACTAACTTGCATTTTTAGCCTCTTCGGTATGCTAAAAAATAATACAAAAAGATCATTTTTTGAGAGTTTTAAAGTAAAGTTATAATTCGTTGTGAGATAATATAACATTTGAGGTACTCTTAATGGTGGATTATTTTCTGTCAGAAGTAAGAAAAACTGATTAATAGGTATCTGATAAAGTATGATTTGCATTTCTTCATCGAATAGACATTTTACAGTTACTAAGGAGAATATTAAATCATCTTGTTAAACAAAGTTTCTCGCTTAATGAAGGAGAGGAATTTATTGGTTGCATTGTATTGGGTGTGGTGATAATAAAATCCAATTGTCATAGGAAACATATAAAAATCGGAAAATTACATATTTGTGGGGTTCGATCAAATTACTCCCTTGCAGACAAACGAGCTATCGGTACCTATCCATATAAAGCATTGTGAGGAATTGTAAGTACAGTTAAAGTCCATTTATTATAATCTTTAAAAAAAAATAATTTGAACACTGAATGCCTTTCTGTCTCTCATATATGAAGATATTTATAATACTCAATCTCAGAAACCCCAAATCTTCAACAACAAAAAATTTTAAAAAATAACCCGTCCTACTGTCCCACGAATGCCCAGGTTTCGTTGTGTTAAATTTTAAAACTAAAAAGTGATTTTGCATCCTCTCCACTATCTTTGCCTCTGACAAAACTACTGATATTGTCTGAAGTATCTTAATCAAGATAAATAAAAATCTCAACTTGAGGATAAATTTTGAGAATTCGAGTGAAACCGGCGCCAGTTCTCAGAAGTCACACTGTACATGTTTTAGCTTTGGTCCATTTACTAAACTCCATTCAGCAGTCCCATCTACCACTACTCCTCTCCAATCCCTAACCTCGCCGTTTGCTGGCTAGTTTGAAATTTAATATGACATTTTTGTAGTTTTCCAACTAAAAATAAATTTTAAAAAATAAGTAAACAAAGTAAGAGTAACAGATAACGAATTCCTCCTTTCGCAATTTATTAATTTGCGAAGTTTTCATTTGCAAGTTTTAATTAAGTTTGAATTTGTAAGTTTGAATTTATCAAGGACAACAACAACTGGAAGAAAAAAGAAATAATGATGTAAATTAATTATATTTACTGTAGACGTCAATTCAAAAAATATAAAATATAGTTGAATGTATAAGAGGACTCTGACCTAAGCTCGCGGCTAGGCCAGCCCAATATCGCAATATGTCGACACCTATCGTCTAAACACGCAACCAGTACAAATTAGATACGTCTAGTTTATGAAACAACTTAAATGCAGTGATTTATTTTCCCCCATCTGTTATCCAGGTATGGGCATTATCTCTCAATAAATTGCGCTGGTTGATAATAATAATCACTTTTACTTCCTCTAGGATTATTTGCCTTCTCAACCGACTTTCAATTTACCCGTTAAATACATTGTACTTTCACTTCACTTTATGTACAAATACATTACTACGTCAGATGACGCATTTATTCCAGGAACTGCAAGCGATAAATACAGAATCGCCTGAGACATTTAATAGCACATCATCGTTTTTCATGACGGTTTGTCGGGTAAGATGCTTTATGTTTCTGGAAGAGATAGACAAAACTAAGTGGATTGTTCCTTGACGAGTTATAAACGCACATCCAGGTCACTCAAGCGTGAAATTTTAAGTCATATCTCAGTAACTGAATACAGTTTGTGAAAATCTGATGAACAGCTGCCATGAACGCAATGTACTTAACTTCAACTAAGATAACTAAGTGTTGACGTGCGCCTATTTAGTAACATACACGGTTTAAATCGAGAGCAGGAAAGTATAACGGTTAGAGAAACAGTACTCTTTATCATTATGAATCATTTATACTTGAGCCCATCGGAAATTCGCTACTCTCAAGACTCCATCAACAATGTTTTTGACAATAAAAGTAACTACCGGCACAATTCTATCGGCGAAACTCTGGATGACTTGTGCGAAGGGAGACGTCAAGTGGAGGACATTCCAACGATTTCCGCAGTGTGGAAGGATGGATACTGGTTCACCTTGGACAACAGACGGCTTTGGGTTTTCAGACACCTGGAGCGACTCCGGAAGTGTACAGAGATTCCAGTGAAACAGTCTTCCTACATTCCAGAGCAAAAGTTTACCACTGTTAACGATGGAAAGAAAGTAGTGGTTAGAGGCAACCCGGGGGGAAGGTGGTACAAGAAAAATACTCCTCCAAAGCCCTCGGTTGGTATTCCAACATGGGGTAATTTGTCTGAAATGCAAACAAGACTTCAAAGAATCCAACCATCTTCTTCCAACCAGAACCGGCGGGGAGTACAACACACTGCCGCGAAGGATATATGTATAGCTATGAATGAACAGGAAATTCACGCAACGAAAACAACCCAAAAACTCTCAGACAGTTCTCCAGGCAGCATGGCATTCAGTCTTTACAACAACCTCCCCACTCAATGGCCACAGAACCGGCCTAGAATACAATCCGCTGCAACAGAGGATGTATGCATAACGATGGAAGAACCGGAAGTACCTGTAGCGGCAATAAAAAGACAACCCGTACCTGTTACGACTAGGCAGATACCAAAAGACGTTCACAAGTCCAAGAAACATCGATGCTGTGTGATCTTGTGATACTTCTGCATGATATTTTGGCAACGATTTATCTTTTTTGAATAAATTTTGCATTATATTGCAATCAATTTTATTGAATAATGTGAGAAGAAATCTGTGAGTTCGATTATTTTTCGTGGCTTTAAATTTCCGTGATTTTGAAGAAAAAAAGATTATTTCGTCCTTATTTAAATTCAAGTACAGTAAAGGGGTTACTATTACCTTGATACATGAATAATTGTTCATTGGTTCTTCAAACCGAGGTTGGTAGCAACCACAATATTCACGAAAATGGGTACCAACGAATAATAGTAAATTCACAGTACTATCCATGTATTTATCTTTTTGAGGGGCCTGAATACTTTGCCATCAACGCAGAGTAGATTGAACGAAAATATCTAATTTATCAATATCATGGAGCACGATATTTCTCGACGTAATACAAAACATTCCTATTAATAAAGTAAGTTGTTATGACAAAATTAGCCATCCAATACTCAGGGTCACAGTTTCTGAGGTTAGTAAGCCACTATGCTTACTGTTTAATAAATCACCTGGGAAACACTGTTTCCCAAGCATATGAAAAATTGCACTCGTTATGCCTGTTTTTGAAAACGGCGACAGAAGTGATTCTTCTAACTATAGACCAATCTCACTTTTGAGTAGTGCAGGAACGTTATGGAACACTGATCTTGAAACCCTAAAGGTCTGGTCTAACCAATGGCTAGTAAAATTGAATTCCAACAAAATCGATGTGATACTCTTTACTACTAAATTGTCAATTTCTCTCCCAAATCTAGTCTTTGACAATGAAATACTTAGCTTTACACAATGTTATAAACATTTGGGTGTAACTGTCAGTAGTGGTGAAACATGACCATCACATATACACTATCTATGCAACTTTGTATCCATAATGATAGGATACGGCATTAAAATTCAAAGTAATCAGAAAGTCCTTACAAAAATATATCTATCGCGTATATGACCACGTTTAGAGTATGCGGATGTTGTCTGGGACGGTTGATCTCAAGAAGACTAAGCCCGAACAGGAAAACTCCAACTAGAGGCAGCACGAATTGTTACAGAATATACCAGAAAAACCAGAGTTGAAAACTAGCATTGGAAAACTGGTTGGGCAAAATTAAGCGAAAGACGAAATTTTTATAAATGATATACTTTGGTAATATTACTGATAGTCTCATTTTATCTCTATGATCTGTTATCACCTCTTACTGCCGATTTAACAAGTTATAATTCAAGAAATAGACCTGGCTTTGAAATTCTACATTTTAGATAAGAAATATCAAGGAAGTCATTTATTATTTCGACCTTATCTTTGTGGAATGACCTTCCTGAAAATGTAAGACTGACCCCATCAGTTGGTGAATTTAGACCTAACTTGTGAAAAATGTGGACCACCCCCTATACTATACATATGGTGAGAGGAAATATTATATCCTCCATTCAAGAATTAGAAATAACTAGTGTGTTCTAAATAAGGACCTATTTATTAGCCATATAATTCAATCATCATTATGTAATTGTGGAGAGGCACCTTCAACTGCATCTCATTATTGCTCAGAATGTAACCTTTATGGAGACCAACTCAGAGTCTTTTTTTAAAATCGAAATCGCATGATTTTGCCTCAGATGATTGACTTGCTACTTCAAAGTTCATCTCTATCTTGTGATCCATAAACTGTCAGTTGCCGAATCACAAAGCAAATATATGCCCAAAGGGCGTAATGTAAGCTGTGTTATTCAGGAATTGACAGTTTATACCACGATAAATTCAGAAAAAAAACAACATTAAACTCTAATAATTGAAATTTATATTATTTTTTATTCATTCGTTTTGTCATTATGCTTGTATATTTTTTTTGTGTGCAAATCTTCATTCAGCGTATGAATACTAGTTTTGAATTTCTAGTATATAGCTTTTTATAAATACGGGATTATCATGCATGATCGTAATAACTACATCATCATCGAATGAGTACTTAAACCAATGGTATCCATTCTAAGGCTTTGAACAGTCCTAGTATGATTGTTATATTTTACCTAAATGTACATATGTATTCTGAGTGGAAGCTCAATATACAAAGTAAAGATGTGAAGTTCTCTTAGCTCTTGGTGTAAGAAGTTAAGTATTTTACACATGAATCATAACAGCAAGCCTAATTGATGTATTTATTTTTGAAATTTTTATATTATTATTAACACGCTTTTCTAACATTATTGTAATAAGAATTACAACACAGCAGTGAAAGATAACTAAAAAATGAAACAAATGTATGACACATTCATGTATTTACTATTTTAGTATTTGTACTTGTATATAGCTATTTGTTCTGCATTTTCGGAATCTGTCTATAATTATTCATTGGAAATTGCCATTAAATTACAATATAAAGCAGAAGTGTTACATGTTTTATATTATAATGATAAGGGCATGGACAGTTGACGTGGGGTACTTAACGAAAAGCCAGTATTACCTTTATTTGTTGGGGCACATAATTTTTTTTATAGCTGGAATCAAACTGGAGGGTGCAGTTATTAACATGGCATGTGGTGTGTGGAATGAAACCCGTCGTAGAGTTCATTTTATTTTGTGAGAGTGCTTGTAGTGGATTTTGTGCAGATGCAGAAATAATTACTTGAGTAGACCTGGTTAGATCTGTAAGGATCATCTGAACATTTCCAGATGCCTGGGATGATACTGCAGAAGAATATGGAGCAGAGAATGCCACATTGGAACTTGCATTGGACACAATTTCACTCATGTTTTCCTTATGTTGAGTACTGGGCCTTGTGTAGGGTTTCAATGAAAGTTGATTGGAGTGGTCAGACAGCCATTATAATGTGCCTAGCAGGAAGTTTAGCATCTGTTAGTGCATTCAAAGCTGTGGCACGAAGAGAGTGAGCAGTATAACTTGTAGAAATATTGGCATTTCTGCATATGTCAGGCATAACATTACTAAATTGTCTCTGCCCAATACTTCTACTGGAGTACCATGTTTGACATAATTGGTAATTTTCCAAATAGTTTTTATTAGTGTGAGAAAAGAGCGATTCAGCTTTTGGATTAATGCGTGCGAAGTATTATTTTACTGACTTTACTGGGCAGTTTTCACCACCAGTTGCATACATTCTCTTTAATCAGCATTTAAGTCCCTCTGATGATTTTTCTGCTTAGTTTGATGGGTCAAAATGGCATGTTCAGCCACTGTCTCATCAAACTTGAATTAAAAACTGGTAGGTGTTAACTGGCTTTGGTCCTGGGCCTGTATGAACGTTTTCGCCTGCAATTCAGACCGGGGCCCCTGTGGCCGAGTGGTCTAAGGCGCTCGCCTTTACCGATCACTGCCATCTCACCTCTGTCTGCGTGAATTCGAGTCTCGGGCTTGGCCAATGTAGATATGAGAGAAAGCTTGCCAGTAGATTCCCGTGGGTCGGTGGTTCTTCCCGGGGTTTGCCCGGTTTCTTGATCCACCAGATAAAACTGGTCGCCATGTATAGCCTATTATGTGCTAAAAATGGCGTTAAACCCACAACAACAACAACAGTAATTCAGACCTAGATGAGGTGTTATTTTGAAATAAAATTATAGACGTGAGAATTAATATTAAGACTGACTGATCTGAGACGTAAACCAAGTGGAATTAAAACATAAGTCAGGTGGAATTTGAGACGAAATATATAAATTAGTGATGCCTAGAAATACACTTTAGTTTGCCGCCTGGAAAAATGCTTAGCTTGCTACTGGAAGAAATATTTTGCGTTTCCATTTCCTTCCCAAAAGACGCATGAAATAGAATGATGATATTAGGGAAAAATGACCATCTTTTAGTAATTGTGCACACATTTGCGAAATACTCCTGTATGTATGAAGAAGAATGTCCTAAGAAACATGGGAATGCGATAATAAGTTTGCATGAAATTTGCTAATTGTGTCACCTTATTGTCGATAACTGACACTAAGATTGCCATGATAAGTGAAGTTTGGCAGGTGCAGCAATAAATAATACTGATATGCAAAATGACCGTCATAGGACATGAATAATGAAGTGCCAGCTTTTGCAACTAAACCAAGCTATTTTTAATGGAGATGCATCTAGGAATAACAAAAATTAAGTCTGAACTGTTTCTTGTATGCTACTTGGTGTAATTTCTCCAACTGAAATGAGTGGGAGTGTGCAATTCCAAAAATGCATTTTTATCAGTTTTCAGAAAAACATGGTCCCACCTAATTTCATGAAAATGAATATAGTCTAAAATTCTTTACTGTGGTACAAAAATGCTTATAGCTTCAGTTTTAATTAGGACAAAGAATGAAAACTATAGTCAGTTACATTTATCAGCATTGATCTGAGGAATGGATTGTACCCTTTACCCCACCCCCTATTAACACCTATTAATTTTCATGAAATCGAAGGCAATTTTTGGACCTTCATTAAAACTGTTTTATATGTGTTTATAAGCATATATCTAAATACTATATCCATGTTTAAGTTATACTAAACTCAGTGAATAAAAAAATATACATTTGTAGAATCACCATAATAAGGGGAGGGGGGATAACTCAATGGGCCTTTTCTATTACGGATGATGCAATAAAGTAAAATATTGGCAACATATTGAAAACGACATTTCTCACGATTCCATTGACTCTCTTTCTCGCACACTCACACACACACAGACATGCACATAAGAACATACCTACACATCCTCATGCTAAAAATAATATACACATGCACACATACATGTACACACATACACATACATATATATATATATAATTGATATTAGCTTATATTCAAAAACGGTTTGTGCGTGTGTGCGTCTGTGTGTGTGTGTGTTTATTGTAATCTATATAATAACTTTTCTGGTTAGTTGCATAAATCTAATTTTCTTTACATTCGATAGAAATATTATATTATTACGTTCTACTGTTAAACATTGTTGCTGTTATAGAGTTTAAAAGAGAGTTTCTGATCAAGTTCCATTATGCAATTTAGCTGAAGCTATTCAAAGAAAAATTGCATTAAAAAAGATAAAAGAAACTTGTTTGTCACTATCTGCTGGGGTCTGTTATGTCTCTTTTTTAATTGACTTTAATATAATCTTCTCTTTAGTATTAGTTGCTTTAAATCCAGGATGCTTGAACAGTTGGGTTTTATACCCAATTTGTTACAGCCATTATTTTTTGTTCTTGCTACAGAATGGAATAAATATCTTATCAAGCACAAAATTAGTATCCATTTTTTAAAATAAAAAATGAAGCACAGAGTCTAAACAGGTTGTAAAATACTTGTATTTTTGTATAAAAAAAAAGAAATCTTTTTTCAACAACTGTTTATGTCAGATATCACTCGCACTCTTGCTCAGATTATAAGCTGCACCTTCAGTATAAAAATAAATATTGCATTGATAGTTTGGGTTGATGTTTGTTGACATTTGATTATGTAAGAAGGCTTCTGGTACAGACGAATTGGAAATATGTGAAACAAACCAATATTATTGTTTAAATCATTCTTTATATATAATTTTTAATAAAGGAATAAATTGGTACGGGTATAATTCTGCCGTGAAACCATATCAGTTAAATAAATTGAATACAATAATTTCCAAAAAAACAGGAACACTATTTTGTTTATCTGAATGAAAATCATTATATATATATATATATATATATATATATATATATATATATATATATATATATATATATATATAAATATGTGTGTGTGTGTCTGTGTCTGTGTGTGTGTGTGTGTGTGTGAAATAACTTCACGGAAATTATCTTACTCAATCAAATTTCAGACAATACCGCCGGTGACCGACAATGTACTAATATTTGAGGGATAACTTGACTTATGCACGGGTCATTTCCCTATGGCCTCAGATCACAATTTTCTTTCCTAATATATAGTTCCTACATTTGTTGGTCAATACTGAACTTTCTAGTGTGTCAACATCCTAATAAATCATATCTTAATCTAAAATATATTCAAAGATGAACTCACGGTCGAGTTTTTGTCATAGGATAACGGGCATATTTTGAGAGGCTGGGCTGTAAGCAAAACAACGTGTGGTGTCACAGATTTCACTTCCGGACCAGCAACAATGCCTCATTACTCACTGTGCACTGGCGCCAAAATACACGCAGAGATTCACACCATAATACTCATATTCTAAAGAACAAACAATTTCCTTCGAATCAATACCAAGAATGCCTAAATCTAAATCATCTATCATCACCAAAACGAGAGAGGAAGAAATAAAAAAAAATAGCATACAAATTTTATAAATAAAACTGACAAATTAAAAACAGCAAAGTTGACCAGTGAATGGTATTCAAAACAAGTCGTAGCTTGGGTCAACTTGTATTTCAGTGTGGTAGTATGAACTAATTCTGGTAACTTATGGCGGGTACATTTGACATGTTTTAATGAGACAGGACTCAGCTTGTTGTTGGTATAAATAATAACGCACTCAAATTTCCCATTTTGGTGAGACCAGTACCATGATCTATAACAAATATGCATTGCGTTTCAATGTCATTAACCACAAAAGATGACAATGTAATAGGAAAATACAGTTTCATGGAGCCTCTACCTTACCGAACAGTGGTGCTGATCTCTTTCATGAAGACCTAAGGCATGTCTTTGAGGTACTATATATCAGTGTGGTAGTATGAACTAATACTGGCAACTTATGGCGGGTACATTGGACATGTCTTAATGAGACCATGGTATCACTACCTGACTGCTGGAGAGCTTCCGAGCTAATCCAACTTTTCCACCTTGTGCGCAATACCAGGCTAGACCTGAAAAGATACATAATGTGTTGCTTAAACTTATAGATCGGTAAAATGTAGGTGAATGAAGTAAAAATGTGTTAGCTTTTGGAGATTTCAAAATGATATTAAGGGTGCAAACACAGGAAACAACATTAAACTTGACATAGTGACACTTAGAAATATGAAGGAATGGACATGTATTAAAGTGACTATTCATTCCCAAAAATATACGAGGCTTCTAAAAGTATGTTTATCAGAATATGTTCTGCCATTTACAGGCTAAATAACTAATAAGGTACACTAGCTATCATAAAGTTTAAGGCAATGTGGGATGGTGAGGTTTAACCATTGGTGCAATCATTAGCAAATACAGATATGCAGGGAAGTTAAGTGACAATGTACTAAATTAAAAGATATTACCATAAAGAAGCTAATTCATGATGGAAATACCATTTTTGCATATTTCAAGTGCATACAGCCAATTGTGTGCTTCACAGATCAGCTACAGGCACAAATAGATCCTATAACATCAACTAAATGTGAAAGTCTGATCCCCAAAACTTGTAAACAAGGATGGACATTTGCACATGTGGGACATGTTCCATGAACTTATTAAGATCAATTGTACAAACTTAATTTAAATGATCTGTTTGAACATTTCTGGTGTATTTTTAAGAGTGTCAATTTTAACAATTATTAAACAGAATGGTTCATTAGAATGTGATATTAGCTGATGCTACAATGCCCAACTCTGTCAAAGTACTAAATTAAAATATATTACCATAAGTAAGCTAATTCATGATGGAAATAACATTTTGGGATATTCCAAGTGCATACAGCCAAATATGTGCCTAACAGATCAACTATAGATACAATTAGATCCTATATGATGTACTGAATGTGAAATTCTGATCCCAAACATTCTAAAAAAGAATATGGACATATGCTCATGTGGGACATGTAACCAAACCATGTTACGATCAGTTGTACAAAGTTAATTCAATTGATCTGTTTGAACATTTCTGGAGTAATTTTTATAGTGTCAGTTAACAATTATTATTAGTAATTAATAATGCTTAAAGTTAAATGGTTCATTAGAATGGGATATCAGCTTATGATTTAATCCCGCACTTTGTCAATCAATATCTTAACCTAAATTAACAAAAAAAGGAATGCATTTTGTGCTAGACTTACTTAATTTTACTGCTTTCCTATATCCCAGGTAAATAGACTTGGGGAAAGTACATTTACTCTCTTTGACCTATATTTGTTTTGATATTTTTCATTCTCTGACAGTTTAAAATGGCTTATTCGACAATCTAAGTAATCCCTACTATTGAGTTTTCATCCCCGTTGTCATATTGGGTACCATATAACTATGTTTACAAACGATTACTGAAAGCCATAGAAGAAGATATGTCCTAATCATATAATTACCCCATCAAAAACACATAAATTAACTGCTTGGACCCCATAATAAATAGTGTAAATGACCTAAAGGCACAATATCAGCTAGAACGTCTTCATGTGTTTTGAATAAAGGCCTCATTCTGACTTTGAAAGATATTTTCTCTGACAGAATTTGAACATTATCCACATTTCGAACTTTTATATGGTGTAGCAATACATACATGATGATAATAATGAGTATCAACCCCATAGAGACTATCAATATGAACATATTTGCTAAATTTTACAAATTTAAATTTGAAAATATTAAAAATCTATATTTTTAAGAAAAATTTAATTTTTTTAGAAAACATGAAAAAGTAAATTTTGAATTTCATAGTTCAATTTTTAAAGTCAATATACACAAACTGTTCAAATTTCATGTATATACCTTTAATAATAACCTTGGGAATTAAATTTAAATTTGTATGGCATGACAGGCCTCAGATCACACTTATTTTTCCTATATAGTCCCTACATTTGTTTCTCAGTACTGAACTCTCCAGTATGTCTGGATCCTTATAAATCATATGTTAATCTAAAATATCTTCAAAGATGAACCCACGGTCAAGTTCTTATCATAGATTGACCGGCATTTTAGATGCTGAACTGTAAACAAAACAACGTGGGGTGGGTCACAGATTTCACTTCCGCACCAGCAACAATCCCTCATTACACACTGTGCACTGTCGCCAAAATACACGCAAACAACTACACCATAATGCTCATATTCCAAAGAACAAACATTTTCTAGACTGCTTCCCATTCTTCCATATCATTAGTACCGTGAGTCCTGAGACGACCAACTCGGGATACTGAATCGAGGATTCGTACAGTAAATAAATGTTACTTAGAAATATGAAACATACATTGATAAATTCCAATTGGCTGGCAGCTTAAGACCTATTATGTTTATGATTATTACCTTCTCTTAATAAGTTAAAATAAAAATTTTAAAATTTTGAATCCTTCTACAACTTGTGTGATAATAATGTGTCCGGACGTATATTTTGTCGGGTTCCGATGTTTTTGTATTCTAATATGTCGCAATTTGTTTAAAATATTCCGTAAAAACAGACCACTGTTCAGGAGATTATGGGACTACTCGGCGCATAGCAGAGTGGGCCCACTAACGTTCTCGGCCCATTAATACTCGGCCAACCGGTTCACGATTTATATAATAGTAATGTGGATGTATGGCTTTATATTTTGTATACAACATATATAACTTAGTTACTTTAAATCAACTTTTATTCACAAAATATTAATTGCTTGTACAAAATACAAAGATTCTTTATTTATTAGTTCCACTTTATTAATCTTTTACCAGGTAATAATCCCATCAAAACAGAGACGTGTCGATAAAAAAAGTGTAATAATATTTTTCATGTTGAATATAATCAACAAAACTCTTTAATGACTGGTTTATATACGTTATACTGATGTATAGTGTTTAGACGTACAGATTTCATTGACCAAATGATTCCGGTGAAACTAGTTATCATTTAATTTAAAAAATAAAGACATTATGTTCGAATTGTATTTGATCAAAGGCCGAATTTCAAGTAAGTTGTAAAATACTTTTGTCTACATATTCAGTTTTAAAAAAAAATTCATCATTGAGCAAAAGATATTGTAACTGTCATTGTGAACGAAATTTGGGTACCAAACAATTATTGTACCAAACCTGTATTACAAACAATTTGTTGCCATAAGTTACAGGAATCACAAGCAAGTGCATGCTGCTTTGCAGTCACAACTCTGGAACACTCGACACAGTGGTCAGTACCCATTGATGTGTTGATCTGATCATTTAATTTTGGGAGCAGTATAGTTGATGCAAAGATGAAAGGTCGATTCATTTTTTTTAATTTTTTGTTTTGTTGACTCAAAACACCCATTTGCAAAAGAAGGTAACTGTTTTCCTCACTTTTTCATTTTAGCACAATCTTTTGTCGAATTCTTCAACAAACAATACGCGCATTCCACAATAATTGCAGTATTTTTTGTTTACTTATTACGGTTAATCAAACCCATAAAGTTTGCATAATCATTAATGATTAACTAACTAGTAAATAACATGTTTATACAAAAATATTTATTGTTCAATAACAACAAGTATTTCGTAGCCATACAAGACCACGGGTAAGGATCGCAAAAAAATACAAACTTTGGTCCGAAAGGGACATTGTTTGCCGATACCGACATTGTTTGATGGTAAGGGCCCGCCGTGACAGTTATGATTTCCTAATCAAATTTGTATGGACCAAATCTGTAATGGGCCGACTTTGTTATGGACCGACTCAGGAATGGTCCGAGTATGTTATGGCCGAGATCTCCAGTGACCGTTCAAAAACATTAGCGTCAAAAGAATGTTGGAGGCAAGAAAGAGTTATGTCCCCAGACAGTCCTATGTCTAATGTGTCTGCCCAACTGCAGTTCCGTAAACCTGCAAAATGCAACACAATCTTGATTTTATTCACCAACACTATAACTCCATGACCTTCGTTCGCTACAGTTGTCTCCAGTTTTGAAAGATCAGTTTCTGCACACGTATTTGGTATTACTTTCAATGAAATGTCACAAATCAATGAGCGAAGTTGTAACAGTTCAAACTAAAAAATGCAGCCTGTTTGAAAACGAGGCTGCCACGGTAGTTATGGTATTAAGTACCAATTTTGTTTCCATATACCTCAATGCTAACGTTTAGTAAAATAAATACAATTGCTATGATACTTCAGATTGCGTGCCACACACTGTCAAAGAGAGCAATGTTAGATTGTCAATTTGACGAGGACGAACCAGGTACTCCAGTGCATTTAAGAGAGATAACTCTGTTGGAACTAAACAGGGGTAAGAGTTATCCAGTCACAACAGAGGCATTTTTAATGATGTGTATCATGTTTTTAAAAAATCATTAAAAATACAAAATATGATGTAGATATAAATTAACATAATCTCACATGTTGCCAATAGACTCATTTTTTAAAAAACCTGACAGAAACTACAACTCTTACACAATGCACCAATCACAGCTGGTTTTGTTGTTTATTTCTGAATACAATGTTCCCTACACATTAAGCTCCGCCTAAATGTCAACTGTTTCATCTATAGACATCGTCAGTAACGATTCTTCAAGTTCAAGAAGTGGCATGCTATCATCACTCAGTTCTGTTTGATCTACTTCTGAAGTACCAACAGGTAGCATTTCAGAAGTTATGCCATCTTCCTCCTTATGATCCCTAGCAGGAAATTGTGTTGATCGGTACAGTCCACTTATTTCTGAAAGTATTAAGGAAGAGGAAATAATGCATATAATTTCTGGCATCTTCCAATCAATTTCTGAGGTAATGATAAATAAATCAACTCATGTCCTTTTTCCCTTTGTCTGAAAACTCGGCTAAATCAAATGAGATAGAGTTTTTACTAGTTTTTTTTTTACTATGGAGATCAATCCTTCCTCGAAATTGCAGGTAAAGTTATGCAGTTTTAGTTTTAATTTTCATGTTCACTTTTATAGTTGACACTTTTTATAAATTGAAGATAACATGATTGATACAATAACAATAGTATTACAACTTAAGCTAATAATGAGTGGTATTATTACCTTCCGCAATCTTGGACCAGCAAGGTATAAATGACCATCTTCGCAACTGCTCATGCCTCTGTCTAATTTCTTTCATGCAGCTGCATACGAAATCATTTTTGTGTATGCATTCAGCGGCATGCCAAGTTCTCACAATGGCAGCATCCCGTGTAATTCCCTTTAAGGTGAGTGGCAATGTGCACAACTGAAGTGATCTGCTTTCACCAGGATTTGGATCACTTTTGTGTTTCAACCTTACAAGGTTGTCTATCATCAAGATCAGGAGAGAATCTCTTATCCTGGTTATCTTCTGTTGCACTCCATTTTCTGTTCCACAGAAAATTGAGTACCGCTTAATATAGGACTTGTAATAGCACATATGAAATATTTTAAGAATACTTATTCTTCCTACACTATGGTACATTTCATGGAACATGGATTCATTGAGAGCATTTTGATGTTATTACTAATAAAATTGTATATGACACTGTCATGCAATCACAATTTATGTACACCAACTGGTTTTATTAATGTTTAAGCATCTTATGTTGAGAAAAGTGTAAAAGTGTAAATATGGTTTAAAATAGATATCTTAATTCTATTCCAGATTTAATCAGATATTTTTTGATCTAAAATACTATAAAGTTAATGTCTAGCCTCAATAAAATGCACATACCATCTTTGATATTTTCTTCCGGTAAACTTGAAGACCGTTAATGTATTTGCACCACTGTACTGCCATATCCAACGGAGAGACCACATAGCGTTGTCCATATCTGTTCTATGCAGCATAAATTTAATTTTTGCTCATTTGCAAAGAACTTCGTGATAACTGCAATTATAATTAGTATGAGTGTAGCATCAAGCAGAACTAGACCAAGTTTTATTTTAAGATTTGATGTGAAAATGTGACTAAGAACTGGCTTGTTGACTTAGAAGATTATCTTTGCATCACAAATTTTGATTTGGCACAAAATTTTATTATGATTATAGGCTTACAAGATCTATGTCAAGTTAAATGTTCACCTTTCGTTTCCTTTAAAATTCTGGATTATGGCCCTTAACTGACCCGTCCATTTAACGTTACATCTTTAATTTTTGCTTAAATTTTACCATATTGGCATTGGCATGTTTGTTCTCTGAACACATTAGAAGTTTGCTTAGGGATTTTTTTTCAACCAAAAAAAAAAAAAAAAAAATTTCTAAGTGCTACAGACATTCCGTGATCTTTGTATTTGATAATGTTAGTAAATATAATTTATTGTTCTTCTGTAAGTTTTCGATCTGCATCTTACATGATATCGGAATAATTTTAATACATTTTCTAAGTTACATGTAGATATATAAATTAAAGACAATGTGTGATAAAAAACATAGTTAATGATAACTACTAATGTCCAAATGTTATTATGGTTAAGAAGAGTGTCAGATTCAGTTTGACTTTACTATGCCTAACATGGGGAATGTTGTAAAAGACACTATATGTAAATTATATTTAATAATTTTAAATTACTCTGACAGATTAATTTTAAATTTAGGACACTTTTCGATGATATATACGGAATAAAGAGGCTAGGAAGTGTCAAGTGCTATGCACTGTTATACACATACAATTAAAGAATGTAAAAAGAAAACAGAAAAGTAATAATAATGTAAACATATATATTTTTAAGTATTACAATGATATAGAAAAAGAAATATTTACCTTACGTAAACTCATGCTTCTTTGTCTTCCGGCATCAGTCTGGAACAAAATAACGAAAAAATATATATGGTGTATGTATATATACATATGTTTATACAATTACACTGAAAATGTGAATGACCAAAACAATCATGCTATATACAGACAATGTATGTACCACCAGCACTAACATTGGGGGTATCTTATTACAGAACTGGTGGAGAAAAATGTTTAGATTAACAGTACTGTGTACTGTATTTGACAAGGTGATGATAACAGAGCTTGATTAAGTTTGCTCAGTTTGAGCAGACCAAAGTACCTTTGTCATAGGACTGTACCTTATGTTTCTGTAGTATCCCCAGACTGTAAACAAGGGAAATAACCGCTGTTACTATCTCGGTACTGATGGTGTCAGTCGCTGAAAACCGCATTTCATCGTTCTTATTTGATTTTTGTATTTAAAAACAAAATTTGTGTAGTATAATCCTTTATAGAATGCAGGCAGAATAAAATGGGTCTCTCTCTAAAGAAACAAAACAAATAACAAACCAAGAAACAAAACAACCACACCCCACCCCGAAAAAAAAGAAAGAATTATTACAGTATAGATACATTTTAAAGTTATTATTCAGCATGAATAGAACTGTACATTTTGTTTCTTCTTCTGGCAGCAGATAATATTAATAATAATTTTAATAATAATAATAATAATAATAATAATAATAATAATAATAAGTATACACCCAATCCAAGACAAATGGTCCAACTAAGGTTTTATTCCGCCGCTGATAGATTTCGTTTGCACAGAAAAAAAGTGATAGAATATATTGTCATAAATTAACTTTTGAATGGAAGTTATGGTATTTATTAATATTTTTTAATACAATAAAATCTATACTTATTTATCTTTTCTATCTGCAGATGAATCAAAAGTTGCAAGTATTCTATTTTCTGCCTGTCGCATCAGCAACTACAGCACTTCAGCTTTAAAAAAGCACAGTTAAATTGCATAAATTATACGTCTGTTTGAAGTTTTTGCGATGTAATACAATCTTGGAATCTGATAAATGCCCTATACATTCACTATGTATGTTTTTTGAATATTTTGTTTCAGTTTTATTTTTGTCGCTGAATAGCCTATAACATCCATAAAAAATTTTCTGTTGGTTGCTTAACAATTTCACCGTAACTAATTCGAAACACAGAAAATGTTTATGGGATACATAAAACTTACAAAGTAAATCGTGCCTTCTATAAAATTATTTTGATCGGATTTCGCTCAAAACATATTCAATTACTTGGATTTAAGGTGTGACATTTAAGAACATAACTTTCATAACGCAATTTTCAAATAAAAACTGTCTATTAATGGCATTTTTGCATAGTTGTCCATATCAGAAAGCTAAAATCGTCAATATATTATTAATTTTCTTCATGTGACTCGAAGAAAAATAAAAATGATATTATAAAAAAATATAACTTCCGTAATGTATAACATCCATAACCAGACAATGAGCAACGTGTGCCTCGTTCCCATAGAATTTTGTTTTGACATTTGTGGGTCATTTTTCGTATTTAAAGGTTGAATATTTTTTTTTTATCAGAAAACTTCAAAAAGTGTCCATTATCCAAAACTTTAAAATTTAATAATATTTTTCTGAATTTGGACCATTTTACTTTGATTGGGTGAATAATAATAAGAAGAAAAACAAGAAGAAGAAGAACAACAACAACAACACTTACAGTAACAACAGCGACAGGTATAACATGTCCAATAATTAGAAGCAAAAGAAAAGATTTAAAAGATTGACATTCTATAATTAATGATCGATTTGTTTCCCTTTACTCATTATTTAATCATTGACATTCTATGGAAATTTATAATACACTAAATAAAACCACATGCATTTACTTTTCTTTAATCTATGAATGATGACGGAGTTGTTTATCATTATTATTAATAAAAGTTTCGATATTTACCACATTCAAAAATGTAGTATAAATCTGATAATAATATTAAGTATTTAACAAATTGAAATTACTGGAAATTAAAAAATAATCTGTATGCTTCATTTGAGGTATTCAGAATATGAGTAAAAAATATATACTTCACGCAAATTGGGTGATATATAATTACTCAGTTTCTTCTTTGCTCTGGTTAGTCTACTCATATTGCATGTATTTTCTTAACACTTTTGCTGTTTAAATTTTTTTTTAAACATTTTTTTTTTGTTTGGTTACTTACTGAAAGATGGGTATGAAAGAATTCGAAACACTATAGAAAGGAACAGTAAGAAAAAAGTTCTGAATCCAGACTTTCCAGTTTGTTGTTTTACATTGCATTTAGCAAATTGAAAATGATCACAACTGTACTTTCATAATTACTCCAGATATTTAATTTTGCTTAACAAATTCAAAGAATATATTCAAAGTTAGGTCTATAGAAATGGAAAACCATTTATTAAAGCCTTTTCTTAAAAAAATTATTTACTATCTACTCATACAGAAATCCTCCTGCGGTGAATTCTAAGTCCTAATCTCCGCCTTCCGCAAAGTTCAAAGTCCAGTTTACCTTCATTCTAACCCAAATTTCCCCCTTGTACAAATTTCAAGGAAAAAAATGACGTTTCAAAACATGAGTCTCGGTGTTTTCCGCCATAGCCAGGTGGAAAATGTAAAATTACGCCTCAGACGAGAGGCGTTAAGTCAGACTGAAATCTTATTGAAATTACGTCTCCTGCTATATTCTGCCTGGAATATTTCCATTCCAGGCGGAAACCAAGTGGTTTCCGTCTCAATGACGGGTGGTTTCCGCCCCTCTATTTCGAATGAGTACTCAATTCTAATCCACGAGTAACAAAGTGCATGGAGAGATATAACCGGTGTTTTCCGCCATAGCCAGGTGGAAAATGTAAAATTACGCCTCAGACGAGAGGCGTAAGTCAGACTGAAATCTTATTGAAATTACGTCTCCTGCTATATTCTGCCTGGATGGGTGGTTTCCGCTCCTCTATTTCGAAAGAGTACTCAATTCTAATCCACGAGTAACAAAGTGCATGGAGAGATACAACCAAACCCTGTACCTGAGAGTGATATGATTATCTTGCATCAGGTACTGATTGATTGCATGCATGTCTGATTCAGGAATAATAGGTTTGTGTTCAGTTGATCTTGATAAGCCATTCTTGGTGCTAAACTTTAATTTCCCATTTAACATGTCGTTTGCTTTTTAAACTCAGGGTCTGTAACATTATTGGTCGAACGACCACATTTAACTTAAATGTAACGATAAATAGCCGCCATGACCTTTTTCAAAGAGTTTTTGTGGTATTCTTCAGCTTGGGCTTCAGGGAGCTTCCTCTGTTGTGTTGCGGTGACGTTGAGGGCTGCTTCAGCATAAAATATGGCAAGCTTCTGGGCCAAATATGCAGGCTCGACTGACTTAAGATCTACCTCTATGTTCTTCCCTTTGCACCATGCTGAAATTCATATGGTTTTGAGATTGGTAGTAGCTATTTTTAAAACTCTAACTCATTATTATTTGAGCAAGGAATAACGAACAACCCAGTATACTTTTTTTTTCTATTATTAAAAATCATTAATTAATGATGAATGAATAAATGAATGACTGACTCTGCCTGTGAAAGTGCTGTAGCCCCACTGAATGTTTTTATTGATAGATGTTGAGAACCGCGGCTGTGAGATACTTAAGAGATCTTCCTCCTTAAGAGATTTAAAGCGTTTTGGTATGTGGTCATCCTGCTGTTCAACTGGCCAATGAACTGGTGTTGGTTCATTTACAATGCTTAATAACTCAGCTTGTGATATTTCTTAAACTTCAAAACACTCGTCAAATATGAACGAGTCCAATTTGTCAATGTCTTCATGCATAAAATCTATCTGATATGGCAAATTTAGAGAAAATTATCCAATTTCTGACAAAGTGCACTTGTAAATTTTAGAACAAAGGTCTAAAACAACTGAGCCATTTTGAAACGGAGTTCTAGTATCCACTTCGCTGATGTTTATTCTCACGAACAGCAAGGAGGATTTTACCTAAATTTCGTTGACGAAAATGGTTGTTTGGTTAGATGGCAATAGGTTTTTGATATGCAAATATTTAGTTTTTTGGTACATACATAGAAAAAAAGTAAACATTGTAGTACTGTGAAAATTAGAATCTTAGATAGAAAGGACCACGTCTCCGGTAAGAGCTTGGGGTTTGAAGTAGATAAGCAATACATCTTTAGAATTTTTTTTCAAATTTCAAACATATAATGGTTTTTAGAAGTAAATTTTTACTGGTGTAATTTGACATCATCCCTTCTAGACTTCTAGAAGTGATCTAGTACAGCCTGGTAGGCAAAGTCTACCGTAGGATATTACATGCGTTATATGGCTTTTAATAATGTTAAGGAGTTCTTCTTCTTCTTTTTTTTTGTTCTTATTATTATTAGTGGGGAGTTTGGGGGGTTAGTAAATGAAACACTCAATTTTGGTAGAAATATTTTTTTCTGGGATAATATTTCCAAAAATAGTAAAAGGTAGATGACAGATGGGAGGTTATTTTTTATTATTATTATTTGTATGAGGGGCGGGGGCTCATTTGTTGATACAGTTTTGAAAAAATCGTGAAAATTGTGTTATGGTAAAAAGTAGAATGCCAATAAAATTTAACTCTAACATAACTGAAATTCGGAAATATGCATGTTTGTGACTGCATGCACATCTAATTTTTAATTTCATTATCAGCAAATTGTCTTTTAGCAAGTGGTATCCTGTAGAGATACTTTTTAATAGGTTTTGCATCTATTGTATCAATTTGATGCTTTATCAAGGTTGAATGACCTCTGTCACTTGATGATGCGGAAAAGATATTCGGATGTTTTATCAAGAGTTCTTTTAATTTTTCAGTTTATTCTTTATCCAGATTTGTAGAAGACCTTCAAACATTTCTGTTAGATATTATGGTAATTGTTGAATACTACTCGCTTTCCTATTAATTTCCCCAACTTGTCACTGTCTACAATTTGAACAGGTTTTAATTCTGCAGTAACAGTATGTTTATGCATTTGAACAGGTTTCTTATTTATATGTGCTATTCTCAGAGAGGAGTGTATCCATTTTTAGGGTGCACTAAAACTTTTGCTGCTAGTAAACCTGTTTGTCCACAAATTGTGAGAATGGTTCAGTTAAACATATTGCTTCTTTATCATATAAACTCAACTGGTTTGCCATTTCCAATCACTTCAGATTCTGGAGATATCTGAACATTTTTAGTTAAATTAATTCTACAGCACATGACTTTCCCTTCGTCTGATTTCATATAGCATGGCACTTTATCTCCTTTTACGTCTTAATAACCTTTACTCATAATAGGTCACACCTTTAAAATGTCAATACCAAGTATGGCAGCTTGTTGAATGTCAGCTAATGATGCTTCATGTGTACCTCACATAATATCTATCTCGGCCTTACCATTGGAATTCGTCTTTTACAGTTAAAATCATTCTTTTTATTAGAGTCACCTCAGGTTTAGAGTTCTCTGACCAAGATTTATTTTACTATACTGCTATTAATAATTGTAACATCTGCACCCGTGCCACACAACAAAGAAACACAATTTCCATTCACATTCACATTTGCAAAATACCATGTATCAGTCGCAGAATTGTTCAATTTAATTTGTTTTGGCCTTTCTTTCTTGACATTCCAGCTTAGGATCCCATGCTTGATCCATTTCTGTTTCCGCGACCTCTAGGCTGCCTATCAGCTCTTTCCTGTCTACTTATAAAGGTATGGTATTTCTTGTACTGTTATTGTGGTTTATATTGGCGTCTTCAAAACTTTGTTTTCTCTTCGGATAATGTGCAAATGATTCACATCATTTTCCACTGTAGACACTTTTGGTGATTATTTCTTCTGACATTGTTATTCCTATCATCATATTTTGTGCTCCAGTTTTTTGTACTCTGTTTTTCCTGTTTCAGACTACATTTTCTACTTTTCAGACAAGTATTCTAGTCATTGTACTATTTGATCTATTTTGTCTTCATTAGATGCATTTTCTCTTTCTGAAAGGGAGTTCAGATTCTTATGTTTCTGTTTGTCAGTTAATGTGTGATTCCATTTGAACTGTTATTGTTTCAGCCTCATTTAGTGCTTTAGGACAACATTCTCTAAGTCTCAGCCTGGGTTTAGAGTCTAACGAAACATCAAGGACATTTCCATAATTTCATCAACTGCATCAAGATATGCCTGTCTGGTCGGTTTTCTAATATTTTGTGCTAGATCACAGACCGATACTCCCTTTTTACGCACACTAGATTTAAGTAAAGTCATGTACATTTCAGCTTTAGCCAAAGTTATACAATTTTGTTTATCTATCTATGTTCGGTACCTCTTATAATTCCACTAACATAACCGTCATTTAAAGGATGGGGTTTATTATTTGTCTAGTTCTGGAATTTTCATTTCTGATTTGAATAAGATGCACCTTTTTCAGTAAATTATGTACTTTTGACTCAAAATGTTCAAATGTAGATTTTATGTGATTTGCAAGGAAGGGTATTGTATCTTTACTTCCGTGAATTATAGCTAAACGTTTTATTTGTTTCTCAAAATTACTCTCCAGTCTATGGTAGGGACTTGAATCCATTGATCTTATTTCCATTACTGCTATCATCATTTTCTATTGTCACACAGCCTGTTTGATTCCGATTTCCTAATTATGTCTCCCAACTCAAATGAGTTTTCTCCATTTCCAAACCTGATCTTTTTATATCTTGATTATTTTCTTACGCAGTTTTATCCCCTCATCTCTCTACTAGATTTTCATGAAACAAAAACACAAAAAACAACAAAACAAACCCATTTCATTAATAAAATTTGAACACTCTGCCATTGTGCCATTGTGCCAATGTCTCTTCTTTGATCAGATTTATCTGGTCCGTAGCCTCTTTATCCAAATTATAAAATCATTATGATCCCACATATGACTACCAAATCTGTACCCTCGCTAGTCTGGAAAATCCAGTCTTTGAAGCTACATGTAGGTTCTACTGACTATAGCCACAGGGATGCAAACCAATATCCATGAAAAGATTAAAAAAGTATTGTGCTCTTTATATATATATATATATATATATATATATATATATATATATATATATATATATATTTATATATATATATATATATATATATATATATATATATATATATATATATATATATATATATATATATATATATATATACAGGGCCGTCGTAAGGGGCGGGTGATACGGACGATCTCCCTCCCCCCCCCCCAAGCCTAGCGCAAACATGCGGCGGCCATATATATATATATATATATATATATATATATATATATATATATATATATATATATATATATATATATATATTGTCCAAGAAGTGTAACTCACCTTTTTGAAAGAAAAACACATGTATATCCAAAAGGCAAATATCTCATTCCTTGAAGCCCATTAATGTTTAGGTGATAACATTATTGCAATGATCACAAAGTTCTAAACAAATATCTCTGTACATTAACTCTTTGTAATGAAGTCTCCTGACCGTAACCAGATTGGCGGCCTGCGGTTGCTCAACGATCTGCGTAGCTGTGGTTCGGCTAATCCTTGGACAACATTGATTTGGGTCATAACGGGAGCAATTAGTTGTGAATTTGTCTGGGTCAAATTGGAAGAAGAGGACATGGGTGCCGCTTTATTGTACCACTGACCACCAGGACGAGCCGTTACAGTAACACTTACACCATTATTGATTGTTGTAAATTTGCGATCGCGGATGGAGTATGTCTGAAGTACAGAAATCTGGGTGCATTTTCTGACCCTTTCCAGATGCTGGAATACCTAAAGTCGTATGTTGTCTGCTGTAACCATTTTTCATTTTCTTACCACAAATATTTTTGGGATCTCCGCAGTCCGATATTTCCATTCACATAAAGCATCCAGTGTTTCACCTATATAGATGTTCTTGTGTGTACTGTTATGGTCAAACACATTATTAATAGAATCTTGATAAAAGCGAATCTCTGTCGGACAGAGAACAAGGTCCATTCTCTCATCAGAAAAAATGTGTACTTTAAGACACTGTCCATTCAGAATGTCCATTATATAACAAGACTGCCCGTTTAGAACAATTTATTTACAAACAGTCGCTCATTGTCCTGATTTCGATTTTCCTAGTTTCACTTATGTTTAAAAGTTATAGACAAGGTTGGCAAGCATTCTACAGTGTTTCCAGCGAAAACTGTATGTCATACAAATCCAAAATATCAAAGAAAAATAGTATATCCAGGCACCGGAATTTTGCATCACAGAATTTAAAGTATACTGATATGCAAAATGATAAGCTTTATTGATAACATTATATTATTTTATTCATCAAGCCTGAAATATCAGAGTGTGTCAAATTTATGGTCCAAGAATACAATCTTGTAATCATATCTTTCTGGTAAAAAGTCAGACATATTGCATGTAAAATTTTTGAAAACACTCTTCATATGATATAATTACTTAGAAAAGAAGTTTTAAACATTCCATGTTCGATGAAGCAACCATTATGACCTTGTAGCCGCCAAACGCGCTGGTCGTGTCCTTTGGTCAAGTCATTGCTGATTATACATCAATGAAGTTCGAATGATCATGCCATCAAAGTCACCATCTACAAATTCGTCTATCTGACACATACTCTCGTGTGCGTGACGTTCCAAACCACTCAGACATTCGAAATTGTTTGAGCCTTTTCGTTGCAGTCGCCTGGGTCCAAGCGAAGGAAGATTATATGGCTTCCGTTTTACTGTGCCACTGTACACCAGGATGACCCCTTACCCTCACACTTACACCACCATTGCATATTGTAAGCTTTCGATTTGGTATGTAGTATGTCTGTTACACGGAAATCTGGCAAAATTTTCCTAATCTTTCCTGTTGCAGGAAAAATCTAATGTCGTCTATTGTCTGCGGTAAATCATTTTTCATTTTTTCTTATCCTCGATCCAACATTTTCTATCGCACAAAGCATGCAGTGTTTCGCATATATTGTTGTTATTGTGTTTACTTTCACGGTCAAACACATTATTAAAAGAATCTTGAGAAAAGTGAATCTCCGAAGGGCGCATCAAAATGACCATTTCCGCATCAGAATAAAGTGTACTTCAAAACACTGTCTTTTCGAATTTCCAGTTTATAACAAGTCTGCCCCGTTACAACAACAATAATTTATTGACAATCAGCAGCTCACTGCTACCGGTTTCATTTTTTCTGGTTTCACTTTTGTTTAAAAATGAAAAACAAAGACTATACGAATTCAAATGTATTTTCAGCGATAAGTATCCGTGATACAAATCCAAAATATCGAAGACCAAAAACCACTATGAATATTTAGTGGAAAGTTCAATACTGTTGCTTTAAATCTAGTCATGTTTTCCCAAAAGATATTTTGGTAGACACACACCAATATTGCATAGCTTACCTATATTGATCTATTTGATTGATCCCAACCCGTAGCAACTATTTTGTACATGTGAAGCAAATGTGCTATGTATTCTCTGTGCAAATCGAAAGTAGATTGACTGGAATAACGCTTCTATTCAGGTTTATCAAAATGAAATCCGAAAGGGTAGAACGTAGGACGTGGGAAGATATTAATACACTGGACTACGGGACACAATAATGACAGCTTCTGCTACTTACAAATAATAATATTACCAGCAAACATTATTTCATTCTATGATGTCGATAAAAAGGAAATCTGTGAACATGCCTGGTTATCCATTCGTTCGTTCACCAGGGTAGAAAGTATATGAGTGTGTGAGGTTGCAAAACCTCGTGTAACCGTTTACACATTTTTTCAAAATCTAGGGAAGTGGCTGTTAAAGGTTTGTATGCAGAAATATATTACAGTCTTGACCAAACCTAAAAGGTTGGGATTGGTCTGCAGAAGGGAGTAGAGTGATAAATGAAAAGGGTTCTGCTGCGCTATAACATACTATTAGAACTGAAGCAAGGTACGAATTATGTAAGAAATTCGTGTCTCATGACCAAGAGCAAGATGAGCTGCATATAAACTTTTGTTAATGTACTCGAGCACATTAGGGAGTGTACTGTCATATAGTTATTAACCGAAGCCAGTATTTTGGCACGAATAACAGTTCATCTTTTAATGTATTAGTGCACAACATTTTGAACGCATAAATGGCGTGCATTCTGTCAAAAATGGCAGAATATCATCGCAACCATGCTGAGCCAAGTGAGCTACAACGGTTTAGTAGCTTGTAACTCATATATCATAGTAAGGTTTTCTTTCTGATGATTAAAAGGAAGGCCAGGCGCCAAAAATACGATTACAAGAGGAATTTCAATGGCGTTCATGTATCAACGTTACACTTTGTATTTTTTCAAGGTTGGCAATATAAAGAAACAATTATATACAATATTATGCATAATTTATTTTTTATCATCACAAAGTTTCGTTTGTAATAGAAAAATATGGACTCTGGTAAATATATTTTTTATTCATTCTCACCACTCTCTAAACCACTTGCTTTGTACTATAAGTCTGAGTAAACCACTCCTACGCATATATAGTGTATATCTCCTTCATGTATAAATATAGAAGTGTGAGTTATAAATAAACACAAATGTTCCAGTAAATTAAAATAAAAAATTACCTTTTTTACGCCAACCCAACCTGATGTCCTGGAGAGAGAGAGAGAGAGAGAGAGAGAGAGAGAGAGAGAGAGAGAGAGAGAGAGAGAGAGAGAGAGAGAGAGAGAGAGAGAGAGAGAATGAATAACATGTATCTACGTAGGATGCAAACTTACATATATACATACATTATCGTGCATATGGATTTTCAGGAGGGTAAAAAAAATCACACGAGAGAGAAAGAGAGACTTGGAGATAGAGAGAGAGAGTTTTATTAAGTGTTTCTGTTTTTTGTTTCTGAAACAATTAGGAACATATGGTAGAACAAAATTAAAGGACTATTACAAGATAACGACCACCAGTTTTAAACTTCTGAAAACAGTGATCTCATTCTGACTACCTTTGCTTTTGGTTTGTCTTGACGAATATTTTTGTTGTTTAAAAAATATAATTAACTCTAGTGGTAATGAAATGGTACAAATGACCCAGCAGATACGCTCGACATTTCTTAAATGGAGTCATAATAAATTCAACCCCTTTTAGAGCTGCTTCCATATAAACCAAACTAGCCGTATCAGGCATTCCTATAAATTCGCAAAGAATGTTTTCTTTTATTTGAACTATGTGGGTGGTGAAAAATAACATGTCTTAAAAGCTGTAATAGAGGTCTAACATGCAATGCAACCTAAACTTCAACATCAAAATGTTTTATTGATTGCATAACCCGTGTTGTGTAGGATAACCTCAATTCAGAAGGATAGCCATTAGAGCTGAGTAGGTCTGACGATGTACTATTTTTACCGTTTCACCAATCCACAAACTATATACCACAATAATATACTGATGCAGTCATAAAGAAAGTAATATTTCAGAAGCTAATGTGCAAACAATTTCTATTCCAATTTTGTTCATTCACTTACGATAAACTCTTAGAAGATGCTGAATGATGTTTTCTGAACGTGTGCAGGTCGAATTCCAATTACAGAAATTAAGACGATAAACGTCTCGTATATGGTTAATTGAATCAGGGGGTTTATATAACGCAGTCAGTGAAAGCATGAAGATGACGTCATAGGTCACACATGTGGAGTGGGTGACCTTGAATTTAAGCTATTGGTCTAATCGTCAGCTTTTCAACATCATCTATCATTCAGCACTCGATATTGGTCTAATTGTCAGCTTGTCAACATCATCTGTCATTCAGCACTCGATATTGGTCTAATCGTTAGCTAGTCAACATCATCTATCATTCAGCACTCGATATTGGTCTAATCGTCAGCTTATCAACATCATCTATCATCTCGATATTGCTCTAATCGTTGGCTAGTCAACATATTCTATCATTCATCACTCGATATTGGTCTACTCGTTAGCTAGTCAACATCATTTATCATTCATCACTCGATATTGGTCTAATCGTCAGCTTGTCAACATCATCTATCATTCAGCACTCGATATTGATCTACTCGTCAGCTTGTCAACATCATCTATCATTCAGCACTCGATATTTGTCTACTCGTTAGCTAGTCAACATTATCTATCATTCAGCACTCGATGTTGGTCTAATTGTCAGGTATTCAACATCATCTATCATTCAGCACTCGATTTTGTCTAATTGTCAGCTTGTCAACATTATTTGTGATTCAGCACTCGATATTGGTCTACTCGTCAGCTTGTCAACATCATCTATCATTCAGCACTCGATGTTGGTCTAATTGTTAGCTAGTCAACATCATCTATCATTCAGCACTCGATATTGATCTAATTGTCAGCTTGTCAACATCATCTATCATTCGTCACTCGATATTGAACTAATTGTCAGCTTGTCAACATCATCTATCATTCAGCACTCGATATTGGTCTAATCGTCAGCTTGTCAACATCATCTATTATTCAGCACTCGATGTTGGTCTAATCGTTAGCTAGTCAACATCATCTATCATTCAGCACTCGATATTGGTCTAATCGCAAGCTAGTCAACATCATCTATCATTCAGCACTCGATATTGGTCTAATCGTTAGCTAGTCAACATCATCTATCATTCAGCACTCGGTGTTGGTCTAATCGCTAGCTAGTCAACATCATCTATCATTCAGCACTCGATGTTGGTCTAATCGTTAGCTAGTCAACATCATCTATCATTCAGCACTCGATATTGGTCTAATTGTCAGCTTGTCAACATATTCTATCATTCAGCACTCGATATTGGTCAAATCGCTAGCTAGTCAACATTATCTATCATTCAGCACTCGATATTGGTCTAATCGTTAGCTTGTCAACATCATCTATCATTCAGCACTCAATATTGGTCTAATCGTTAGCTTGTCAACATCATCTATCATTCAGCACTCGATATTGGTCTAATAGTTAGCTAGTCGACATCATCTATCATTCAGCACTCGATATTGGTCTAATAGGTAGCTAGTCAACATCATCTATCATTCAGCACTCGATATTGGTCTAATCGTCAGCTTGTCAACATCATCTATCAATCATCACTCGATATTGGTCTAATAGTTAGCTAGTCAACATCATCTATCATTCAGCACTAGATATTTGTCTATTAGTTAGCTAGTCAACATCATCTATCATTCAGCACTCGATATTGGTCTAATAGTTAGCTAGTCAACATCATCTATCATTCAGCACTCGAAAGTGGTCTAATCGTTAGCTTGTCAACATTATCTATGATTCAGCGCTCGATATTGGTTTAATAGTTAGCTAGTCAACATCATCTATCATTCAGCACTAGATATTGGTCTAATCGTTAGCTAGTCAACATCATCTATCATTCAGCACACGAAATTGGTCTAATCGTTAGCTTGTCAACATCATCTATCATTCAGCACTCGATATTGATCTAATAGTTAGCTAGTCAACATCATCTATCATTCAGCACTCGATATTGGTCTAATAGTTATCTAGTCAACATCATCTATCATTCAGCACTCGATATTGGTCTAATAGTTAGCTAGTCAACATCATCTATCATTCAGCACTTGAAATTAGCCTAATAGTTAGCTAGTCAACATCATCTATCATTCAGCACTGGATATTAGTGTGATAGTTAGCTAGTCAACATCATCTATCATCCAGCACTAGATATTGGTCTAATCGTTATCTTGTCAACATCATATATCATTCAGCACTCGATATTGGTCTAATAGTTAGCTAGTCAACATCATCTATCATTCAGCACTCGATATTGGTCTAATAGTTAGCTAGTCAACATCATCTATCATTCAGCACTCGATGTTAGTCTAATCGTTAGCTAGTCAACATCATCTATCATTCAGCACTCGAAATTAGTCTAATAGTTAGCTAGTCAACATCATCTATCATTCAGCACTAGATATTGGTCTAATCGTTAGCTTGTCAACATCATCTATCATTCAGCACTCGATATTGGTCTAATAGTTAGCTAGTCAACATCATCTGTCATTCAGCACTCGATATTGGTCTAATAGTTAGCTTGTCAACATTTTCTATCATTCAGCACTCGATATTGGTTCAATCGTTTGATAGTCAACATCATCTATCATTCAGCACTCGATATTAGGGGTAATCGTTAGTCTACATATTCTATCATTCAGCACTCGATATTGGTCTAATCGTTAGCTAGTCAACATATTCTATCATTCAGCACTCGATATTGGTCTAATTGTCAGCTTGTCAACATCATCTATCATGCAGCACTCGATATTGGTCTACTCGTCAGCTTGTCAACATCATCTATCATTCAGCACTGGATTTTGGTTTAATCGTTAGCTTGTCAACATCATCTATCATTCAGCATTCGATATTGGTCTACTCGTCAGCTTGTCAACATCATCTGTCATTCAGCAGTCGATATTGGTCTAATCGTTAGCTAGTCAACATCATCTATCATTCAGCACTCGATATTGGTCTAATCGTTAGCTGGTCAACATCATCTATCACTCAGCACTCGATATTGGTCTAATTGTCAGCTAGTCAACATCATCTATCATTCAGCACTCGGTACTGATTTAATCGTTAGCTAGTCAACATCATCTATCATTCAGCACTCGGTACTGATCTAATTGTTAGCTAGTCAACATCATCTATCATTCAGCACTCGATATTGGTCTAATAGTTAGCTAGTCAACATCATCTATGATTCAGCACTCGATATTGGTCTAATAATTAGCTAGTCAACATCATCTATCATTCAGCACTCGATATTGGTCTAATCGTTAGCTAGTCATCATCATCTATCATTCAGCACTCGATATTGATCTAATAGTTAGCTAGTCAACATCATCTATCATTCAGCACTAGATATTGGTCTAATAGTTAGCTAGTCAACATCATCTATCATTCAGCACTCGAAATTAGTCTAATAGTTAGCAAGTCAACATCATCTATCATTCAGCACTCGATATTGGTCTAATCGTTAGCTAGTCATTATCATCTATCATTCAGCACACGAAATTGGTCTAATCGTTAGCTTGTCAACATCATCTATCATTCAGCACTCGATATTGGTCTAATAGTTAGCTAGTCAACATCATCTATCATTCAGCAATAGATATTGGTCTAATCGTCAGCTTGTCAACATCATCTATCATTCAGCACTCGATATTGGTTTAATCGTCAGCATGTCAACCTCATCTGTCATTCAGCACTCGATATTGGTCTAATCGTCAGTTTGTCAACATATTCTATCATTCAGCACTCGATATTGGTCTAATAGTTAGCTAGTCAACATCATCTATCATTCAGCACTCAATATTGGTCTAATCGTTAGCTTGTCAACATATTCTATCATTCAGCACTCGATATTGGATTAATCGTTAGATAGTCAACATCATCTATCATTCAGCACTCGATATTAGGGGTAATCGTTAGCTAGTCTACATATTCTATCATTCAGCACTTGATATTGGTCTAATCGTTAGCTAGTCAACATATTCTATCATTCAGCACTCGATATTGGTCTAATTGTCAGCTTGTCAACATCATCTATCATGCAGCACTCGATATTGTTCTGCTCGTCAGCTTGTCAACTTCATCTATCATTCATCACTCGATATTGGTCTAATCGTCAGCTTCTCAACATCATCTATCATTCAGCACTTGATATTGGTCTACTCGTCAGCTTGTCAACATCATCTGTCATTCAGCACTCGATATTGGTCTACTCGTCAGCTAGTCAACATCATCTATCATTCAGCACTCGATATTGGTCTAATCGTCTGCTAGTCAACATCATCTATCATTCAGCACTCGGTTCTGATCTAATTGTCAGCTAGTCAACATCATCTATCATTCAACACTCGATATTGGTCTAATTGTCAGCTTGTCAACATCATCTATCATTCATCACTAGATATTGGTCTACTCGTTAGCTAGTCAACATCATCTATCATTCAGCACTCGATATTGGTCTAATCGTTAGCTAGTCAACATCATCTATCATTCAGCACTCGGTACTGATCTAATCGTTAGCAACAGTATGTTGTTATTCCAAATTTTCGGATTCAAGATTGGACCGACCTATAAACTATCTTTGGGTGAGTTATTCAAGTATATTGTACCTGCGGGTTTGTCTGATTAGACCAAAGACTACTTAATCAATTCAGGCTCCTTTCCTAATATGACTGTGCCTTAGAAATGTCTTTGACTTCGTCTATAAAGGAGACATCTGCTGGAGGCAAAATTTCTTGGGCATTTAGTATTTGCGTTTGTTCTGTCAACCATCGAATTCCGATTGCAGTCTGTATTTTTGTCTTTCAAAAGGTAGTAGTATAGAAGTGGAGAATTGCAGAATCACTTTCTATGGTTTTGAGTCATTTTATTATTAATCTTTTTATTCTGAGTAGAAATTTAGTCATTGAGATTTTTATTTGATATGTGTGAAGCAGCGGAGTGAATACGAATCTGCAACAACATACTTCGAAAGTTGTAAATATTCTGTTTTTCTAATGCACTTTTGAAATTTGAACAACCAGACCAAACAAAATAGCAAGTGGTCCAGAAATTGCCACTTCTATGCTATTCAATTCCAAAGAAATTCAGAATCAAGACATTCTGTCTTGTTTCTTTAATAGTTCACAAGTTAAAGATTTCCCTGTAAGCATACATACGATGGTTTTTAAAAGAAATATCTGAATATTAGAGCGGTGTACACAGGCCGAGAGGGGGGAGGGGCAAGTGGGTGGAGGGGGGACAATTCCCCAGGGGCCTGGCGATTGCTAGGGGCCCGCCGTCAACTCAGTTATAAAAATTAATGAATCTTTGCAGTAAATATTAAAATGTGTTCTTTGCAAGAGTCTAAGTTATGATAGATTGCTACAGGTTTTATATTCCGTCTGCGAGCCTGGGTGTACAACAAAGTTGTTTACTAAATTGCACTTCCAACCGCACGTCGGCTTTCAAACCGTTTGCCTCTCAGCCAATCTATGATAACGGGATCCAGCTAAATATCACTTGGAGCTAAATCCGCGCTGTATGGAGGATGTGGCAAAGTTTGATGTTGTGTTCCTTCAGGAAGTCTGTCACGATGGCGGATTTATGAGCCTGTGTGTTGTCATGGAGTAAGTGGATATCTCGGGTACTGGTACGCGAACTGGTGGTTCGGTAGTGTTCCACAACTATTGGGAAACACTTTGGAGGCACACAAATGTCCAGTGACACTGGCAGTGTCAAGTACCTGGACGACCAGACCTTTTGCATCGAAAATAATGTGTATAAAATTCTCCTGACAGTCCTACTACGTCGATCGATTTGTTGTCTCTGCTCATTTTCTCCGATCCAAATTTTATTATTTTCTCTTGAGTCTGGTTCACAACAGAATGTCCTTGTTTTATCACCCGATACAATTTCATTCAAATGTCTCTGGTCACTCTTTTCATATTTGCAGTCTAGCTGTTCTATCGATTTCAACCCGAGTCTGTCTTTGATCAGCCGTCAACATATTCGGGACCCATCTTGCACAAACCTTTCTGAGCTTCAAACGATTTTTAAATATATTAAAAACAGCTTACGAATTAATGCACGTGATAATATAAATATATGCCACTGTGTATCAAGCATCTTCATCAATCCCCCCTTCACGGCTGAACCACCCACCCCCTCCCTAATCACAGGCAACGGTCTTCCATAACGTGATTCATCTTCAATGGATTTGCGACCATCTTTAAAACAACGAAACCACCTCAAAATTGTAGGATATCACAGAGTATAACATCCGTACACTTTATCCAAGTCGGCCTTGATCTCAGTCAGAGAGTACCCTAAGATTACGCAGATTTTACAATATGCTCGTTGCTCAGCAGCAGAATTGTTCTTCGTCTCCGACATTTTAAGGTCACTGTCATTTACACCTATGTTACATCACACTCATATAATAGCAATAGCATTAGCTGATAAAAGTAACTAGGATTTCAATTGGTTAGAATGTTACCACGTGATCAGTTTGAGCTGCGTTTACTTTTGTATAAACTGTGAGGAGAACTACTTTTCTAAAATACCTACTTCTATAAATAAAGTCACGTGCAAAGCAAAAGGTAAACTATGCAAGTGAAGTCAGAAACAACGTATGCCTTCAAAACAAAAGAAATATGTTACAATTTGTTACAAAAAAAATTGGAATGAACTGAATTCGAAAGACTAAACAAGACATATCTGTAATTTTTTATGAAAAATAATTATTTGTAATACTAAATTGGTAAGAAAAACGGGATAAAAACGTTGCAATCCCGCTAGGTCAAAGTCAGTAATCTCCGAACTGCTGTGTCAAAAATGGCAGAATATGGAGAATATTTGTTAAGTTTGCCATATCAGATAGATTTCCTGCAATAAGACATTGAAAACATTGACCCATCAATATTTGACGAGCCTTTTGAAGTCTAAGAAATATCAGAAGCCGAGTTTTCAAGCATTTTAAATGAACCAACACCAGTTCAGTTGCCAGATGAACTGCAGGATGACCACATACCAAAACGGTTTAAATGTCTTAAAGAGGAAGATCTCTCAAATATCTCAGAGTAGTGGTACTCAAAAGCTACCCAGTAAAACACTCAGTGGGGTTACAACACTTTCACATGTAGATTAATTCATTCATTTATTCATTCTTTCATTCGCATAAAGAAATTAATTTTATTTCAAAAAATGCAGTCGACAGGGTTGTTCATTAATCTTGGCTTATATAATATTGCTTGATACTTAACTGTTATTTTCATAAAGCATAACGGTATATAATGAAGAAAGGCAATGTGCAGTTTATGTGTAGATATAAAAGCAAGAAAAAATTTGCATTTTAGCTCTTTATATGAGACTTTGTTTGCTCTGCAATGAATAAAGTGTAGTTTATCTTAAAAAGAATGTTTACGAAATTGCAATAAATGTTCAAAATGCACTCTTTCTTTACAAAAACTGCTTTATTAGCAATGTTTAAAAGTGTTGAAGAAATGTGCATGCTGTCATTGGATATCTTTTTCACAACATTTAAAACTATAATATTTTTCATAATAAATAGATTGCAGAGAAAGGAATATACATGAATAATTTTCCACAAAAATCTAATATTTAACTCAAAGAATAAAAATAGTTACTATCAAACTCAAAACTATATGAATTTCAGCATGGTGCAAAGAGAAAAACCTAGAGGTGGATCTGAAGACCATCGAGCCTGTAGATTTGGCTCAAAAGCTAGCCATGTTACCCGTGGATTAGAATTCCACAGCCAGTTAACACCAACCTGTTTTGAATTCAAGTTTGAGGAAACAGGGGCTAAATGTGTCATTATGACCGATAAAACTATGCAGACAAATCATCTGGGGGACTTAAAAGCTAAGGAGGAAAACCCTGACAAGAGAATGTATGCAACTGGAGGTCAAAACTCCCCAGTTATTTCAGTAAACTACTATATCACACGCATTAATCCAAGAGCTGAATCGATCTTTTGTCACATTGATAAAAATGCTCTGGAAAATCCCCAATTGCGTCAAACATGGTACACCACTAGAAGTGTTGGGCAGAGGCAAGTTAGTAATTTTATGCCTGACATAAAGATTTCTGCATAATATAATGCCCACTCTCTTCGTGCCACAGTTTTGAATGCAATGACGGATGCCAACCTTCCTTCTAGGCACATTATGTCTCTGTCTGACCACTCCAATGAGCTTTCATTAAAACCCTACACAAGACCCAGTACTCAACATAAATAACAAATGAGTAAAATTATGTCCAGTGTAAGTTCAAATGTGGCACTCTTTCCTCCAGATTCTTCTGCAGTACCTTCGTAGACCTCTGTAAATGTTCAAATGACCCCTGTAGACCCAACTAGTGCCACTCAAGTCATTTGTCATGCAACCGCACAAAATTCTCTACAAGCACTCTCACAAAACACAATGAACTCTATGACAGGTTTCATCACACACTCCACCTGCCATTTCAATAACTGCACCTTCCAGTTTAATTCCAGCTTAAAAAAATTCATTTTCCGCAACAAGTTAAGGAAATATTTGGTTTTTAACTTCAGTACCCCATGTCAACTATCCATGCTAAATGTATGATAATATAAAACATCTATCACTTCTGTCTTTTTTTAAAATTTGTTTTATTTTATTTTTAATAAATTTTAATGGCACTTTCTAATTTATAATTATAGGTGGAATTCAGTAGTTCTATACAAGTACAAATTAGAACAGGAAATACATGATCTTGTCATACAATTGTTTGATTTGTATGGGTAAACTTCAATGTTGTGTTGTAATTCTTATTACAATATTGCTTGAAAAGTGTGTTAATAATAAACACAAATTTCACAAATAAACAAAATAATTAGGCTTGCTGTTGTGATTTCCTATATGAAATACTTAACTTTTTACACCAACAGCATTCCACATCAACCATTAGTCTCTATTTCTATCTATCCTTCTGTGTGTCTGTATATTTACTTTCTACACTGATGTCACATATTTGACTGGGGGTCAATGCTCGGAATGTTCAAAATCAAAGGCATTTGATTCAATCAGTGAAACCCTCCCTACTCTCAATTAACACAAGGTAACTAACTCTCGAAGTTCACAATCTGATCCCTCGATGACTCCGTTCTAATTTTCCTATACTATCTGTGCATTTAGTCACTCATAACATGCACCACCGTAAAGTAGACATTCCTAACCTTTCTACCCCTTCATGTACCATTTAAGTACCTTACTGATTTTGAATGGCCACTTTTATGCGAAGTTTATCCGTTGCTTCGTGTCTTGCTTTGAACAGTACACCCCCTGGCGACAATCAGGTTAGAAATTATAAACTGATGAATGATGACTAAGTTTTGTGCATTTTTTATATCCTTGATGCGTTTTGTTTTTAAAATCGGTAGGGTGTACAAACAAACGGGAGGGTGTGCGAATACTATAAGATAGAAACAAATATGAAAAGTAATTATTTACTTGAATGGAAATGGGGAAAAGGTTATATTTGTTAAAGTTCTTCAGCAATATCAAAAAACTCTTTCGATATTCGTCCCATCTTTTAATATTGAGTATAGACTAAGAAAATATATGTATGATTATTTATGAAATTCTAAAATGTCATATTCCTTTACGAACCCTTGATAGCGTGATCATGTGACTTAAACAATGCTGGTTTTAAGAGCGAAGAGCCAAGATTTTGCTTTATCTATGACCGATGAACGCCAGCGATAACAAATGATGGCCCAACCAAAATAAACGGTATATACATGACAAAAAGCTACAAAGGTCATTGACACTATATAAATTCGTTCATGAAGCAACCTTATTTAACATTTAACAAATTACATTTTACCTAATATATAGTCAAACGATATTATATTTTAATCATAATTGCATATAATGTCAAAGATTATCTATAATATCATGTTATGAATAAGAAATGCTGTTTAAAAATCCTCAATGAGGCTACTTTTTGGTCTTGTAACCATTAATCATCCTCGGTTGTCAAGTCTTTTCCTTAACGGAAGACGACGGTATATCAAAAGAAACTTGATCATAATAAATTGTGCATGGTATTGACAATTATTTGCAACATTTGACTGCTCACGAAAGTATGAGTAGATGACCTGTATTGCGCATCATTATGGATAATGAAAAAGAGAAGAATATAGTATAGTACAATAAATTGAAATCATCTGAAATTATTCTTTATTTTACTAAAATATATTTATTGTCGATTGATTAAGATGTGATTCATCAATCATAAATAAACAAAATTAAATCCATTATTAGAAACACGTATAAATTTCATCATTATTGACACATATAAAGCTAATGTAAAGTGACTGATATTCATTTTCTTGGTTGACTGAAACATATACAAAATGACTGATATTCATTTTCTTGGTTCACTGAAACATATATAAAATAACTAATATTCATTTTCTTGGTTGACTGAAACATATACAAAATAACTGATATTCATTTTCTTGGTTCACTGAAACATATATAAAGTGACTTATATTCATTTTCTTGGTTCACTGAAGCATATACAAAATAACTAGTATTTATTTTCTTGGTTCACTGAAACATATACAAAGGATTTTTCTAGCATTAACACATTCTTAACAGAATTAAAAATAAATACTTAGAAGACACCAAGTGATAAATACAAAAATTTTCAAGAGGAAATTATGATGGTAATCATTCATACAGTTCTATTCAAATTCCGTCTAATAATTGCAGAAGAGACATTAATCTCGTATACACATTAAAATTCAGTTTCAAAGCCATGTGCTGCTTTACAGCACAGCAACACCTGTAGGTTATTTAGTGCCGAAGCAATTGGAGTAAAGTGTCTTGCGCAAGGACACACCACGGTAGCCGACACAGGCTGGTCCGATGGTAGGATTCGAACCCGCACCCATTACGGTCGTGAGTGCTGCACGCTAACCACTGAGCCACCGCAGCTCTTTACTATGTGGCAAAGTGCTGGGGAATCGCTTATACATAGTAGTGTACAATTCAAAAGGCAACAACGTTGTTTTCCTGGTATCTTTTTTTTTTTTTTTTTTCATTTCATTTAGAGGAAAAATTTTCAGGCGATATCAATAGATTTATATTTGCACAATTAGCTATAGTAATAGGAATTCTAATATAATTAAAATAATATATGTAAAGATATATCGTACTCACTTGTTTGATAGATGTTTCAATATAACTTTGAATATCTTGCAAGAAACGGGGAATTTAAGTCGCGTCGTATTGGATAATAAAAATAATCAGGAGTCAAATCTAATGCAGTAGATTTCAATTATCTGTAAATAATACCAGATGTTAATAAAATCACAGAATTACACATGAGCATTCACGATGCCTTGAAGAATAGCTTTTTCCAGGTATGTCTCTGGTCGGAACAATGAATTCGTTTAGTTGCGGTTCAGTTATTGTATGCATTTTAGCTGAATGTTCCCAAGCTGGATAACTGATTGAGGACGGAAATGACTTATTGTACCAACATCCGCCCGGGTAGCCACGGACTCGCACACTTTCTCCATCGTTATAAGTGGTAAATTTATGAACTGGAATGTAATAAGTTTCGTTCACTGGAATCTCTGTGCACTTTCCGAGTCGCTCCAGATGCTGAAAAACCCACAGTCTCCTGTTGTCTGCCGTGAACCATTTTCCATTTTTACTCATTACGGAAATATATGGAATATCTTTAATATGACACCTTCCTTCGCACAAAGCGTCCAGAGTTTCACCTATAGAATTATTCCAATGGCGACATCTCCTGTCAAAGACAGTGTTAACAGAGTCTTGAGAGTAGCGAATTTCAGATGGACGCAGGTAAAAAAAGACCCATAAAGATAGAGAATAAGTAACCACTACCGTCCCACTACACTTTCTATGCGTTATCTACTGAGTATGAGAGAATTTGCGCTTATTATCATTCCATTTAGAGTTGTGGTTAAATACAGATACGGTAAGAGACCAACCATTTAATTCGGGGAGGGGGTAGGCTAGCCTGGGATTTTTTTTTTAAATTTCCAGCCCCCAAATAGACTTTAAAAAAATATTCTTGTTCTGATTTGTATAAGGACGATCCAATTATGTCCATTATATTAATTGAAAAAATTACCTTGACTAATAAGCAAACAAAATATCCTGGTTCGAAAGAAAATCCAACCCTGCCCCCCCCCCCCCCCCCCCGTCAAAGTTCATGTTCCTTTCGGAAAATCAAAAGGTTTCGCCTGAAATCAAAACTCTACACAGAGAGAGCGCTGACGCGTGTTGTTTCTCATGATCTTATTATCTATACTTCCTGGGAACTAAATCGAACGGCAAGTCGGGTCCAGCTAAATTATGTTTAAAAGGCACATATAATAGCTTGATTATGTCTCCAACGTATGAATTTAGATACGATAATATAACATTTCTTTCTTTAATTTTGTTTTGAAAAGTCCTGTACAAGTGTCAATCAAATGTCCGGTAACCGTACTGCAATGATATCGCCTTGTAGTAGCAATGTAGAATTAAGCCAAACCATATATTTTATATGTAAAGCGAAAGTGTAATTTATGGTATATGACAATCAAAAGTAGATAAAAGTAGACCAATTATGATAAAATTTATAACACTTATAAGTGTGGAAAATATTAGTGAACTGAAAAGGGTATGTAGATTTGTGCATATTCAACTAAATACTTTTTAATCCTTGTTAATCCCTTCTGTGTTGATCCTCTAAGATTTATATAGCCAGCCACACGTATGTATAACGTAAAAGTAACTATCTTGTTTTTCCTTTTATGTCACTGGATAGCGACCGGAGAGTAAATAAACCTGTTACTGATGTTATTCCATAAAAATGTTATGTATAAAAAAGGGTATTCTGTCGTATACAAATAACTCGTGTCTCTTGATACATTATCATTAGCTGCATACAAGCATTTGTGTTCAGAAACGTGACAACACTATAAAACTCGTATCTCAAATTGAAATGTGTGGAAACTCACACCTCTTACATGTATGTGGCAGAAGGTCAAGTCTCATTCATGTGAGCTCAGGGGAACTATATACAGTAACATTTTCATAATCCAAACGCAGCTGAAACCAGAATATTTGGCCGTTATAAATAAGAGGCCAATACAAAAGGGTTCAGTTAGTAATAGAACGGCCTTGTTGGAACCAAATAAGTGACCCGTTTGCAGAGGGACCGGGATACAAAGAGACCGGTTCAGGTAAGTTTGACTGTATATTTACAAATAGTATGCATATTGGGATACTGGCAGTATATACTACTTGCTATAATCATTATTGGTCAAAGATGGATGTGTCTATTCAAACTTATTTGTTATTCTTTGTAAACCCCATATTCGTTATTATTATAAATTAATATTGCATCGTTTACAAATAATTGCGCTTAAAAGTAATGACCCTCATTAAAGTTGGCGTAGGTATTATCTGCTGCAGATATGCATGAGGAAATTACGTATCACTGGAACAAAGAACGCGCTAACATAACGATTGTAGTGCAAGGAATTTTCTAAGGGCTGTGAAATGAACAATGATAATTTATGGAATTTTAAGAAATATAAACGAATAATGATATACACCTACGGTCATTATGGTCAAAAAAAGAAAAGGAAAACAATATACTTCTCCGTTAGTGGCTGGTCGGCTTGTATTAGGATCAGGTCGCGCACAACAGCAAACCGAGCCTTAAAAAAGAGAGGTCATGCTGGAGGTAATTTTGGACAATCTAAATCTTAATTAACATTAAATTTTGGGAATTCAGTTGGAGTAAATTTTACACGAAAAACGGATTTTAATCTCCATATAATGCTCTACAGAAAGCTTAAAAAAATGTTATTTTTTAAAGATTTTTTCCATAATTGACCTTTAAGCCAAAACAACTTTGTCAATCATCCGTATCTTAATAAATCTCCATTTTTTCTGTTTATATTCTTAAAGTAATTTTACGCAGAATGAAAAACACTAGACAAACTCATCTGAATTCAAATCAGCCGTATAGTCTGTTATTGCATAAAGATTATGAAATATTGCGAATGTGACCATAGCATCTCCCTTTGCCAAGCTATTTCCAGTCTACAGCAACGACAGTACGCTCCTTGGCGACGGTCTTTTCCTGAAACTAGCTCCCTTTTTAGAATTCGGTCGCCATGAGTTATTTATTTAATTTTTTATGAACACAGCCGTTCCTTCGCTCAATCCAAATCGAAATTAGTATGTTTGAAATCGAGAATAACGTATGCAATAACTTTGAGGCATTTTGGATTATGTTGAATAAGGGTCATTTTCTGCCCCCTCTCCAAATTTCTTTGTATGGTGTATATTACAAATATGAGGTGGTTTGATTTAATTTATTACATAAGTTTTGTGTTCACGTGCTGGTTGCCATGGAAACTGTGTGTTAAGAAATTATCAATGAAGATATGCATATTTTTCATTTTTTTCCATATATTTCTCATTGATACTGTCTATCCATAAACTATTCACTAAATTTAAATTGACATTATGTATTTTGATTATTTTTCTGATATAAAGTTGCATAAAACAAAGTTTTAATTTTTTTTTAATGACCTGAAATAAACCAGAGTAACCCATGATGGATAAATGTAACTTATAAAATCAGAATGAAACTGTTTTAAGTTCGTTGTAAATATAAGTCAGTCACTGATAACATCAAAAACTGTGCGTTTGAAACATTGTTTAGTATTGTTGGCTGATATGATTGATTATGATGCCTTTCTAAAGGCTTCTGAGATCTCATGTTCACCGAAAATGTTGGTGTTTGTCATCCTTGTTCCTGGAAATGAAAGATGTTCTTTTACAATATTTTCCTTATATTCGTGGCAACACACACAGACACCTACGCACGCACGCACACACACCCACGCACGCACATGCACACACACTGTATAACATAAGACCTAAGCCTTTGAATAATTTAAAACCCGTTAAGTCATGCGGATTTATTTTGTCTTCCTTGTCCAAAACTTATCTATACCTGTCTAGTTTTAAAGTGGGTATCGTTAGAATACGTGTTGACTTTATAAGTCGCGTTTCCTCCTTCACGAAGCAATGTCATCTCGTACTGAAGATATCTGTGCACCGCAAATCTTTTCTACACTTATAGAGGTGCCCGCACAATAAGATAAGAAATGAAAGAAACACTAGCTTTGTCTTCTTTATTCTTTGTATATTTAATTTTGAATACATATGGTTACAATAATTTATAATGTTATAAATTGTATCTAAAAAAAAATCTTTATTTTATGCAGCAGTCAAACACATTTCACATATTAATCTATAAAACTAGAAGAGGAAATAGCGCATGCTGTATGGCTGAACCATGATTTAAATAATAGTTTCTGATATAGCCTTGAAATTAATTCTTTTGTTTGTACTTTTACTTAGAACTGCCAATATAAAGGATTTTTATCGGAATATGATGATACTGAACAACAAAATGTAATTAAATGTTGTAGCCATTTGAACTTGTAATATTATAAATTACTCTTTGATACTACCTTGCAAAAAGATGATTGGAAGTATTTCATACTTAAATTTCTGGCCCAATATTCTTGACGCGTTTTAAGTAAAACTCAAACTCAAGCTCAAAATTAGAAAACTTAGGTGTATTATAACTTTGATTAAAATAAAATTAGATTAGAAGAACTTTCAAGATCTACAGGATCTTCTAAACGTCCTCTATAGGCCTGCTAAATTATGATTACGATGATTTCTTACACGTATAATATCAGAGCTTGGCGTTTTGAGCTTATTCTTGAGTTTCTTCCTTAATAAGTTTCGAAAATACGGGGACTAGTATTCTTTGCTTCTCTTATCAGAAATACAAGCGATTTTGATTGCGGTGTAATTTGCAACATTACAGGGACTCTAAGTTGGATCAATAAAATAAAATGAAACAAGTACTAGTATCCTAATACATATGGTTTTATCAAGCCCAGGTTGACATACTTGCCCTATTTGCCATCTGACAAAGTAATCTATACATTTTTGAGGTGAGAACCGAACTACGTCATTTATATCACTTGAGAGATAAATACCTTACATTAAGGATCGATTTGTAATCTTCCACCACCTGCAAGAAGTGTTGATTTCCCGGAAGAAGGTGCACTTAAGGTCTGATCATATCTAAACAGGTGTAAACCTCTATTCTAATGTGCAGAGTGCAAAACATTACCAATATCAAACTCCACATCCATTTCATGGTATCAAAGCTACTATAATATTTTTAATTTTGTGGACGAAGGTTTAGAAACTTGTTCAGGAAAAAATCTTCGTCTTCATTTTTGACAGCATGATTACACCTTTTAACTTAAAACCGTTGCAAAATGGGGTGTTAAACAGCACATATTACCTTTGTTTTATTATGTGTGCCATTCAGTGGAGATTAAAGCTGTGTGCTTCTATGATTAGAGGGACATGAAATTCACTTATGATGATGTACTGTAGCAAATATCGTAGCTTTTTCCAGGGCTGTTGGGGAGCTGAAATACCGATATTTATTAAACAGACATATTTTATCCAAGCAGAGTTACATGTATTTTATTCATTCATCTAGATGTAAATATTACAGCAGACATTGCGGGTTCAATTTAGCATTTGTCCAAGATATATATTCTCCATTAGATCGGGTCGTCATGCCAGGTAAAGGATTAGTGTTGTATTCAAGATGGGGTTGTTTCTGCTGTTGTTGCTTTTAACAGCATTTTTAACACAGCATTGCCTATATCATACTAGGAAATGGGAGCTAAATGCCTTTCCCAATGACACACCGAGGCTGGTCTTGGCGGGTATCACCGATTTGATATAGTAAATAATGTGCTAAAAGTTCCCAAAAAATGTATTACTATTATCTAGTAGTTGTTACATTCTAAAAGTTAGTAAATTATAGTAAATTGAACAAGAAAAAAAAAATACCCTTCCGAAATTCCAACCTGGTTCTACCACGTGACTGTAGACGCTTTACCAAAGTTTAGGTTCAACGGAAATATTGGCTTACAATGTCTAGCTTGAAGTTCGCGTGTACCTCTGTTCAACAAACACTTTTTATAAACTGACCGTTGTAATATTTTCCCATAAATTTCAAATCTTGTTTTCATAGTTTTTGAGAAAATGAAGTAGTGTATACACATTTCCTATACAGCACACAGTGTATACTTTATAGTACATTTGAAAACAATCTTTTTTGGCGTACTCCACGGAAGTACTGTATAGTGCGGGCCCATTTATTTTAATTTTAAGCATTAATACTGTTAAAACTTGAAGAAAGTTCCACTGAATTAAATTTTCTTAAATGTATTTTGACTTGGACCTTACTCTGTGAAAAATAGCAAGCTATATTTTCGGGGTGTGTGGGGGTGTGTATGAAGAAATGCACTACAATAGAGTCAACTATATGTTATTTAATTCCCCACATGATGGGTTGTCTCATAGCATTACTGAATATTAAACTTTAAATCCTTTTTTATACTTCATTTGTAAGCAACAATAATCTACTTATGCTCCTATTAGTTATGGGATCCATTATATGATAAATTGGCAATTTTCAGGCATATTAAACAATATAATGTTACATATTGTAGACACCGCTTAGGTTCTGTTTGCTTTGTTTCGGAATCCCCGCTGGTGCCACTCCCAAAACTACAGCCATGTGCACTTGGCAAGCTAAAAATGTTAAAGGATAAAGAATGTAAGAAAGAAATCATTAAGATTGCTTAAAATCTCTGTTTTTGGTTTTTTCTTCTAAATATTTTGAGTACAAAACTGGTAGGAATAGAATAAAATGCGGTGGAAACTGCAGTTCAATTTATATACACGTAGTGGAGACTGAGGTGCCAACAGTGGGACAGATCATAAAACTCGTGAATTTTTAGGTTTTAGGTATCAGCGCAACATTGTTACACGATGATATTTTGAAAACAAGTTTGCTCATAGACAATACACAGTCTGCTGAAATTTCTCCGTGGAACAAGACTGCGCTCATATCTAATTTAGATTATGAAGTTGATATATACAGCATTTATTCTGAAATTTCCAACACCAAAGGTCGTTTATCAGCATGAAATAGAAATCTATAAACACAATGAACGTAGGAGAGGTTAATTTGTATCTTGAATAACACAATTAGAAAAAGAGTCATGAAATTTAATAATATTTACTTTTTCATAAAAACGGGGGCAGAAAACAGTCTTTATTCAATATAGTCCTTTGAGGCATTTTGGTTTGTATTTTTCAAGTCTGACTTGAAGACGTGAGAGTCAGGCATAGTCTTTCACGAGAACAAAGAAGAACGTGTTTGAACTGACATGTACTTCTGTTCAACACTCCATCCAGTTTAGGCAAAAGCTCCACGTGCTTACAGTTTTCAGTCCTCTTCCATGTTTTAATAATTGAAACTGAAGTTAAAATGCAGTATGAACCCAGAAGCACTACAAACATACCACAAAGCAGAAGTGCTACCAATCTCTGACGATAGGTTTTGTCGACTTTGGTAATAAGTACATAATTTCCTACCTGTGAACCCTCCTTAAAATGAAATTCACTAAACGAACAGTTAGGCTGTTTGGCATGTAATAAATAAATATACAATAATTTCTCTTTTCCAATTTAAGGGTTAGACTAGTAAATAGGTGCACTATTTGTGAGGTATTTGCCACAAGCAAACAACATCGATTCTTTGCCAAGCTGTTATACTTGATTATGTTTTCCTTTTGGAACTTCTTGTTCCTCAGAAATTGACTGCATTTATCTGTACCTAACTACGAATTGTGTAGATCCATATTTTCTGTCGCATAAAGCGTCTGCAGATCCGAGTCTACGTTATTAGTTTAAACTCGTAATTAGAATGAAAAGGTTGTACCAGATTTCCCCACATATTATGCGACGGCAGATCTGGTCTACCTAACTGCTAGTTAGGTTCGAGGTACACACGGTTAATTAAGGAAACAGGCTGTTTCCTCCAGGAGTTACGTAGTCAATGTAGGCCTTACATAGTAGATGTAAAGAGAAGTGTCTGTTTTTTCCGTAACAGCAATAATAATAATAATAAAAATAATAATAATAATAATAAATCACCGCATCAGCATACTGAAAATGATGTACACAGTTTTAATAGCATCAGTTTGTTTTAAATCTTTCAAACAAGAAATAAATTAAAGTTTTCTCTATTTTATGTAGCAGGTTTGAATATCGTACTCAAATGAATTGCACTCAATGCGAGAACATAGATGACATGATGACACTACAAACAACAAAGAATATTGTAGCTGCATTTAAACTAACAATAACAATGACATTTGGTGGTGCTGCTGGTGGCTGTGGAGCTGGTAGTAATAGTAGTCATACGGTTGGTGGCTGTGGAGCTAGTAGTAATAGTAGTCATACGGCTGGTGGCTGTGGAGCTAGTAGTAATAGTAGTCATACGACTGGTGGCTGTGAAGCTAGTAGTAATAGTAGTCATACGACTGGTGGCTGTGAAGCTAGTAGTAATAGTAGTCATACGGTTGGTAGCTGTGAAGCTAGTAGTAATAGTAGTCATACGGTTGGTAGCTGTGAAGCTAGCAGTAATAGTAGTCAAACGGCTGGTGGCTGTGGAGCTAGTAGTAGTAGCAGTCATACCGCTGGTGGCTGTGGAGCTAGTAGTAATAGTAGTCATACGGCTGGTGGCTGATGGCTGTGGAGCTGGTAGTAATAGTAGTCATACGGCTGGTGTCTGTGAAGCTAGTAGTAATAGTAGTCATACGGCTGGCCAAATAGAAATTTTTTATAAAAAATCCTTAGTTTTGTCCTTATCACTGGAAGGAAACTTTTGATATAGTTCGATCAGGCTGAACACTAGAGTTAGTAAAGACACTATGCGCATCTCCTTGCTTGCTCGGCGATGTAGAATAGACTCGATGCGCCCTCCTGCATGTCTTAAGAGGCGACCTATGGAGGCAACATTTGAGCCCTGGGATGCGTCCAGTGATGATGTTCACGCTGACAAAGTCTTGGACTTTTTAAAAGAGTTAGGTTTATGTCAAAATTCTGCCTTTGTATTTTATCGATTACCACCCCACCCCACCCCACCCTTTGTGTGTGTGTGTGTGTACGCTACTTCATTTTCATGTCCACTGAATGACACTCTCTCTCTCTCTCGCCAGTAGAAATAAACCAAAGGTGATATGTGCTATTTAACACCTCATTTTGCAAGGGTTTTAAGTTTAAAGTTGTTATCATGCTATCAAAAATGAAGAGTAAATTTGTTTCCTGGACAAGACCTAAAGTTTGGTCATACGATTAAGAAATTTTTAGTTGTGTCGATACCATGAAATGGGTGTGGGGTTTGATATCGGTAATGTTTTTTTAGTCTCCTACTGTATGTAGATTTACAAGGTCCTCCTAATGTAGCTAATGTGTGTGTGTGTGTGTGTGTGTGTGTGTGTGTGTGTGTGTGTGTGTGTGTGTTGCCACGAGATTAAGGAAAACTATTTAAAAGAATATCTTTAATTTCCAGGAACAAGGGGACGAACACCAATATTTTCGGTGAATACAAGATCTCAGAAACCTCTAGAAAGGCCTCATAATCAAACGTATCAGCCAACAATATTAAACAGTCCAGTCCAACGCACATAGTTTTCTTTATACCAGGAAAATAATCAAAATCCAATATTGTCATTTTACGGATAGACAGTATGAATGAGTTATACTTGGACAAGATGAAAAATGTGCATATCTTCTTTTACATTTTCTTAGCACACAATTTCCATGGCAACCAGCACGTGAACACAAAACTTCTGTCAAACGACTTCATACTTGTAATATGCATCATACTGTAATGAGAAAACACATGGACAGTAATTTCGTCTCGTTAAAGCTCAAGTTTTGATTTTAAATGTTAGCGGGTTTCGTAGCTCCTTCTAGCGTCTTAGTTTTTGGTCACGTGATCCCGCCTGTTGGGTATATATACGAGCCAACTGTGGTTGCGATGGTGGTGTGGTATGGTGTGATGTACGTGAAGACGTCCCTTAAGCGAAGCAGTATAGTCACCCCGCCGGAACAAGCACATTTGGCCGTTGTTCGCCAAACAGGAAAAGGCAAGACCGGGGAATTCTAAAAGGATAGGAAGGTCTTTCGTCGACCGGAGTACAGGAGCTTCAAGGCCCGTTCTAAGAGCACGGGAATCTTGTTAATACGACTTCTCAGGAATACAGATTATAACCGATAATCCGGTGTCTCTCTTTATTACGTCTTTGTTCGTCTCTCTTTCGATCCAGAAGGAGAGACGACCCAGACTGCGACCCAGGAGACGACCCAGTCGGCGACCCCGACTACGACCCGGTCGGCGACCCAGAAGACGACCCGGTCGACGACTCCGACGACGACTCAGTCGACGACTCAGACTGCGATCCAGTCGACGAACTACTTGGCGACCCAGCGTCGAGAAGAAGCCAGGAATACGACGATATCCCGCTGGGGCAGAATTATGTCACACTCTGGAGTGCCAGACCTCACACAGATATAGCGGAGTATCACTCCAATATATAGACCTATCCTGAAGAACCCGAGAAAGCGAGACTCGGGGTAGTGTAGCCGAGTGAGTTCCGCTACAATATGACGAAATTTGGAGAGGGGGCAGAAAACGGCTTTTATTCAATATAGTCCTTTACATAGATGATAATTGTCCATTTCACAACCCTTAGCAAATTCCTTGCTCTACAATTCCTATGTTAACGAGTTCTTTGTTTTAGTGATACGTAACTTCCTCGATCATAACATGGAGCAGGTAATACCTGCACCAACTTTTGTGAGGGTCATACTTTTAATCGCAATTATTTGTAAACGATGCAATATACATTTATAATAATAACCAATATGGGGTTTTCAAATACGTAAGAATAACAAATAAGTTTAAATAGAAACCTCCATATTTCAACCTCTAATGATTATAGCAACTGGTATATACTGCAACACAATTTGTTAATATAGGCATTTCCTGGTTTGAAGGAAAATCTCCACCCCACCCTCTCCACGCCACCCCACCCCCCGAAAAAGAAGACAGGAACCTTAGTGTTCAGGAGTCACTAAGGGAATAATATCAATCTTTTTTTTTCTTCATCTGCTAGTTACTGTCGTCTACGTTCTACTGTTGACATGTTGACCTTTGACCTCCTACAAGTTTATTGTCGATGACATAGCTAGCTGGCTAACAAGTAAGAAAGATACATATGTGTATAGTGTGCATTTTACACACAAAAAAATCGCGTGACAAACAAATAATATGTACGAATAATTCATTTAAACCAAGTTATCTAAGTCTACTTCGGATAAATAGGAGTACTCGAATCTTCATCTCTTTACTGGAATTTCTTTCTTAAAACAAGAGAGGTATCCAATTTGTGCAACACAACCTTAGGGTGTTATTCCCTCTTCACTACTGCACTGCATGCTTGAGGATGGTCGCTTGAGAATAGTAGTAGTGGTAGTAGTAGTAGTAGCGTTTTACTTCACCTCAGCATAATAGTGGCTGTATGGTGCCAACTAAAGGTAATGTAGCGGAAATCACTCGTCTACACTACCCCGTGTCTGGCCTTATCGGGTTCTTTGGTATATGTTTTTTATTGGAGTAAAACCAGCTGTATCTGTATGAGATCTGGTGCTTCATAATGTGACAGAACTCTGCCCCCCCCCCCCGCAACCCTCACCCCCAGCAGGATATTTGTCGTATTCATGGCTTCAGCTCGCAGCCTGGTCGCCAACTAGGTTGTTCTCCGGATCTCAAACTATGTCGTTCGTGTCGTCGACTGTGTCGTGCCGCTAGTCGCCGACACGATCGTCGACTGCGACGTCTTCTGGGTCGCCGACTAGATCGTAGTCTGAGTCGTGGTCCGGGTCGTCACTCCTTCAAGATCAACAGACAGACGAACAGAGACGAAGCAATGAGAATAGAGAGATCTTGAGTTAAAATCTGTATTCTTTCAAGGTCGTGGTAACAAGATCCCGGTGCAGCTAGAAAAAGCTTGAAGCTCCCTTATTCTGGTAGACAAAAGCCCTAGTCCATCACCATTTAGGATCCCCGGTTCTGCCTTATCCTGTTTGTCGACCTATGCCCGAATGTGATTTCTCCAGCTGGGTGGCTTGTACGGCTTCACTGGAAGGGCTGTATTCACACCACCATCGCAACTACAGTTGACTAATATGTATATATATATATATATATATATATATATATATATATATATATATATATATATATATATATATATAGATACATACAACAGGCGTGATCCCGTTACCAAAAACAGTGACGCTAGATGGCGCCACAATTTAATCTTTAACGAAACGAAATTTACTGTCCCTGTGTTTTTTCATTACAGTAAACGATTGCTAGTGAATGTTGGAGTATTTAACTTTATGAAACATTTATACTTTTACATAGCTAAGGATCCAAGCAATGCAAAATTAATTCGCCATTTATAGGTTTGTGTGCATTTTCTTGCCCTACTCTAGGCTGAATATCTAACCCCCAGTGAGGGTCATTATGTTGAAAAGTATGGGCAAAAGTAATCTGTTACTAATAATCCGTAAAATAAAAGTTGAATTAGTTTTTTTTAAATTTGTTAGATTTGCACAGGTTTCAGTTTTTGTCTTTTATACTTAGATACTAAAATCAAATACAAATGGAGTAAGCCAGTCCATCTTCACTTGTCTGTCCATTTTTCAGTCCATCCATACATCTGTCTGTCTGTGAGTACACCGTTGTTAAAATACTACACGTCCCAGATCGAAACATTGTTATATGCATTGTAAAATGTGCAAAAACTGCAAAGATAAAAAATATTAATTTATTACCTTTTGCCATTCTCTCCCTTCGAATGTTGTTGTGTTTGAAAATGATTCATAAAAAAGTAAAAGTTATGAAGTTCTATGTACATTAAGGGGAAACAAATATTGCACTTTACATACTCCACAGCTTCAAACAGTATGGAGAAATTCTTACTTCGATTGCAAGTTTCGTACAAAATGATGGCGACTACTTATGGTCATCTTCTTTCTGTTTCATATAGAAAAGTTCAACGAGATTGAACAAATAACAGATTCTTTCAACGACTATGAGTTATTACTGGAATGGACAGCACTCTCGGGGATGGAACAGGATCTAATCGCACAGTTTGGACTCATGCAGCTTAAATGCAAGGAAATTCTTAAGGCTATAGTTACCTATTTAGATCAAATTACAACAAGTTGTTACATATGGCTCTGAAAACATGTAAGATTAAACTGATTAATCTTCTGCAAATATTTTTCTATAGGTGATTTATTTCTTATATTCCTAATCGTAATGCTTTCATTCCATTACTTCTCTGTGCAGAGGCTAACTGTTCTTATTTCAGCACAGAAGATATTCATTGGACATGTATACGATGAGCACATATTTGTATGCAATAACATCGAACTGGAACTTTACAGACGTTTCGTTGTTCTCTTTTTTTTTCAGAAATCATGGAACACTCACTCACCAATGAGCTACTAAAAGAGGTTAAACTTCATCCGATTCCAATATGCCAGTATTAAAAGGACCACGATTATCATACGAGCGATTTCTGAACAAGCAACATGGTCCTGAAGAACCATCCACCGGTAGTCAAGCCTACAAGCGACACCGTATCTCACAGGAATCGCACATAAATGGGCAAAACCATACGGCTATCATTTCCAAAGGAGAGGACGTTTGCCAAAAACTCAGTGACAACTGCAAGAAGAACTGAGTTTTTAGACAACAGAAACGTGACGAAAACGATAGTTTCCAGTAGGGTTCCAGGGTAGTTTCCTGTTTCGCCCTCTTCAATACATTCAAACAGTTCATTTACGCATACCGCCAGCCAAGGTAGCTGTGACTGTGCCAAGAAGAACTCTATGAAACTTGATCATAGACTGTCTCCTTCAATCTGCTGATATTATCATATTTGGTACAATTCGTTTTTCATATCAGACTGATACCAATTTAACTTGTCTTTGTTACTTGTACAGCATATATAGGTGAAAACTCAGTTTTAACTCCTCCTATGGGAACCTGTGGTGTGGGTCCACAACTCTTGCCAGCGCCTTATCTCTCATGTGAAACAATTCGCTTTCTCAAATTTGGTGCGGACAAATATCGTTCAACAATACAATAAAAGGTAATTTTACCACAACCCCAGTGGAAGCAGCTATGGGTTTGCCAGAAGAACTGTATGACACCTATTAATAATTGTCTCATTTGAAACAATTCGATTAAGACTGTATAATTATTTTTTTTTTTTTTCTCCTCCGTACCGGAAGAAGCCTTAAGTATGGCAAGAATGTTCATATGGGAACTTATATTGGTGATGCTTCTCGATTTTTACAATTAAATTTTTTAAATGTGGTTATTTAAATATGTTTTAAAAAAAGGGATGCTATATGTCTAGGGATTTGTGGATAGTAATGATGTTTTACTGCCGCATATATCTATTTTCCGACTAGGCTGATGAGTCGCCATTACAAACCACTTTCAACAGTAAACCTACAGTTATCATCCTCGACCCTCAAACACAAGACTCTTCTTTCCTAATTTACATTAGAAATGAACATATGTTTTAGACTGTATACTTTTAACCGGAAGAAGCCTTGGATATGCCAGGAATGTTCGTATGGGAATTTATATTGGTAATGCTTGTCGTTTTTCACAAACTAGTATCTGATTTAGAAATTTCGTTTTCTAGAATTGCGTTAGGACAAAGGTCGCTAATTAATACACTTAAGCAGTATTTTGCCCCAGCTCCAGCGGAAGTAGCTAAGACTGTGCCAAGACGATCGATATGTCCTTCCATTATTGTCTCATGTGGGAAAATTCATTTTCTCATATTAGACTCAGACCAACATAACTTATGTATATTACTTGCATAGCATATGTATGTTTATCTCAGTTTTGTCTCCCTTGCATAGCATATGTATGTTTATCTCAGTTTTGTCTCCTCTGTACTGGAAATAGCTTTGAGTATGTATGTTGGAACTAGCAGCTACTTGTCTTTCGTGTGAGAAAATTCCTTTTCTGAAGTTGGGTGGGGTAAAATTAAAGACAACGTGTAAAACGTAGCTGTATTGACGCAAATTTTAATGTGTCCCTTTCTTTGCTGCTTCATTTCGTTCTCAAAACAAGCTGCTTCTTTAAATTTGAAGAATATGCAAGATAGATTTGGCGAATAATATGTATGTATGTATGTATGTATGTATGTATGTATGTATGTATGTATGTATGCATGCATATATGTATGTATAAATCTCTGTTACTATTTGACGAGCTATGTATCTCTGTATGTGTGTATGTGACTGTCGCTCTCTCTCTCTCTCTCTCTCTCTCTCTCTCTCTCTCTCTCTCTCTCTCTCTGTATATTAAATGTATGCATTAAGTTTCTGTGATCGTCAGGCTGCCTGTCCGTATATAAATGTCCTAACAAGCTGTAAGTTTGATCACTAGAATTTCTAAACTCTTAGGTCAAAAGTATTGTCAAAAATACAATGGAAGCCACATACAATAAATAAACAAACCATCAAACCATTCACCTCACATCTTTAGTTCCTACTTGTGTGTTCGGTGTTTTTTTTTTTTTTACTTAATAAAAAGTTAGAGATTTACCTTAATATACTCTTGATAATCGTCTTGAAATGGACTAGTTGCAAATTTTGAAAGAATTCTACTGATATGTTCCCCACACTTTAACAGCGTGCTCAAGCAAGAAAGGGGTCCTCAGATAATGAACTCTGTTTTGTAGATGTAGTTTAAGTTTAAGCCACACACTGTCAATAATATCACGTCAGGATTCTGTGTTGACCGTTCACTAGAATTTACATTATTATTTTCCAAATATTTCCTCACTCTCTACACTGGTACATTATCATCCTCGAAAATATAGTTTTCTTGATTATTTGCAAGTGTACCAATACACTTAGATCAATGACTTATGTCGGACTGACTACCCTTGAGAACAGTATCTATAAAAGAGTAAGGACTGTCCTCCTAAAAAGTAAAGACATTTAGGATGTATGATCCGATTTAGGATATATGACCCGGATATAAGGTGGTATTATGGCTGGCTTCACAACGTTCCCCTGTTTTTCTCGAATACATTTCGACGATATATATAATCGTAGTAATTGCGTGACATTGGTTCCTTGCCTTCATCTGTTATTCGTGCATAGGAATACTCTTTAATTATGGTTATTATTTCCAGATATAGTCGTGACCGATCATTTTTAATACCACGCACCTATCCCAGGATCCCCTGTGTTCTCAGTCTACAGTCACATTATCTATACAATACAAAATACATACACTTCTCGCACAGAATAGGTTGAATTGATTCTAGATAGTACCAGATATATGCATACTCTACCTGTAATGTCCTCGCTATCAATGAATAGGTTTCCTGTAAAATCCATTTCATATTCCAGAAAATAGCATGACCTGCAATTATAACAAATAAATCGTTATATCATGTATTTTAAAGGTGAATTGTATATTCTTTTAGTACAAGACTAATATATGAGGTGATATTTGCTAGACTGAAGAACGCACTGTCATAAATCAAGATAAACGTATGTACAATCAACTAAGTGCTGATTTTCGACCTTTCTCTCACAAAACGATAAACTGTTAAATGCGCGAACAAGAATGTAAACCTTGCTGAAGAAAGGTATTCCTAACATTATGGATGTTCTGTACCTGCGGCCATCGGAAATTCGCTTTTGTCAAGACTCTATTAATAATGTTTTTGACAAGAGAAGTAGACATTCAAAAACATTTATCGGTGAAACTCTGGATGCTTTGTGTAATGGGATATATCGCGTGGAGGATATTCCAAACATCTCCGTGATGAGAAACAATGGTAAATGGTTCACCGAAGATAATAGGCGGCTGTGGGTTTTTAAACATTTAGAGCGACATGGAAAGTGTAGAGAGATTCCAGTACACCAGATCTACTCCATTCCAGACAGAAAGTTTAAGACGCGAAACGATGGGGAGAGTATAAGGGTTAGAGGCGACCCTAAAGGAATATGGTACAGCAAACCAGCTCAAAATTTCTCGGTTGACATTCCAACATGTAGCACATTTTTGTCTGAAAATGAAAGAAGACTTGGCAATCTCCATTCTACATTTTCGGCCCAGAATAAATCTGGAGAACAACATTGTACTGCGGCGGATAAACGTACAGCAAAAGTAGAACCCGTAATACCAGTTATGAAAGCAATCCCAAAATACTCTGAGAGTGCTTCATCAGAGAGGAATTTATTTGGACAACACAACAGACGTGAGAACTCCGTTCCCACTTACCCCATGGACCGACTGAGAATACTAACTCCTGTTACAGATGATATAACAAGGACAGAACCAAACATATGTGAACAAGAAGATAGTAAACAAACTGAAAATTCATCGGTTATTTTTCAATCATTAAAGAAGAGGTTTGAAATTAAAACACAGCATGACAACATTGTACCAAAATGTTCAACACAGAGTAGTCCAGAGAGCGAACATTCCACCGTGAAGGATGTACGAATAGCAAAAGCAGATCCTGAAATGCATGTAACGAAAAAAACCATGAGATCATCGGACAGTCCTTTAACCGAGTGTGCACAACCTGAAAGGCACACCAGACTTAGCAACAGACCCCCCAGTTATTCTTCCCAAAACCGAATTAGAACACAAACTGCCGTCATGGAGGACATACGCATAACGAGGGCAGAACCTAACATTTGTGAACAAGAAGATAGCAAAAAAACTACAAATTCATCGGTTAGTTTTCAAACATTAAAGAAGATGTTTGAAATTAAAACACAGCATGAAAACCTAGTACCTAATTGTTCGACACCGAGTAGACCAGAGAGCGAACATTCTAACGCAAAGGATGTACGAATAGCAAAAGTAGATCCCGAAATACATGTAACGAAAACAACTGTTAGATCATCGGACAGTCCTGTAACCGAGCGGACACAATCTGAAAGGCACTCCAAACTTAACAACAGATTCCCCAGTTATTCCACCCAGAACCGACTTAGAACACAAACTGCCGTCGCGGAGGACATACGCATAACAACGGCACAATCGGAGGTACGTGAACAGGAAGTTAATACACCACCCGTCACTGTTGTGACCAGACCCACATTCAAACCTGAAATACAGGTAACAAGAACAACTTCTGAACCATCTGAAACTACTCCAATTAAAAAGAGTGTGTCTGAAAGTCACAGATTAGACTTAACAACTGCCTCCTCGTTTATTCAAGCCAGAACCGATCGAACCTACTCTGTTGTGACTCGACATATACATAAATTTGAAATACTTGCATCGGAAACAACCTCCAAATCCTGCTACAGTATTCCAATCGGTAGGAATTTATCCGATAAGCACAACAGACTTGACAAAAGTCTCACCACCTATTCGACCCCAAATTATCTGAGAGTACAGCCTGGTGCTGTGAAGGATTTATGCAAAACAACGGCGAAACAAGACGTGCGTCAATCGGAAGTAAACAGACCAACCGTACCTGTTATGATCAGACCTATACAGAAAAAATATAGGAATTCGAGAAAACATCATCAAGTGTAAGATAAATGTGATAAATAGTGACATTCAGTGGTGCTCTTCAGTTCATAGCTGGACACATATAATACTGTATTTTCTAAAATGACATACTTAAGGTACATATTGGAAGCACTGTCAAACAAACGGGTAGTTTCTACTCTCTGACGTCGGAATTTCTATAGCAACTATCGATGAAAACTCTACAATATTATATATTTTGATACGTCTCCAATGTTATTCGACGTAGAAATACCCCATGTACTGTAAGAGCTTTTCAGTTATCTTTTCCGACTAAGCTGATGCGTCGCCATTAAAAACACTTTCAATAGTCAACCCACAGTTATCATCCACGACCCTTAAACACAAGAGTCTAATATCCTAATTTACCTTAGAAATGTACATATGGTTAATATGCATGCATTTTTCGAACTTTTCATCTGAATATCCTTTGCACGTTTTGTATCCAAGAGGGGACAATACCATTTTGCACAAACCTCCTATCTACCAAAGTTTGGTATATATATATATATATATATATATATATATATATATATATATATATATATATAATGTATTTTCTGTAAAAGACATCACTAAGAATACATCGAAAATTCTTTAAGGATATAACATACATGTATTTCTTTTTCTACCATGTTTTGTTCCTAATTTTCATCAGAATCTAAGGATTCATGCATTTAATTTATATTTAACAGTTGCATAATGGTCAATATTGACATGATTTCCAATAATTAAATAAAAGTTAATATGTTTAATGAAAACTCTAAATAAATGTGAAATATATCATTTTCATCCACGCTAGTCAATATTATCATTAACATTTAATATAAAAGGAACTCAGTAATATGAATCCCTGCCATACCTTGTCTATTCAATATTAAATTAAATATTTCAGGCTTCTGTACGTTGTGTAATAGAAGGTAAAGAGGTTTACAGTGATTAATGAATAAATAACAAAAATAGCGTTATTAAAAGTAGTTTCGTCACAATGAAAAACTGAATGCATAGGTAATAAAAGCAAATATAGATTGTATGTATCAATAAAATATTAATAGTGTTTTAAATTACGAGGAATATTCGCGATCACCAATCGCAAACGGTGGGTGAAAACCGACTATTACAAGTATTTTTCCATAACTTTGAGTCAAGAACATATTTTTCATTTGCAGAAGAGTCTGTTTTAATCGATATAATTTAACCGAAATAAAACGTTAAATTTAGCGCCATGTTTTCAAAGGGATATACCTGCAATGCTATAATGTACTAAAATGATCGTCTGGTTATTCTTATTCTCGCGCTTCTTTGAAAGAGCGGGAATATTTTGATAAAGCTCATCCATACGTGCGTGCGTGTGAAGTGTCCTTAACACTTGTGGAATTTTAATCTCTTACCTGGGGGTAGAGTTAGGGCATTAGGGGTGATTTAGTTAGGGCATTAGGGGTGATTTAGTTAGGGCATTAGGGGTGATTTAGTTAGGGCATTAGGGGTGATTTAGTTAGGGCATTAGGGGTGATTCAACATAAACTTAAATAACTCCAGAGTTATTTTGTTTCACATGTCTAAGAATTGACACATGTGTTCAATAACCCAAGTGTCAGCAGGGTCAGCCTGGGACTCCTGGATCATGCCCTGGTATCTTTCCCTAGCAACAATTACTTAGGCCTTGCGTCATAACGTTAATAAACACTATTGAGATCTCCGCCTTATAAGAATATCTTCACCTGCATTGGCCCCGGGGTTCATCCTTACCCTTGTAAACTATCGAGATGCTAACTGTATATTCATGTACATATTTATTGGGTATGAAATTACAAACACACACACACCAAACTGGGCAGTCCTTACTTTTACCCAAGAAGCTTACACTTCGGGGTGGAGGTCATAACGTGGAAGCCCTAGAATATGTGCTTTACAAACACAGAGTTCTAGTTATAACTTATCTCTCAATCTAGTATGGTACCCGCCGATCGACTATCGCTTAGATAAATTCTAAATGACCTACTGAACAAATAGAAAGAGAGATAGATATACGTGTGTTTGTGTGTGAGTCTTCATTCCTTCAAACGTTTCTCTCTGGAATTATGAATCTTACATTTGTCAAAAGAGATGAACTTTGATAATTATCAATCTAGAATATTTTTTACAGCAAAACTTTGTTTTCAAAAGATTTTTTTTTATTTGTTATTCCAAGTTGCCACAAACCATTGTGATCTTTAACATTTCATAATTATTGGCAAACATGCATCAATATTTGGTTCGTTTTGGTTTGCTTTGTTTGTTGCTTTCATGATTCTGATCTTTGTGGAATATATTATGTAGATATATTCTTGTTATGCGCCACAACACTTAAGAGTTGTAAGTATGACAAAGGTGCGCATGTATTTTAATATTTGTATTTTACTATCATACTTGTAACCCAAAAAAAGTATTGATACGTATATAGCAATAAAAGAGGGGCAAGAAAAGGAGAACCTGCGTATCATAAGTCCAAACACGGGTTACTCTAGCCTCTTTCTCATGCGTTGGTAAATTTGTCAGTCAGATGCTCGAAACTAGATTCATGAAACTAAAAGTATTACTGCGTCGTTTGTAGTCCGACATTGTTATAAATAAAAATAATAACCGTGACTTCCTACTTAACTTTCAGTGGCTTTTGTTCTTACGAAATACATTGGCCGAGATTGTAACACTTCTAATGTCACGCTTATTAAAATTCACCTGTGAATGCATTTGTGCACATTCCACATCACCAAATCAAAATTATGTCACTTTCATCTGCGTTTTATGTATTGGGTATATTCTAAATAAAAAAGAATGTGTCTTTGAAACCTAGTCTTCTTTCATAAAAAAATTATGTGCGGGCGTTTCGTAAGCTATTGGACACCATTTACTAAAATTTAAAAAAAAAATGAATAGGAATTTTAAAAAAAGATGATAATACAGTTCATGTTTTAAAACTATTTCAGTATCAATTACTATATCAGATCAAAGTTTCTGACATTTTATACACCATTAACTTTATTTTCAATCCAATTCATTGGAACCTAAATTATAAACAGAACACTGTATGGACCCATTATGTAGCGTACTAACAAGGGGAGTGGGGGTGAGGGTGAACGGGGCCGTTGCCCCGGGTGCCAGAGGTCTTTGGGCGCCAAAACAGCTGATAAAAGTTCGGGCCTCGTATTCTGGCCTTTTGGGCCATCATCGTCGCCCCGGGCGCCATTTACTCTTAGTACTGGACCCATCGTACTTTGTATGTAGATGCTTCATCCAAGGCTCTAGAAAGTTATTAAAATTCTATTTTGAACAATACTTTATATTTCTACCAAGGACATACATCAATTCGTAACTTTCAAATTATTTATTCAACGATTGTTAACATAACATCATCTTGTCCGACATCATCAAAGCTAACATAGTTACTTTATATCCAGTACCGGTTTTCAGAAACAATGAGGAATATATAATGCGATCTCTCTTTGCCAGCCACTAAGAATATCTTTATGTATTAGGGAGACAACTATTTAAGAAAGGTAACAATTGGTTGGAAAATGGTACAGAAGTTGCTTAACGAAGTAAAGAGAGGTTTTACAGATTTTCTGTATTTTACTGTTGACGTTCAACACTCTTTAAACATAATATGTTTGTAGATGTACCTTGCGACATATTTCACCAAGAAAAAATAGGTCTATGTGACCTATATTTACACGTCACGGTCAGTGTATTATGTCTTTGAAATTGATTGGCATTTACTGATCAATCTTTACATGTAGGTGAAACTTTAACAGTCATTCAGCAGGCACACGCACACACACACACAGCAACATATCAAAGTGGTCTTCTTTTCATACATCAATAATTTTTCATTTTGATCCAGTACAGTCGGTATCTTTGATGCCACAGCTCTTATATAGGATTCAGTGAGCATGGTTAGGTATATATCGTGGTGTAAATTGCACCCAATCACTCACAAAGTAAATAACGTCTAAAGGATTTATATTAACTTGTGCGTGATTGGAAAAAATTTACACTTTGAAACGTACAGAATCATAATCATTCAATCCTTAATAATTGCAATTATCCGCCTTTCGGTCGTCAAATCAGCAGATTTCATCAACAAAATAAAATAATTTTAGGTAGCAAGTAGGTTTCTTTCATGAGCCCTACACATGGCGCTAGAATACCTAGCCCCTTCTTCGCTAGCCAAGGGACCGTCAATCCGCTACGTTCATCGTAGATGTGGAACTAAATGAATCGACGATCCTTGGCAAGCAAAGATGACCTAGACATTACAGAATCCCAATATAAGAATTGATGATGGTCACATTGATTTCTAATGGACAAATATACTTTGCATCAGTGGTCCTCAACGCGGTGCCCGCTAGCGCCATGACGCCCACCAAGGTTTTTTGTGTGCCCGTGGAAGAGGTTATAATGAATAATAAAAAATAAAAAGATGGGTCAAGTTAATTGGTTGGTGCCCGCCACTCTCTCATAAACTCACAAATGTGCCCGTATTCACAAAAAGGTTGGGGACCCCTGCTTTACATTTTCACCATATTGTTGCGCTGGCTTCCTGCGCATTTAATATTTATAAAAGAGACTTATCCATTATTATTAACATCCTCTGCTCTTATGTCATATGACCATGATTCTGAATTACAACACCTGACTGAGTCTGAAAACTGTGGAAGCAAAACTGCAGTATTTATAATGGTAGAATTGACCATACGCAAAACCAAAGAAAACTCCGCCCACTAATCACGTGGTCCAGCTCAGCCTTGAACATATGACAAACTATCTACTAGACAAACATGGGGACACTATCCGGAATCGATGGACTTCCCAACGATTTATCTGAGAATTTTTTATTTTACAGAATGTTTAACATCTTTACCTTTTGTCTCTTATCATACAGTTTTTCATGGTCACATTTGGAAGGGTTTATCTTACTATAGTTTTTTTTAGTCGGTGCAGTTCTTTATATTTTCACTTTTACAGCTACACTTTTAATCGGTATGATATAGACATTATTGTGCTTACGTGCTGTTAAACGCTATGGCATACATACTATCTAGCAAAACCACCCTTCACAACCACCAGAAAGCAGTCTTAGTTAAGATGGATATGTAAAGTCTGTAAAAAATATGTCTGAAGTTAGACATAAGTAGGTCAACATTTCTTCCAGAGTATTTCGGAGTCCGCGCACGTTCGCGGAACAGCATACAGCATACAAGACTGTCCAAGAATCGAGAAGAAAAATCGAATAAACTTATTGTATATGTGTCGATCTTTCATTCTAAACTATATTCAAGCCTGGAATTAGATGTGTGCTTTTATATTTGAAAAGACACCCCCTCGCCTTCCTTCTCTCTCTCATGATCGTTTCAATTATTGGGTCTTTTTTTATATATCTCAGTTTGCGCTGTTCTCTATTTATGTATTTATTTAACCATTGAATTATAGATTGAGTACTTCGTATTTATTTATTTTCTATTTATATTAAAAGTGGTTTAACATTTTCCAAGTATAAGATATACCAAACGGTTGAATTTTCATTTACTTATGCCTAACGTTATGTGTGATGTATGAAGAGCTAAGTTAAAGGCACTGTATCGCTCTATTCAGCCTGGATCGGCTGCAAGGGTATGCCCCAGGGCAAGGAAATAGACTCTCATGGCCTAAGCATTCAACTTTTTGTATGTGCTGATTGGTCAATTTAGTTTCTTGTCAAAGAACCAAATCATTAAAAATTGTCCGAACTAATCAGACCAAAAAGCACATTTAAAGGTTCATTTAAATACATTTCTCACTGCTGTTTTCAGATGGTAATGATCGTTGGCTATTTGTACGTTCTGATCATGGGGACGACAGCAATTTTGAATCTACCTCAAGCATTTCTGCAAACTTTAACGATGTATGGGGAACGGAATAAATTTCACACCACCAACAAGTTGGTTTGGATATTTTTCGTCTGAGTCAAAAAGACTCAAGACACAACTTTTCACAATCGTCACAAATTAAATATGGTTTACAACGCGAATCAACAAGATACATAGACAATTGTTAACCAATTGTTTCTAAACGATTGTCGTAGGAAAATAACCTAAGACTAAATTGCTGGAGGTATGTCGCTTGATCAAGTGCATTAGCATAACTGGCAGTTTGCGTCTGGTCAATTACTCGCAAAGCCTGTCATATGCTTTATTTGCTTACAGAGTTGAGTGCTGGGGTGTAGGAAGGACTGTGCGATTACAGCGTTTGAATTTCTGATCGGGGATTTTATCTGTTGTTGCAAACTTTTGATCTGATGTCACAGAGGTGGAGGAAGGGGTAAGGAGTTGATACAGACAGAGCCTGATAGAAAGTACACTGGAAAGCGGATTGGGAACCGACAGTAGTCTGCAGAATCTACCGATTTTTGCCAAATTCTGGATCAATACAACTTTACCGTTTAAGGTCAATGACATGGACGAAAACGCAGTCCATTCATAAAAATTGGAATTAAATGGATTATGTATTGCTTAGCTATTATGATTTGTAGGCTACTAAATGTGTAATATCTTATATTTACAAGGGCTATAGACCATTAGCTGAAAAAATAATTAAGCGTAGTTAACAAGGGGATTCACATTTAACGCAGGAGTATATCAGACAAATAGACACATTTCTGTTAGACAAATAGCGAAAGTATATTTTAATAGTTTTTCATTTAAATGTATATATTATGAAATGTAAAACCCGTCCTGACATTCATGTTTCTTCAACCGTGATTATTCAATAAAGTGGTAATAAACTATACCTATATAATAAAGCGATCTGAAATAGGGATACTTCATTGACTAAAAACGTTTCATTTTGACAGTGATGACAATAATGAAAACCCATAGAACCTTGTCCAGGCAGGTTTTCTTTGTGCTTGATAACTGTTTAACTTTCAAATTGATTCTACTGCAGTATTTTTCCTCTTCACTTTACATTAAGCTTCCTATACGTTTTCTTCTCATTTCTCTTTTCAAGGTGAATATATAATGCACGTTTGTGCCAATATATTAAGAATAACTTTCTGATATTTTCCTTTAATTTTCTGTAGATATAGTATTAGCTTTTCGACATCATTTTCTGAAGGTATCACCTAGGCATTTTATTCTACCACAAATCAATACAGGAGTGTATGCACTGCAAGCTACGGTCCATTTTTTTTAATAGAGGCTCTTTGTAAGTAAATTGTTGTAAACGGTCAGTCTTGTTATATATTGAACATTCTGAAAGGGTCGCGGAGTCTTAAATTACGCTACTTTTCTGATGCCGAAATATATCTTCTTGTACGACTCTCCGAGAACGGCTTTTCTCAAGATTATATTAATTTTGTGTTTGACCGTAACAGGAAACTCAAGAACACCTATATAGGCGAGACACTGGACGCTTTATCCGACGGGAAATATTGGACTGCAGATATCTCACAAGAAATATCTGTGGTAAGAAAAATAAAAAATGGTTTACTGCAGACAAGAGACGACTTTGGGTATTACAGCATCTGGAAAGACTTGGAAAATGCTCCCAGATTTCTGCATTTCAGACATACTCCATCACCGATCGCAGATTTACAACATACAATGGTGGTGTAGGTGTTAGGGTAAGTTGTCATTCTGGCGGTCAGTGGGACGTTAAAGCGGCACTCAAATCCTCTTGCTCCAATTTCACCCAGACAAATTCAACAAAATGCCTGAAGCGATATTTGGAACGTCTCAAGTTACCATGGGAACAAAAGAGGTTCTCCTATCTCTTCTACCACTAATCCCTCCCGTTCAATGTTGTCCAAAGATCAGCTGAACCACAGCTACGCAGATCGTTATAAAGAAAAACTCAGGCCGCCACTCTGGATACGGTCCTCTTTAATAGGAAAGCTGCATCTAATAATGAAACAGACAGTGTGACAAAATAAAATGATGCTAGCAGTGATGGAATAAAATCAAAGGATACACTGAAGAGCAATTCAGAAAAACTTATGACGAAGTTTAGCTTCAGAAGTTAAAGATACAATACTCTCATTGCAGATCACATGAAATCAGCATTTGAAGATTTTTAGTCAAACGTACATAATCTAGAGAAAAAGTCTTATTGAAATAGAAATGTAAATTCCAGAACTAGACAAATAGTAAACCCCAGCCTTCAAACAAAGTTATGTTAGTGGAGTTATAAGTAGTTTAATGAACACAGACATTCATATGAAATCATTGGAAGCAATAAACAGTCTAGAATAAAGCCTTCACTGTATGATGGTCAGATTGACATTGATGAGTAACAGAAGCAATAAACAGTCTAGAATAAAGCCTTTACTGTATGATGGTCAGATTGACATTGATGAGTATTTAACTCAGTTTAATGTTATTGCAAAACTGAATGACTGGATTATCATGCAAAGTCATTTTATATAGTCAGCAGTCTCACTAGCACTGCCTGCTCCTTACTTAATAAGATTGAATCAGAACAAAGCAAATATTACTACAATTTGGTCAAAATGCTAAAATCAATATCTCGAACTCTGAATAAAGCAGAAATATAAAGGGCTCAACTTAAATCTAGAGTGCTTATAAAGGGAGCCTCAGTTTCTGAACAAGCATAAAATATTAGGAAACTGAAACTGGCCTGAGAGGCATATCCTGATGCAAATGCCTTGCTGGACTGTGAAATCAGGCAAGGACTACGAGAATGTGGTCCTAAATCACTAAATGAGGTTGAAACAATAGCAGTTAAAATGAAGCTCACAAATTAGCTGACACACAGGGACATAAGAATGTGAATCCCCTTTCTGAAATGGAAAATGCATATAATGAAGGCAAGATAGATCAAATAGTACAATGACTAGAAAACTTGTCTGAAAAGCAGAAAAACTGCAGTCTGAAACAGGCAAAGAAAAAGAGTACAAAATCTGGAACACAAAACAAGATGATAGGAACAACAACGTCAGAAGAAATTATCACATCAAGGTCGTTACGGATTTTTCGATCGATTGGAATGCTCACCAATCCGTGGTTTGTTTGCCGCAATACTTACACGTGCCAGCCTTATTTTTTGTATATAAACAGAGTTGGCTGTCAGAATCGAAGAACTTGCCAGACTGAGACAGAAGAGTAAAAATCCTAGAGACAGATCCAAACTGTCTGAATATATGTGTCAAATTTTAAGACTGAATTTGTAAATTGCAAGGATAATATTTCTCTTTATCATCCTGACAAAGTAATTATGAACGGATATTGAATAGAGCAATCATTTTTTGGTGATGTGTGCATAGTCGACATGGTATAGGGCTTGATGCTTACAGGCAACGCGATGAGTGCCATAACCCGCGGATCCCGGTTCCAGGTAGAGTATGAATTAAAATTCTCTAACCTGTATGATAATATTATGTAATTCGTATTAAAACAATTATGTTAATGTTATCAAGCATTTTCCTGTAGAATCCAGGGATAGGACTTTGCGCTCTGTTTGGTGTATATTTGTAATTCTTTGTAATAACTTCTATATACCTTGATTTCTGTAGTAGGAATCCAGATGGACTGTGTACTTAGATGAGAATTAAGTACTGGGTCGACATGCGGGTATGTCTGCTACGCACGAATGCCTATACCACTGACTTTGTAGCATCATTTTTTGGTGATGTGTGCATGGTCGATATGGTATAGGGGTTGGTGCTTACAGGCAAGGCGATGGGTGGCGTAACCCGCGGATCCGGTTTCGAATCTCCGTAGGGTACAAATTAAAATCCTCTAACCTCTATGTTAATATTATTTATTCGTATTTAAAAATTATGTTAATGTTATCAAGCATTCTCCTGTAGAATCTAGGGATAGTACTTTCCGCTCTGTTTGGTGTATATTTTATTTGTAATTCTCTCTCTCTCTCTCTCTCTCTCTCTCTCTCTCTCTCTATATATATATATATATATATATATATATATATATATATATATATATATGCGTGTGTGTATGTTAATTAAGTGTTGGTCATTGTTGTTGTTGTTATTAATCATGTATTAATGTCTTTTTAATATTTTGAGGAACAGCTAGTAAAGAGCACCGGTGGCACAAAATCGGACGGCAAAAAGGATTTGTAAAATTAGTGGGAAGGCGTTGCTTCTTTTGTGGGTCCTGGTAGTTTGCGTAACCGTAAATCGGTTATATAAATGATAGTTTGGGATCTGAATCTAAATCTTGAAAGTACTTCTTCCTCTGACAAATTTCAAGAGGATTTGTGTAATCGTTGAGAACTTTAAGTGGAAATATTATAAGCCTAAAACGTTTGTTTCTGGCCACAGCTGCCATATTTGCTTCAGTTTGGAGTTTTGTTCTAACCAGACTCAATATTTTTTTGTCTCGAACTCGAGTTTTGAGTCAGAAACTTTACTCCAAATTTGTGAGATCCACAAATAAAGTACAAACTCCAAACCCGATGTATAGACTCAAGTTTGGAGTTAAAATTCGTACTCGACTCAACGTTATATGCTTTTCAGATCTTGGGGCCAGTTATTATTCAATTGTAGTAGGGAGCTGTACCTATTTGTGAGGAAAAAATCTTACACAGATATCTTTGACACGACTGCAGGAGCAGACTGTTTCGCCGAAGCTTGGGGAGATACCCAGAATGTGATCTTCAAAGACAATAACTGTTTGGTTGGAAATCCCGGTGTATATTGTTAGATCAAACGATTAATCGCGTTCCAGTCGCGAAAATAGAAATCAAGATGTCTTTCCTGACCTGAACCATCTAAGCGCTGTGCATGGACAATTCTATATACAACTTAACAATTGGAAATGTCGAGGGCTCTAGACTCCCAACTATGTCAGATTTTCATTTTCCCATTATATAGGCGCTCGAAACTAGGTCGCAGGCGCGAAAAGTGAAAGTTCCGGAACCGTGCCCGATATCTCGGCGATGTATTTATGCGGGAGCAAAGGCATGACGTGTCCTTGAACGCGACCGGGGAGAAACTTGCGTCCGGTGCGGAAAAAAAAATTTAATGGCGAAAAAGTTCAAAATTCTTACGCTGTGCCATCTCCATATCGTGAAATAAGACAGTCTCTATTATTTATATTAATTTCCTTTACATCTGAACTTTTCCTGATCATATCGAATAATATCTCTGCATATAGTAATGAAAACGTAAGGGAAGAGGGGATTTCCTTGTCTACAGCAGCCTTTCAAAATATCAAATCATGATGAACACTGCCCATTGACAATTGCACATGATTTTATATTATTGTAAAACATTTTTGTCCATTTTGTAAACTCTTCTCCAAAGTTAACAAAATGTAAAACATTATTAATGAAGGACTATGCAACTGAGTCAAAAACTTTTTCAAAAACATATTTAAGAGAAGAAATCCAGGTCTGCTCATTTTCTTTGCATTAAACATGAGATTGTATAAAGTGAGACTATTTTCTCCTGTGTATCTCCCTAAATAACCCAGTCAAATCTAGAAATTTGTGAGCTCGAATGTGCCAAGATTGCCGACTCTGAACAATCAGTGTGTCCAAGATTGTTTGTGTGCATTTCGCCGATTCCAAGGTGACTGTGTGATAATGGTTAATAATTTAATCCGTGAGATTTCTTTCACAGGTGTGTTTGGAAATAAAAGGCACTCGTCTCTAGCAATTAGACACCTGAAAATCTAGCACCCACAGGCAGTTTTTATCATTAATTGTTTACGTGATTATTACAGGAGACCGATACACACTTACCGTTTTTGGAAAATAATTAAATGGATTAAAATAAGTGTTTTCAAATCATTCTGAAAAGTCGGCTTGTCAAAGATTATTTAGATGTGTCGCCGATTTCAAGGTGTAAATTTGATGACGTGAAAGCGGAAACAGATATGTGAGTGGACACAAAACTCCCCAGAAAAAAGCAAAGAGTTAATTCACTGACATTGGAATATTTCTCTGAGGGATTCATTTTTATCTTGTTTACTTACTGGATATGACACTAAAGTCTATGTGATCATTTGAACTTCAACTGAAACGTAGATCTTAAAAATTGTTATGATACATTACAACATGATTAAAATTATGTTAACATAATTCTAATCTTGGCTGTTTAATTTTTCAGTTTAAGGTCTTTTACCTAAACATCACTCTCTCTTAAAAATCTAACAATGTTCCAAAACGTTTTTATATCCATTTATCTGTCTATTATTATACATGTATATATCTGTCTATTTTTATACATGTATATATATGTCTTTGTTTTTATGACTATATCTGCATTCTAACCTTTCATTTTTTTCCCATTCTACATATCTATTCCTATGTACAATTTACATATATCTTTTTTGATTACTGTAATTATTGACATATTGTCTAAAAGTGAAAAAAAGAACAAGAAGAAGAAAGTTCTATATTTGTAAGATAAATATAATATGATTTCCTTAAAACATCCTATATGTTCTTTTCTTTTTTTAGTTGTGATATTTTGTTGTCATATTTTTAGGCAAGCTAAAATCCCCTATGGGCAAGTTCAATTTTCCAGTCATCTTTCCCTGTTCAAGCTGACTTTTATAACATTTATAAAGCCCTGATCATCATTATTAACTATTATGGAAAGAGCTTGTATTAGTCTGTTTGCAATATATGCTCATGAAATTGTATAGGATACATTTAATAAAGAAATCCTTCTCAAATTCCTCATATGTTATTTAGGTTTATTACCTTTTGGAAGACAAGTTATAACAACTTCTTTTTGAGTGGATGACAGTTCGTCACAGCTATATAAATAGTTAATTGCTTTGACAAACTAAGGGCCAATATATTTCCAAAAGAACTTGAAAATGATTAGATTATGGATATTTGTTATTTTGGAATATTTTTCACAGCTACAGTTTCTTCAGCTAAGGTTATGGAGCTGTTTATTTATTCTTTCCAATTATTGTCTAGTTTAGAAATATCTTGGTAGTTCAGGAGATACTCGAGATCAGCTGGATCTACTTTATGCAAAGAATATCGTTTTTGATAGTATGATTTTTTGTTTCGTTCAAAATTTCTCGCTGACTATTGGAATAAGTTTTATTTAATTGCATTAAATTAGGCATCATTTTACTGATGTAATTTCTATTTTCCAAATTACAGAAATATTTTGTTACCCGTTTATCATCCACACTCCATTTTGTTTGTGATCTTTTTCTCAACCTTCCATGTTTTTCCCTGTAAATTTCTTCCAAATGGTTTTCTTCATTCTCTAAAGTCTCTAATTGAGTAGCTTCACCATTTCGTTCCAAAAGATTCATTTCAATGACATGTTATTTTTTACAGCTGATCTATTATGTTTTTTTGTAACTAAAGAATATAAAATTGTTTTCCCTCTAATTTGAAAATGTAAAATACAAATTTTAAAAACAAAAGTGGATTATTTATGATAAAATTCATACCAGAAACTGGAGTTTGCTCAAATTGAAATATTTGATTAGGGCAAATCTATTCACTTCTTACATTGATGAATTGTGTCTTTACAAGGGATATATGATAAATGTCTCCTAATAATTATTAAATCTCCAAATTGGTTTACGCTTTTCAGTTTTTTTCTAAAATACAAAACTATCTTTACAAGGGGGTGATCAGTCCAATAATGGAGTTATATGACTGTCTCTTCCATCATAGCGAAACAATTTCAAGAAATATGAACAAATTCAGTCTTGGTTGCTCAACTGCATTGTTTTTCTTTATGTAAATCTTTGGGTCCCATGTTTCTCTCTTCTTAAATATTAATTAAATTATTTTTTGACACACAAAATAAGAACTATATTTCTGGCCCTGTGATTATTTGTGCTGTTATAATTATCGGTATCCAAATATGTATCCATAACTATATTGAAGTCACCGCCAATAAGCAAATAATAATCATTACTAAAGTTAGTAATATATGTTTGGTTCAGCCGGGCAAGGGCCACAAAAAGAGTACATTTCTAATTCTGTTGTTAATAAATTGAGGCTAAGCTTTATACCATTAGTATCACTCTTAGTTCTATGCATAGTGAATTTAAAGTTATTATTTGGTAAAATATTACCCCTCTTGAATTAGGTGAGAAGGAATAAAAACAAATATTCATAATTCAAAGTTGATCTTATGTAGTACTCCCACTTTGGCATTAAATGAGTATCTTGTAAATAGATGAATTAACAATTCCCCCACCGTTACAAACAATGTTGCTTTTATGCATTGAAGCACTCCAATGGTTAGAGGTCATTTGGAGTAAAACGGCCTCCATTTACAAGGAATTTCGACAGTTACATGCAGAAATAATGAAGATTGCAGGTAAGTGATATAAAAGTTTATGCCTGCTGTATGTTGATACTGAATTCTTGCATTTTTGGTGCTCAAGTAATTTTTATTACAAATCTGAATTAGCACCTTACTGAACATCATATATTTTATCATGATTGACTAATGACCTTATGGAAAGGGATGTCACTTATATCTATCTTCAGACAAATGTTGATTGGTCTTTAGGTAAAGAGAATATTTCTTTTGCTTTAAATAATTAAAAACATTACTTCATTTTAGTGGCTCCTCTAATTTTTGATAACTCATTGTTACAATCCTCAATGTGTCATCCATGTTGTACAAATAAATATATGTATATTGACAATGAAATGAATAAGAATTCAAATGTACAGAGAATGCACATCTGACAGCTTTGATACAATCAGATTCAACATGATTGAAACTCTAATAAGAGTTATATTATCTTCACATGTAATCATTATAATAAATACATGTAAGAAAAAGATACATGGATTTAAGAAAGAAACATATACATGTAGACAGAAAATTTAAAGAAAGCAGGATATGGAAGAAAAATATGATAGAAAAGTTGAATGACAGAAAAGAGGAAGGAGAAGAAGTAAAAAGGTGATCATCATAAAATAGACGAAGGAAAAGATTGTTTTGTCATTGGTCATACACATCCATATGAAAGCGAAAATTAGCTAGTGATTCAAACATAAACAAAATAACAGCCAAACTGAAAACGCAACATAACAATCCACCATTTTTTAATTAAAACGCGAAAACACGTTACACACATTTGTTCAACAGCGTAAAGTTAAAGCGTTATAGCTACTTATTAAATGAATCATTGAACAGAGCTGGATAAAAATAACGCGTATCGAGATTTTATAAGCCGTTTGTAATTAGGAAATTCAATGATTTTTTTTATAACATGGAATGATTGTTAAAGAGTCATTCTTTATTTTGAGATGCATTTTATTGGAGTTGTGAAAGCAGCTTGGTGGAAGTACACATGTAAAATAAGTGAAATATGGTCACAAACTATGATTTGATTGACCCGGAAATGGAACCATGACCCCAGTAGCGTTTGATCAGCTGTTATTCGTAATTATGTTGGGCAACAACTGACGAGTCTTGGTGTGTACAATGGACTATAATTGCACTGTCAACTTGGAATCCAAGCGTAATTGGAATGTTGGTCTGAGTTCAGCATGGAAAAATACATTTATGTAATATGTAGTAAAATTATTGGTGGTCTAACTTTAAATGTTCCATCAGAATCTATTAATTGTTGCCTAATTACGCATCATTCATTGAACGTAATATCAATCGTCTAAATCTCTATGAAGTTGAGGAGAATTATCGATGTTTCATAGCCAAAATTGAGTTCGCGTGATTAACCAGTCAACGTAATTACCATAACTCTAAAAATAGTCTGCTAAACCAAGAAATTTACAGGGAGTTTTATTTGGTCTGGAGTTACTCCCCTTCCAAGCGCATATGTTGCAGAGAGACAGAGAGAGAGAGAGAATTGAATTAAGGAAGTGAGAGCACATGTTAAGGGGAGGGGGTATTCTGATAATTAACTGACCGTATACATTTAAGGGGGTGGGGGTAGGGAAGCGCGCTGGGATTGTTATTTGAAGAAAAAAAAATCCGGCCCCCAAATAGCTTCTAAAAATATGCTTGTACCAATTTGTAGTAAGAAAAATAATTTATTATATCCAATATATCAGTTGAAAAAAATTATCTTGAAGTTAAAGAAAAAGAAATTTCCGGGATTGGAAAAAAATTCCCCCCCCCCCCCCCCCCATCCCGGTCGATAAATGAAACGGTCGGTCCATTACTCGAAGGTCTGTACATTACTCCAAAGACTGGAACCTTCGTGTTCAGGAGTCACTTACAACATAATATCAATTTCACCACTGCTATTCACTCCCTTCTACGAGCCACTGTTGACCTTTCACCTCCTACAAGTTTATAGTTGATGACTTAGCCAGCTGGCTAACAAGGAAGAAAATACACATTTGTATAGTGTGCATTTTACAAAATAAATGTGCGTGACAGACACATAATAGTGTGGCGTGTCATCGTACATGTATTTAGTTATATAGCGTGGTTTGTACGAAATCATTTTCCGAGTCGTAAAACTCGCATTTTTTTTATATCTCTGTACAACTCTGGATACTGCAGATATCCTATTGGTACTATTTATTATTAAATTATATGTACATTCAATTCAGTATATTACCAGCAGCTGCCGAATTATTTCATTTTCTTGTTCGGTGCAGCTTTCCGTTCTTTCCGTATACCCTATATGTTACCAAGCGCGAAATCCAAACACAGTTCGTTCACTTGGATTGGTTTCTATGGGTATAAAAGGACGGGTAGTGAGTGTTCCGGCAGTTGTGTTCTTGGCCGTCCATCGGTGAACATCAAAAAGCCCTAGAATTTGCCAGTTGTCCATAGATTTATCAGCTGCGTTACTATCAAGTTCGTGCATTGTTATAAGATAGTCACAGCGCCAGAGTTTTGTCAATATTAAAGGTACTTACCATTGATTCCCATTTAGCGTTAAGATCGTCTGATTATGCGGGGAGGTAAACCCTAGTAATATTGTACTCACACGGGCGGCTCAGGGCATAGGGTCGCTTTTCACTGGACCGAAGCAACAGTGGAACTCGGCAACCCCCTGGATGACTAAGCAGCCCTTTTTAGATCACAATGCTTACCTCCGTAGCACGAGTAAGGGGCTAGAAGAGGTGCCCTAGACATTGCCTGCTTCACCTTAACCCTCGTCAGCAACAACGGACTCCTCCTACTGAGGAAATTCGCTGAACACGACCTTCTAATTACCAACACAGTCCTCCGCCTGCCAAACCGCAACAAGACGTCATGGATGCACCCACGCTCCGAGCACTGGCCTCTTATTGACCACTTGATGAGAACGATACTGCCATACAGAGATTAATTAATGGGAAAAATCGGTTACAGAAGGCATATTTAGAAGACAGCACGTCATCATCTAAGAAGGCAGCAAGAGGACTGTACAATGCAAACTCAGAGAGTTGCAAGACTCATGTCTGAACAGTAAGGCAGACGAGATTCAGTCCTACACAGACAGGAACGACATGCAGAAAGTCTATGATGCGTTGAAAACAATCTACGGGCCACAGTCATCAGGAACATCTCCAATACTGAGTGCTGACAGCACCACACTGCTCACTGACAAAGAACAATACTTCAAAGATGGGCAGAACACTTCAACAACATCCTCAATCAACAGTCATCTATCAGCGAGGAGGCAATTGATCGACTGCCACAAGTGGAAATCAACATATCACTAGCTGATCATCCAACGCTGACTGAAACTGTGAAAACAATTGACCTTGTATGAAGTGGCAAAGCACCTGGAGCAGGTGCTATACCAGCAGGCGTCTACATAGCTGGCACAGAAACAGACGGAACTCTTCCAGTCAATGTGGACTCTGGAAACTATACCTCACAAGTACAATGATGCATCCATCTTCCACTTGTGCAAGCGGAATGGCAACAGACAATCCTGCGACAAACATTGGGGCATCTCCTTCCTTTCAATAGCCGGCAAAACCTTTGCCATGAGTCTGATGAATCGTCTCGTGCACCACATAGATCAAGGGCTCATGTCAGAGAGTCAGTGTGGCTTCTGGAAAGGACCAGGGACCAACGACATGGTGTTTGCAGCTCGTCAAATCCAGGAGAAATGACAGGAACAGAACTTCAACCTATTCATCAACCAAACAAAAGCCTTTGACACAGTCAGCCGTGGAGGCCTTTGGATGATGATGGAAAAATGTGGTTGCCCAGAGAAATTCATTGTGATGGTTCGGTAATTCCATGATGGCATTCTCGCTTGTTTCGTGCATGTTGGGGAGCCATCTGAACCATTCCCAGTCACAAATGGACTCAAGCAAGGCTCTTCGGTATGATGTTCTCTGCCATGCTTATTGATGCCTTCCGCGACTATGACACTGGGATAGACATCAGATACCGGACTGACGGCAAGCTCTTCAATCTGAGGAGACTACAGGCGAAGAGGAAGTTACAGGAAGTGACTGTTCGTGATCTCCTATTTGCTGACGACTGTTCAGTGCATGCCAAACTTGAGTCTGACATGCACCACAGTATGGATCTTTTCTCGTCAGCTTGTGACAATTTTGGTCTCACAATCAGTATCAAGAAGACGGAGGTGATGAAACCAAGAAAAGCCTTACGTAGATCCTACGATCACAGTAAAGGCCAAACCCTCATGGCAGTGGACAAGTTCACCTATCTCGGCAGCACACTGTCACGTACAGTCCATATCGATGATCACACCAAAGCCAGAATTGTTAAAACAAGTGTGGCTTTTGGCAGACTACGTACAAATGTATAGGAGCGCAGATGCATCAATCTACACACAAAACTTAAGGTCTACAAAGCCATCGTCTTGCTGACTCTGATGTTCATGCGAAGCCTGGACGGTGTACAGACGCCATGCCAAGAAGCTGCAGCACTTTCACATGGGATGCCTGAGGAAACTGATGAGGGTATGGAAGGACAGGGTCACAGACACTGAGATTCTCACACAGGCAGGCATTCGAAGCATCCACAGGCCACGTCATCAGGATGTCAGAAGAACATCTACCAAAGAAGATCTTCTACGGCAAGCTGAAGGATGAAAAGAGATCTCAGGGTGGTCAGAAGAAATGCTTCAAAGATTCCCTCAAGTCATCCTTGAAACACTTCAACAATGACCCGGAGTCTAGGAAAGATCTCGCATAAGATCGCTGAACCTAGCGCAGTCTCATCCATACTGGAGCTACATACTTTGAACGGAAGAAAACTGCAGAGGCAGTGCAGAAGTGCGAGCAGCGTAAATCTCAGAACTGCAGCACGTCTTCTGTTGATCAAGCAAACCAAAGTTATTTGTTGAGTTATCTGGACTCCAATTTATAAATAATTTTAGCATCTTTCTTTCTCTCCACTTTGTTGCATACACCAATTTGCATTCACGTGTTAATATTTGACACTAATCTCACAAAAAGTTCTTCTGACATTCTTATTCTTTTCTCTCCCCCTCCTCTCTCTCTCTCTCTCTCTCTCTCTCTCTCTCTCTCTCTCTCTCGCTTCTCCACATTGGCAATATTGCACAAAACTCGACATTTAAATCAGAATTCATAACATCAACTTGGATGTGATGTTTTTGTTTCCACATAAGTATCAGCCCGGTCAGACTTACCATGAAGTAACCAAACGGAAACAATTCCACCTCGACCAAGTTATAATATGTACAGATAGTCCATTTAAACCTATTTATCTAAGTCTATTTAATATAAAACTACTCTAATCGTCATTTCATTACAAGCATTTGTTTCTAAAACAAGACATGGTATCAAATTTGTGTCACATTACCTTAGGACGTTATCCTCTCTTCACTACTGCTCTGCATGCTTAAGGATGGTCGCTTGTAAATAGTAATAGTAGTAGCGTTTTACGTCACATCGGCACAATAGTAGCTGTATTACTGCCCACGTGTTTTCTTATTACAGTAAACGATCGCTTGTGAAATGTTGGAGTATTTAACTTTTTGAAACATTTATACTTTTACATAGTTAAAGATCCAAGCAATCCAACATTAATTAGCAATTTATAGGTTTGTGTGCATTTTCTCGCGCTACTCTTAGCTGAATATATATATATATATATATATATATATATATATATATATATATATATATATCTCCCAGTAAGGGTCATTACGTAGAAAAGTATGGGCAAAATTATCCTCTCACTAATTAACCGGAAAATATTTGTTGAATTTGATTTTTTTAAATTCATTAGATTTAAACAGGTTCATCAGTTAAAAAAATAATACAAAGATACTATGTTTCAGCTTTTGTATTTTATGCTTATATGCTAAAATCAAATACACATGGAGTAAACCTGCCCATCTTCACCTGTCCGTCCATTTTCCAGTCCATCTACACATCTGTGTGTCTATGTGTATATTCGTTTTTAAAATACTATAAACCCCAGATCGATGCATTGGTATATGCCCACAAACTGCAAAGACAAGAAAATATTCGTTCATTTGTTACCTTTTTGCTATTATGTCCTTTCGAATGTCTGTGCATTTGAAAATGTTTTATAAAACAGTAAAAGTTATGAAGAAGTTATATGTACAATAAGGGGAAATGCACAGTGCAATTTACATACTCCACAGCTTCAAACGTTATGGAGAAAATCTTACTTCGATTGCAAATTTCATACAAAATGATGGCGACTGCTTATAGTCATCTTTTTCTGTTTCATATAGAAAAGTTAGACGAGATTGAACAAATAACAGATTCTTTCAACGATTATGAGCTACTAGTGGAATGGACTGTACTCTCGGGCATGGAGCAGGATCTAATCGCACAGTTTAGACTGATGCGACTTAAATGCAAGGAAATTCTTAAGGTGAGTTATAGTTACCTATTTAGATCAAATTACAGCAATTTGTTACACTGAAAACACTTGGATTTTTTCTAATATAAGTTTCACTGATCAATCTGCGACAAATATTTTCCTATAGGTGATTTATTTCTTATGTTCCTAATCGTAATGGTGATGCTCTCATTCCATTACTTATCTGTGCAATGGCAAACTGTCCCTACTTCACCACAGAAAAATATTCATTGCACATGTATATGATAAGTACATATTTTTATTAAACAACATCGAAATAAAACTTTACATACGTTTCATTGTTCTCTTGTTGTTTTTTTTAGGGGGATGGGGGTGTTTTTTATTATTATTATTATTATTTTTATTGTTAAAAACCATGGACCACTCACTCACCAATGAGCTTCTAAAAGAGGAGCAACTTCATCCGATTCCAATATGTCAGTATTAAAAGGACCATGATTATCCAACGAGCTATTTTTGAACAGGCAACATTGTCCTGTAGAACAAACCCAATGTTGACGCTTGATAAAATGCGTTACATTTTGTGCTAGAATACAATTGTTTCAAAACTTATTCTTGTGTTTTTAGTTTAAATTCCCTGTAGCTCAGGTGAGCATACTTTGCGTTTTTATTGTGAAACAGATATATTTCTTTTGGTTTCTTGTCCGCAAACCACCGGAATTCTCAAATCCGTTGCAGTTTCCTTTGCTTGTAAGGCAGTTTATGTAATATGGTAAATGCATACAACCGCAAGAATCCTCTCCAGTTTCCAAAGCGTTCTGGCAGTTTTTGTAATATGGAAACACAAGAAACAACAATAAAACATTCCAATTTCTAATGCTTTCTAGCAGTTTCCGTAACATGGAAACAACAAAAACCATAAGATTCCGTTCCATGTTCAAATCTTTTTGGGCAGTTTCCAAAAAACTGAAATACGTCAACAAGAACACCTTCCGGTTTCCTATGTTTTCTGGCAGTTTCCGTCGGACTAAAACGCCAGAAACCAAAAGAATCCATTCCAGTTTCAAATGCTTTCTAGCAATTTCCATAAAACGAAAGCAGCAAAACCACAAAAGCTCGTTACATTTTCCAGTACGTTGTGGCAGTTTCCAGAGTACAGAAATGCCAGAAATCACCTTCTTTGAATTATTTTCCACTTTTCTTTTCTTTCAAAGGAAACAGAAGCATCCAGTAGCTCTGGTACATCTTCTCTTTTGAAACAACAAATTTTAATGTGTACAAAAAGTTAACCAAAATTGTAATTTATTATAAAACATTGACCACAATTAAAATCCGTGTTTAAGAAAAAACTTTTGAAAAACAAATATCTGAAAAATGTTATGCGACTTGTATTTATAACATTTTTGATGTTTATTAAGATACGAGACTAGGTCAACCATTTTTGGGAAATAAGTATTACAGTTGTACGGAGTGAGATATAGGAATGATAGTAAATAATGCATTTGCCTCATGAAGAAATGGAATAAAGTTATGAACAGTCTCTTACAAAAATTCAGAATTAGTTTGCTCTAACTTATTTTATATATTTCCACTAAAAAGAGTGGCAGAAGCAGTATACAGTATTCACTGACTGCAGTTTGAAGTCTACACCACATATTTTCAAAACATTAGCAAACAATTCTCTCTGACCGGGATAACATAATCATAAAAATATGTCAAACAAATGTCTGCTCAAAGAAGATATTATTTTAAGAAACCTTGGTGGACCAGTCTACCCTTAACACACATGTATTGAATACACAAGACTCTTTTGAAATCATTTTGTTTGGTTGTCTAAACATTTAATCGACATAAAGATAATTATGTATTTCGTATCTTAATTTTAATCACTCTGACGTTTCAATCTTTCCATTTGTGTTCTTCATGCATCGGCTATTTAACTGTCAATCACTGATATATCTCAACCCTCCTAGGTGGAGGCACCCAACACGAGCTCGCAGAGTCGTCGTGGTGAGATACTAGGAACTTACCCCTCCATCGCGGTGCTTCAACGGGGAGCAGGTGTGGAGGAAATTAGTGCCCCACTGAGATTGTGTAGGTACAAAATATCGCATCAGCTGTGCTGTATAGTGCTTTTTGTGTAATCGTGCTAACAAGCTTCAAGGAACAGACAGAACAGGACCATATCAAGATGCTTTATAAAAATATATCCACACAAAAATGTGTACATGAGTCTTATTTGACACCTTACTCTTGAAGTATGTACTTTTATCAAATACAAGACTAAAACAAAACATTATTCCTGATTTAGTCTGCACTGTGGTAATTACAAATATAACTATATATAGATGTAATCAAAGACATACATATCTCTGCACTTCCGGATATTAATTGTCCCTAATTTCACATTTGCATCGATCATTTATATATTCTACAACGTCTCTGTGAACTCTTACATATACTTCAGTGGAAGTAAACCCAATTGTCTACCTGAAATTCTACTTTTGAAAACATTTCTTACTTTCTGAGAAATTTTCCAGTAATTGACCACACAAAAGAGCCACAGAAAAAGTAAAACTGTATTTCCCATCTTCAGAACCACTCATTTAGCCTAGCAAATGCAATACAATGCTTGCAAACATTAGAAAAGTGACAAAACCACTTGTTGAAGTTTCCAAGAAATTTCCCCCAACAAGAAGCTAGCCATGGCATGCATGTCGAGCTCGCCACCAAGTTTTTGTTAAACTGTGTTGTACTCAACAAGATGAATCCACATACCAAGTTACTTCACTCTGTGGCCAACAGTACTTAAAACACTAACCACATTAAAAAACCTTTAACGCTCGGGTTAATCTCAGATGTAACTAGACAGAAGTATGGATACTGGTGCCAAAGTGATCTTTGTGTCGAGCTACTTGACAAAAATGAGTTAGGGTTAAAAACAAAATTTTACATATGCATCTACTTATATAGCCATCAAAGTTTCTGTAAATTCCTTCAGCAACTTAGAAAAAGAAATGACAGGATCCTTTCTAACAGTTCTCACAATAACGTCTTTTAATAAGGTTTTGTTGTATTTACTAAAAACATGAGCTAGAGGGAACAATTAAGATCTGTTTTCCAATATACATCCCCTTATTTAGCCTACAATGTGTTTGTAAAATCCTTCTGCAGCTTAGGTAAAAGAAAGTGAATGATGAACTTCTTAAAAACTTAACTTCTCAATATATACCTTTCTTGAACGTTTTATAAAGAAATTTTCCCAAAGTTAGGCAGAGAGAAAAGAGTAACCCTATTGAGCGTCTTAACCAACCACTTATTTACCCTGCAAAACGTCAATATAAAATCCTTCACTGAAGTTCCGGAAATATTATGCAAAACTCTTACGCCAAGTCCTACTGAACCATTGTTTTGTTGCACATCTTCATCCAGATGCAATTATACTGCACATTTCCAAATAGTCTCTTTGGTGTATTATATTAAACTTTTTGCCTTCACAGGATGGACGAAGATACGTACTTTCTGACGGTAAAGATGAATCCTATATATCGCCCGTTTCTCAAAGCAGGGTCGGAATAAAGTAAAAACAAAACCACTGACTTATACTGTAAAACTACCCAGGCTGAACGTTAATCAGGAGACCAAACTAAGACTCAGAAAAAAACGAGTCTTATAAAGTATATAAGAAAATACGCATAAACGGTTTACAAAAGGGGTCCCAAGGTCAACTAAGTTAGTATCTAGCAGCTTACTGTTATGATGTTAGTATTTTTGTATTTTCTAAGTAATTAATTTTTCCAATATTACTGTATTTCACATTTATATATTTATGACGGGCGTTTATCTCGCCATTTTAATGTAATATGGAGTGAGAGTGCGACACAAAAAAACACAGAATCTGACATTAACATTTACGTATGATTGAAGTACCAGTTTTAAATTTAGCATGCAAACATGGATCATAGTTTGTGATTGAATGTATGAAAGAATATGAAACAAATGAGTAATAAAATGCATTTTATAAAATATGTAGTCTATGAAAAGTGTTTAACGTTTGTTAAAGTGTCCCTTCCAACAAACGCAGATACAATATACAGTTCTTCTCTACTATAATAATTCAATTATTACCGTATTATCCTCAGAGCATAAAATATATACGAGGGATATTTAAAAAGTTCTGAATATCAGTGCTCTGTACAACAAAGTTCTTTATCAATGAACACTATATCAGTGCATCCCATCAAAGTAATCCCCATGCACCTTTGCACGCTTTCTCATTCTGATTATCCAATTATTAAATGCCATTTTGTATTCACTTTTTGATGTGTTGTTCAGCTGCATGTCGGCTTTGAAATCGTCTGCCCCTCAGCTAATCTTTGATAACGGTATTCATACAAATATCATTTGAAGCTAATTCAGGGACCAGTAACACTGGTCTGTGCTCGTTTTTTCCAATCCAAACTGTATTATTTTTTCTTGAGTCGGGTTGGAATATGTAAAACATGTTTCGACACCTGTGACAATGTCATTTAAACGTCGCTAGCAAGTACTTTCATATTTGGCGAGAAATGTTTGGGGATTTTAATCCGAGTCTGGTTTGATCAGTCGCTGACAAATACACAAACTTTTCTGAGCTTCAATTGATTCTTCAATATTCTAAAAACAGCTGACGAATTAATGCCATTGATAATAGAAATATCTTCCACCGTATATCGAGCATCTTCATCAATTGCTCCCTTCACAGCAGCAACTTCTCGCTTACCAATAGCTTACAACGTGGGTCATCTTCCATGAATTCGCGATCATTTTTAAATGGATGAAACCACCTCTAAATTGTACGATATGACAGAGAATTGCATCCGTACACTTTATCCAAGTCGGCCTTCATATCTGTTTAAGAGTACCCTAAGAGCGCTGGGATTTGTTCTCCTTCTCCAAGAGTTTCAGGTCACTGTCATTTACTTATGATTATCAGGTGCAGCTGCAGATCATTTTAATGAACGTTAATTTGTCTATCGATTGAAATTAAATTTATTGACAGGTTCAAAAAAGCAAAAATATTAAAACAATATATTCAGAACGTTTCAAATGACCCTCGCACTAGTTGAATACAGATAGTGTTCCTTACAAAGGGTCATGAAGATATAACTATTTGAAATACGGCATTTCCGTTTATTTTGGACGTTCTTTATCTCTTCGGCCATCGGAAATTCGTTACTCACATGATTCGATTAAGAATGTTTTTTACAGTAAAAGTAAACAAAGTCACACTTACATCGGCGAAACACTGGATGCTTTGAGTGCAGGAAAATGTCGAATAGAGGATATTCCACAAATATCCGGGAAGGAATAAGTGAGAAATCGTTCATCGCAGATAACAGACGACTGTGAGTTTTCAAGCATCTGGAGCAACTCAGAAACATTCAGATGAAAATTTTGCCACTAAAAGCGATGGAAAGAAAGTGGATATTAGAGGCAAATCCAGAGGAATGCGGTAGAATAAATCAACTCCTCCACAAGGAACTTTTCCTGAAAGACCAACAAGACCCCAAAACGTCCATCCTTCATACTCGGCCGAGAATCAAAGAGAACAAACTTCTGCTGCAAAGGATATACGCATAGCAATATCAGAACCAGAAATACCTGTAACAGAACCGACAACAACATTCTCAGACAGAACTCATGCAATCCGGCCCGCATTATCTGAAAGAAAACTATTACCTGTAGACATCTTCCAAACTTATTCGACTCAGAACCGACCGGGGTGTAAAGAATATTTATTTAACTAGTAATAAATCTTCGACTCAGAATATTCATTCAACTCAGAACCGACCGAAAATAAAAACCGATGTTGAGGAGGAAATACACATAACGATTGTCGACCCGGAAGTACCTGCACCGGAAGTAAGCAGCCGCCATATTTCTGTATCAACTAAGCTCATGAAGAAGGAAAAAAGTAAGTACAGCAAACATAAATGCTCAGGTGTGATTTTGTGACTGATTGTGGCTTTTAGTATTGTTTTGTATAATAGCCAGTGTTTATCAATGACAATTGAATACATGTTGCATTTTCCTTACGTTTTCATTACTCATTCTTTTGTTTACTAATGGCACGCATGAGATACTTCCTATGGCTCATCAGATTCATGTCAAAAAATTAACGACACAATTGTCAACTAATTTTTCGCAGCATATCGCGATTAAGATACTAAGCTATATAATATATAATTTTTCGTAGTATACCGCTATTATGATTATATATATATATATATATATATATATATATATATATATATATATATATATATATATAGTAACACTTCCCGAATTAATTATATCTATACATAAGCTTACTCTTTACCTGTTCTATGTTACCTTACCTTCCGTACATATATGTTGTTCGGCCTTCGGTTCGAAGATGACCACGACATCACTAACTGGTTTGGTTTTTGTGAGTGACTGCTCAGACCAAATTGTGCTCTGAACTGTCTGTGGCATTCTTAACAGGGGATGTCGCTTGGGTTTTCTTAGCTCCAGTATGGATGAGACTGCGCCAGTTTGAGCGATCCTATGCGAGATCTTCCGAAGACTCAGGGTCATTGTTGAAGTGTTTCAAGGATGACTTGAGGGAATCTTTGAAGCGTTTCTTCTGACCACCCTGAGATCGCTTTCCCTCCTTCAGCTCGCCGTAAAAGATTCTCTTTGGTAGTCGCTCTTCTGACATTCTGATGACGTGGCCGGCCCATCTCAACAGTGATTTCATCAGCAGAATGTGGATGCTTCGAATGCCAGCCCGTGTGAGAGCCTCAGCGTCTGGGACCCTGTCCTGCCATCTTATCCTCATCAATTTCTTCATGCAACCAACGTGGAACTGGTTCAGCCTATTGACATGGTGTCTGTACACCGTCCAGGTTTCGCATGCATACATCAGGGTCAGCAAAACAATGGCTTTGTAGATCTTAAGTTTTGTTTGTAGACTGATGCCTCTGCGTTCCCACACATTTGCACGCAGTCTGACAAAGGCCACACTTGCTTTAGCAATTCTGGCGTTGGTTTGATCATCGATGTGGACTGCAGCTTGACTCCATTGGTGTCTATGAATGGTTCAGATGGCTCGCCGAAGTCCACGACACAAGCGAGCATGCCATCATGGAATTGCCAAACCATCACGATGAATTTCTCTGGGCAACCAAATGTTTGCATCATCTTCCAAAGACCTCCACGGCTGACTGCGTCAAAGGTTTTTGTCAGGTCGATGAATGTCGTTTACAGGTTGGAGTTCTGTTCCTGGCATTTTCCTGGAGTTGACTCTCTGGCAAGATTCCTTGATTGATGTGATGCACAAGACGATTCATCAGAATTCTAGAAAGGATTTTGCCGGCCATTGACAGCAATGAGATGCCCCGATGGTTGTCACAGATTTTTCTGTTGTCTTTCCGCTTGTTAGCTGAATGCCAAATCTGAATATGAACGATTGAAGGTGGATAATCTTATTTAACTATTTATATACCGTTAAATACAGACGCTTGAAACTTGAGCCAATTTGGTCTTGTAAGTGTAGTTAGTAGTTAGTTTCAAAAATCTGGATCACTTTTATCTCTCTTTTTTTTTTGGGGGGGGGGGGGGGTGAGGGCATATAGCAGGGTTGATGTTACATAAATTTGAAATATGTTTCTCTTACATATCGGACAATTAGCATGTTCGGCCAATAACTCAAGTGTCAACGCCTCCCACTTGGATCCCTCGGTCATGCAAAGGGGTCCTTCCCAATCCTAGATTAACTTAGCCCTAAGGTCATACCATATAGACCTTTAAGATTCCCGTCCTTCAATTATATATATATATATATATATATATATATATATATATATATATATATATATATATGTGTGTGTCTGTGTGTGTGTCTGTGTGTCTGTGTGTGTGTGTGTGTGTAGAGGATGGAGATCTCAATAGATTCCAAGTTATAACTCAGTGGTTAAGTTCCTGGGGTTAGGCATAGACCCTGGGGTAAATGTCAGTTACATGTATAAACTAGTTTTTTAATGCCTATTATATATATATATATATATATATATATATATATATATATATATATATATATATACAGAGAGAGAGAGAGAGAGAGAGAGAGAGAGAGAGAGAGAAAGATGAGTTTTAAATTCCATTTGCCTAGCGAGCAAATTTCCGTGCACCTCAAGTCGTTGCCATCGACCATGTTCCATACTTTTTCGGGGATGACCACATGGCCGTGTGGGTTACGGCGATGGTGCATGAGAACTAAACGATACGTACCGCTACTCGAGGCACGGTTTAGAGTCCTGCTTGGGACGAATTATAACCCTTTAAATGTATACATTCAGCTGGCATTGGTTCCGCAGGCCATCCTCGCCCTAATGAACAGACTTAGCCTCTTTGTCATGGCTTGGAAACTATAGTGATTCACACCATATAACAATGTACATACTTTACTTATCGAGCAAAAAAAAAAAAATAAATAAATATAAATAAAAATCTAATATATATATATATATATATGTATACTCTACTAATATTTGCCCCTGGAGCAGACCTTACCGCCAGAGACCCACACAATAGCAGGGATCTCCTTTCAATGGGCCGGCATCAATTTGTAAGAAAAGTATGCCAGATACAGTTAAACTGAATTCATTTTGGAATGGGCCCCCTATATGACCAGTTGAAATACAACATTTGTTTTGGTCAAAGAGCAGTAAAGGAATTAAAAGATAGTCGGCCCATCAAATTTTCTTAGTGGCCCATTAAAGTTCCAAGGGCCAATTGATTTTCGTAATTTTACATTGCTTTATATAGGAAAGTAGGTCATTGATCAATCACAATGGCGCACTTGTTTTTTTTGGGCTAGGGAGAGTCCTGAAATCTGCTTTTTTTTTAGGTGGATATCAACATGGAGAAGCGTTGGGATATGTGTTTTTACAAGCTCAGAATTCTATTTTAAAGATGTTAGAAAAATATACACTTAGTTGAGGGGGTGGAGGGCAAACTTTGATTGGAATCATTTACATTTACCTTAACTTTTGTATTGAACTGCATATGAATTGTATATGACAAGACGCCATGCGTTTTATTTTCCTTCTGAAGAGCTTAATAGCTGTCACACGAATTAAAATTTGGTACGTACTTTCTAATGGATTTACTACGGCGGTAAAACTTACTATATTTTAAAACGTGATTTCTTGAGGCAATTGTTTTGTTTAGAAAATGTGTGTAAATACAAACATTGTATATGTTGATTTTCTTTTATGGGGGATGCCTTATTTTATATTTCTTTTGCCAACATATTGTGTTTCAAATTTACTAAATATTATATTACATGATATTTCTTTTCGAACTATTGGTAAATACACTTTTTGCTGATTGTCTTGAAAAATATGCTATCCATATCCAGTTTCTAAATAACTGGCAATTTGCTTTACAGAGTCAAAATATTGTTTACAGTCCCAAAATCATTTATTCTAATGATGTGAGTTTTGTGTGTTTGCAGTTAGACTATGGGTGGGATAGGGAAATGTATTCGTAGGGGATAATGTTAATCCAGGATCGGTGCTTCCTGAAACCCTTGCACAACTCTTATCTATGAAGATTTAGTTTTCCCTATCCCACCCACACATGGAGCAGATTCTTACAACCATCCACCCCAGAAACGCAATTTTTCTAATAAAAACATATCACATGTCAAGTTAAAAAAGTTATTATAGGATTCTCATAAATGTATAGTCCATATCACGTTACGTACTTAACATCAGTTTTCAGTAAGCAATGTAGCATATCATTTGAAATCTGTATATGTAATGCGTGCTAAAAATCACGGTGATGTGCACGTCATCAAGTACTAAATACAATTAGGCTAAGACTGACTTTTCTTATCAACAATACATCTAAAACACAGTCATTCTATTCAGGGAGAAATTACTCTGTTTCACCCGATTAACATTGACCGATAAGGTTACATGACAAATGGTGTCTGCTGAATTATCTATGACCGATATTTTCTTCCAGGGATGTATTTAAGTTCGCTTGGAAAAGATGTCAATAACACCACATGCAACTTCCGTATGAAATGGGGCATGACCTGTATATAATCAGGCTGTTTGTCAGGGAAAGAAACAAGTTAAAAAAACAAAACAAACTCGTAACACAAAAGATGAGAGAAAAGTTTTAGCTCTTTACATGTTTGAATACAGTGGCAATCTACAGAAAAAGAATGAAATGATAAAAGTAGAAAATATCCAAACTAAATGTATAATTTGTGTTGGAATCTGAATAGTAAAAGGCGACGGATATGTCCTTTTTAAGAAACAGTTACGCTGTTCCTACTAAAAAACCACATGGTATGTTGTTCTCACTAGAGATGGCATGATATATCATTCTCGAGTGAAACTGTTGTCGGTCAAATGAAAATTGTATATATAATGTACGAGAAAACTGTTTTCTCACTATAAGAGGCATACATATATCACTCTCAAGAGATAATTGCCCTAGTACGGCGACAAAGTCATGTCGTTTTCACGAAAAATGGTAAAAGTTACTCACAATAACAATACTTGTCATGAAAATGAATGTCTAAGAAAAACTCGGTATTTTATATTCTCAACGTGCCACCATGCATCACAAATTTTAAGGTGAAAAGCGTTTTCACGAATCTTTTTACTCTAGTGGCTGAGGTGGGCTGCGGGATGGGGGGGGGCGGAGGTTCCGTCACACAGAACCCTCGCCTACTTGTTTACGTCCCTCCTAAACAATAATTCTTGATCCGCTCTAGCTCTGGCTATGATTTTACTCTCAGATGACGAGAAAACCAGTATATACACATACATACATATATATACTAAACTCTAGGGAAAAGTTTATGTACTGAAAAAGGACATCTGTCATATTATATTCACTACTGAATTTTACCAGAGGAATAAATTAGATTTATCCTTTTATAGACTAATAACTGTAACGTGAAAAAAGGAAGTGGTTTTTTTTTTTTTTGGCAATTGCCGATTGGACTGTAAAGTGGTTACATATATCGTTTAAGTGAAGCTTTATGATATTCATCATTGTGTGAATATGTGCATTTCATGACATGGCATGGTAATTTTCATACAGGCGATGACAGACAATTGTTCTTAAAGAAAAAATACCAAACCTGAATTCTTGCTCTTCAAGATATATTCTGAAGTTAACAGTCCCTTTGACCATTTTAAGACTGTAATGTTACTTGCAGGAGAAATGAAAGTAGCGGTGGAATTTCACTGGAATCCAATATTGAAGATAAAAGGCCTGATTGCTATCAATGTATTGCCATTTTTTGAGTGGGGTGCACGTGTTTTCAAACGACTTTGGAAACTGTTTCTCATTACAGCTAATGAAGATGATACAATTTTGCAGGTATGTATGTACACAAATCAAAGTTGAATATACCTTCAAAATTGAAAGTACCTATAATTAGAAATATGTACTTGTAAGTTATAGTCGCGAGAAACACCGTTGCTGCGTATTTTCAATGGATTGCGTATCTTGAGAGCTTCTAAAATTCATTTTTTCATGATTTCAATAGTAATCATATTGAGAAAAAAGAACCGCAGGGAACATGGTGGGAAATTAATAGGAGAAACCCTGGAAGAGCTGTGCAATGAATAATGTGGATTTATTAATTATATATGTTGTAAAACAAATAGGGAAAAATGAAATAAATGTGATTAAAACAATCCCATAACCCTCGGACGGTACTCCAGTCGAGATAAGTGTATCTGAAAGGCACAATAAACTTAACAGCCGGCTTTTCACTTCTTTGATTCAGAATCGACTGAGAATACAGACTGATGTCGAGAAGGACATATGCATAGCAAAGGGTAGAACCAAAAGTGCGTGAACTGGAAGTAAACCGACCTCCCGTCTCCGCTATGACCAGATACATCTATACACCTGAATGACGTGTAACAAAAAGAACCCCAAAACCATCGGACAGTACTCAGATCGGAGGGAATTTTTCTGCATGGCACACTAAATACATGCGCACAACAACAGCAGAACCAGAAGTGCGAGAATCGCATGTAAGCAGTTCACCTGTCCATGTTATAACTAAATCCATACAGAAATATGAAATACGTGTAACGGAAAACACCCATGTACCTTTGGAAAAAGCTCCAGGCGAGGGAATTGGTCTGCAAGGCACAACAGACCTGACAACTGCCTTCCCACTTAATTGACCCAAAATAGAAGGAGAATACAAACTTCTGCCGAAGAGGAATTACGTAATACAACGGTAAAACCAGTATTGCGAGAACCGGGAGTAAACAGAACACCCATCTATCGTGTGACCAGACACGTACATACATATGATATCCGCGTCATGAAAACAAACCCCTAAACCCTTGGACGGTGTCCAATCAGGAGAAAGGTAACTGAGAGGAAAAACAGACCTTGTATCTGCATCTTCACATAATCTTTTTAGAACCAAATGAAAAAAAACAAACAACACTTTCATTTAGAATATCCGCATAACAACGGCAGAACTAAATGCGAGTGAACCGAAAGTAAACAGACAACCCGTCCCTGTTTTCAGCAGACCCATACAATAATGTGTAATACGCGTATAAAACATAACCACTAAACCTTCTGACAGTACTCCAAATACACAACAAATAAGGCGACCGGCCTCCCACTTCTTTAAACCAGAACTGATCAAGAATACAAACTGATGCCATGGAAAGGCACAACAAACTTGACAACTGCCTCTTTATGTATTAGACCAAACACTGATTGAGAACAGAAAGTGCTGCCGCTGAGCATATGTGCATAACAATGACTGTCGTATTTACAAACATAATTTATCATGCAAATACAATTATGGGAAGGACTAACTTATTGTGATTAGATCCCCCCTCCAACCCAACCCACCTAGGGTGCTGAGAGCATTAGTTCCAAGGGATCAGTATTTTCTAAGCATATACACACAATAAATGGCCACCTTTTAATTTTAAAATAAGAATAAAGCTTTTCCATTTTGAGGTTTATATCGAGGTGATGTAAAAATTGAAACAATCTGCAAAATAAGAGAGAATTGTGTTTAATAAATCAACATATTGTAAGTTTACTCAAGAGGAAGCTTCAAGTGGTGGAGGGGAGACTGATAACACGAACAGCATAGTGAAACAAAAACGTGCATGGCTTAGGCTATTAGGATATTCATGACAATAATGATGATGATGATGATGATGATAGTTAAAATTGTCATCATGATGATGATAAGAAAATCATGATATAATTGTAACTATTATTATTATTATTTTGTAATATAAATAAATAGGAAAATTGTAAGCAAAACTGGAAACTATGTTATATACTTTCGAATGGATATATCTAAACTTTTGAAAGATAAATAGTAAGAATTAACACAGGCAAAGTGTGTACTTCACATAGTTTTGAATCATACATAGCGCACTCTTCCCATCAGTATCAATGATTTCAAATCAAACTGGCAGTGCTATATCTAGATTGCTAGACGATCGAATTATTGTGATAAAGTCCATATTTCTCATATTATTTTCAAAAACGTAATACGGATATCTGTGCAGTATACTAATTGGATTTCGTCCCAAGTCCCTTCTCTAAAGTCATTGCATCATGTGACCGGACAGGTCATTAATGTTCACGTGAAGTTAAGCCGCTATTATAGTGAATGATGAGGGAAATGTGCCTGCATCAGGTGTTAGGTGACATCGTGTATGATGAATTTCTAGGCAAATCTTTTAGGTGCAGTGAGAGCTTCTTTCAATGGGGGTGGAATAAAATACTTTATTCCACCCCAATTGAAAGAAGCTCTCCTCCTCCCCCGCCCCCATTTTATAAGAAGAATGTTCTCACAAGTGAGACAAGCTGCTAAACAGAAACGTTGACCCCTACTACAATTTCTCATATGCACATTCCTGGCGCACGCAAAGATAGTTTCGGTACAGAGGAGACTCAACTGAGTTTTTCACATATACATGCAATTTATTTAGTATGCACAATTTAAATTGGTTTAAGCCTAATATGGGAAAAAATGTTTTTTTCTCCAAATGAGACAAAATCATCATGGATTAGGAGCCATAGTTTGTAATGGAGTCCCATACTGATCTTCTTGGCACAGTCTAAGCTAATTCAGCTGGGGATTGGTTAAAACTATCATTATATTGTATTAATGATGGAAGTTCGCCCACTTGCTTCTTTGAGAAAAACAATTTTTTCAGATGAGATGCAAGTTGCTGGAAATGTAAACCTCCTCTACAGGTTCCCACATGCACATTCCGGCGCACTTAAAGGCCCTTCTGGCACAGAGGAGACAAGTCCGAGTTTTTCGCATACACAGGAGTACAAGTAATATACACAATTTCAGTTGGTCTCACTCTAATATTCGAAAAAAAAATTCCCCAATAAGAGAAAATGATGAAGTCTCATACAGGTCTTCTTGGCACTTGGCACAGTCAGAGTTACATTCGCAGAATCTTAGATTCCCACATATTTATGCTATACATGTAATATACACAAGTTTAGTCGGTCTCGATCTAATATGAAAGAACTTTACCCCACCATAAATAATAGCACACGCTGTTTCTCAACGGTGACAATATTTTCAGATGTTAGGAGGGTTGGTCGATAATGAATTTCCATACCGATCTATATGGCACAGTCCGAGTAACATCCGAAAACGGGTTGGAGTTATTTCTTTTAATCCGATAGTAACGGACTCACATAAGTAGGTACTGTACGATTACATCAGTATTGATAGAAAAATTATTGATTTGCATATTAGCTGGACACATTATCAATAGAATAATATAGCTAATTCAGTTAAATTTGGTCAAAACACAAGTAAAAGTATAATGGAAAAATTTATATCTGGACAAAAAAGTTACACTAGGGATGAAGGTAGCATGACTAGATTTTTAAAATGTGTATTGGATAGTAAATTAAATTAGATAATATTATTGAAAATACCTTGTTTTAATTACTAAATAACATGGACCTAAATATGAGAAGTGTTTCTGGTTATAATAAGAATGTAAGAAAATTCGAGAACTCATTTAACTTAGAGTTTAATTTGACCATTAACACTGAGGCAGTTAAAAACTGTATGGCAAAGAGTAATAAACTCCCTATAATAATACGACAACAGACTAATGTATATAACGTGAACAATGAATATGTATCTCATCAAAAACAAGGATGACGATTTTCCAAGAGCATTTATCTGTAGCAAACGATCATTAAAACAACCCAAAAGTCTTTTTATTTTCTTACTCATGGATAACGACACGTGTAAGTGCCACAATCAACAACACAACATGATCTACTATCATAGAAACATTGGAACCAGCTGTTTGCAATAACCATTCTACCTTAAAACCAATGATCACAGATAAAGCTGATAAACCATTCTACCTTAAAACCAATGATCACAGATAAAGCTGATAAACCATTCTACCTTAAAACCAATGATCATTGATAAAGCTGATGCAGTTTTTGAAAAGGTTGACTATATTTTTAACCCTTTCTTGTTTTACTCGATCTCATGTTTTACTAAAATATTTAGGATACGATGCACCACCTTTACCGTGGGAACAACACCAACACATTTTACCCTATTTTTACAGATAAAACAATGGTACATAAAGTCATTTCTGATGACAGAAACAACGGATACTAATGTTTCTAAATAATTTATAATTCTTAGTCTTTCTCCTAAAGGATTTTTGCCTCTGATATATTTCATTGCTCTGTTCTTTCTTATCCCTCTAACTTTATCTTTTTACATACAATTCATATGTTCTAGAAACTGTGCTCTTTTACTTTGAATATGATCTGGCTCCATTTGCAACTTCGTTTTTGTTTTGTTATTATTGTTTTGGCTTGTGTCTTTTTTAAATATATTTATCTAGGTCTTTTTTTCCGTACATATCTTTATCTAACAACATTTATCTGGAATCGACACTTTCTACAGCAATCACAGTTACAATCTATAAGACCTTCTTTAAAGTCGATCAACGGCATCATCTATAACAATCATGGCTTTGCTACTTTGTTCACCCTGTGATGTATTGGTATTTATGTATTTTATGTATTTATGTATTGTTATTCTTTTGTTTCAACAGGACGTCGGGTCGTGTTGTTGTCTAATGATGAATGTTGGTTCTATTGGATATTTGAGTTCTGATATTTTAAAGTGGCTCTTTTGATAGCTCACATAAAAATTATACCCGTACACTCTTGTTTTCAATAGTGCTAATCTTAAGAATTACTCGATTTCACTAGGTCACTTTTTCCTTTTGATCCAAGATATATTTATTTTTTTTCGTAACTTCCTACTTACATTTGTTGCATACATGTTAATGAAGTCTTCACACAGAAACATTTTAAATTTGATTTCAGCGATGCGGTATCCAAGTCCTTCACATCCTTCTTCTTTGCCCGGTTTAATTCTGATATCATGTATTACTATCGTTATCATAGGATCAAATATGGAATTTTCACCTTCTGTCATTATTTATTCACCTATAAATTGAGCAAAAGCTGTAGAAACAATCGGTTTCATTGAAGAGATCACTTCGTTTCTTAAGGACTGAAAAATACAAACAAGAAAAAATCATGAACAGAGCAAACTAAACTTAGAAAGAAATAACAAGCAAATATTTAAGTGAAAAGGTACTTGAATGTGATTATAAAATAAATCAATAAGACCTATGAAATCTTTGTATATGCAAGAGCTGCTAAAATATTTACGTCAATATCAGATGCAGCTATCTATGCATATGTCATCACTTTGTAGAATGGCCATTTTGAGACTTAAAGCAAGTAACGAAGCACCAATAAATACCCAATAAATTGTTTCAATAAAAATCTAAATCATACTCCTGTCATCTTGCAACATTACTTCAATATGAGTCTAAAAAAAAAAAATGAGCTGAACATTATACTTAAATATCACTGAAATAAACTTTCGAAATTTACATTGAATGGATGTAATAAAATGTCAGTAATTAAATGGAAGACGGACAAACTTAACATGAAAGTGGTTGACACATCCCCTGACAAGGCAACGTCAAGAAAAGAAAACGTTGGTTGGTTTTAACGGCAGCTTAAGCCCTTTGTTGGACTATACCAAGAATATGAAATTGGAGCTAAGTGCTTTTTACAAGAAAACACTGAGGCAGTCGAACCTGGCTGGCCTGGGTTGGTATAAAATTGGCGATGTTTTGAATACTCGAATAATTTTTATCTTTTGCAAACCTTGGAGAGCAGAAATTGAAATTATTCGACGAGTTTCATAACTTTTCAATTAAAATGAGCACAAATGTAAGATTATAGTTATCACATGACGCAAAATGCTGATTTTATTTGGGTAAACCGCAGAATATTGTAGTGAAATGACTTCAAAATACATTCGGATACCTCGGTCGTTACGCCTTACCTTTGCATATCGTTATGACGTCATTTGTGACGTCTTGCGGTGTTATAATACGTGTCACATATATACAATTTATGATTTTGGTATATTAGTGTAAATAATACAGTAGTCATGTAATAAATAAAGAGAAGCGACATTGAGAGAACAAAACATTGTCATATACTTCATTTACTTTAACAATAGGTTTGGTACTCGATGTTTCTTAAGAAATGTTCCAAGTGGTCCACCTTTAAGCATGAGTACAGAAGAAGTGTTCAAACATGTGATTTCCATTTGATTGAGAGGGTTTGCAAAAGATTATTTGCTAAAACAACGAATACTTCCAGAATAAGATTTTAAATAAGAAATAGAATGTCAACAGCATCATCCAAAGATAAACAATACTTTGTGTTCAGCGTGTATAAATCTTTCTTTCTTACCTATAAACAAGTGAAAAACAAATGCAGTTTTAAGAACAGCAAAGTGCAGAAGCGCTGGGCTAAATCAATTTATATTGAGTAAGGATTGTTTCCAATTACTGGAAATGTGTGGCAACTTTGTTGTCAAGATGTTTTAATATAAATTGGTAAACAATTGTAAAGTGATGACATATATGACTAATAGAATATTATAAATTGAATAAAGATAACGAGATAGTGACAGAAATAGGTTTGGTACCAGAGAGAGAGAGACAGAGACAGAAAGAGAGAGAGAATTTGCTTGAGATGGTTTGATTTCACCTGCCACATTGGAAGAACAATCATAAAAACACTAATACTTAGAGAACTAACACACCTAATAGGTGTTCCAAACAAGATTAAATACATAACCTTTAGTATTTGGAAAATGTAGATATTTTCATTTCACCTGACACATTGGAAGAAGAATCATGAAGCACTTTCTAATACTCAGAGCATTAACACATTTGGAAAATTTGAATGTTTTGATGTCAACTCTTAATTCTAAGTATACATTTTCCAACTCTGTTTGAGATAAACTGCGTTTCAATCAATAAAATAAATTTTGATGAAACACGCAACAGATTAATTTAAATATATCTTTACAATGGGTTGGCTGATAAAAACTCTTAAAATTCATTGTATGTGTTTGTCTTTCGTTTTGTAAGAGTCAGCAAAGTTCTGGAGTAATTAAAGACAAAATCCGTTGTTCTGTGAAAGTGATTAGTTTTTTTACAGAAAGATGTGATCTCATAGTAATATTTAGTACACGTGCAATAGTTTGCTTGTATTCAAAGCAGACCACGATGCTACGATGAGCCGACGTGGGGCAGACAGCCATTTTTGTGGATATGGAATGTACGTCTAATAGACGCTTAAAAGACACCACATCGCAAGAAAAGTTCTCTAATGCTTAATGTCACTCACTAACCGGAACTAACGAATGAAACCAAATCCAAAAGAGTTAGAGTGAATTCACTTTTTTAAAGAAAAATGTTTAGTGTTGCTGGTTTGGGAAACCGGATACAAAAAGTATGGAATAAAACGTTGGTTGCAGCAAAATAGTACAAAGTATATTAGACTAATAAATGTTAATGCAATCTGAATACAATTTTAAAATAAAATCAAAGTTTCAGCAAAGTTGGAGGATAATTTTTACATGGCAAGATGTTTGTAACCTTGCTATAATGATCAGCATTCTCTCTACTGGAGCACAGAACAGTATTCGGAGTACTCTTTCTCAGTCACGGCGTGTGATTGATGGTAATCTTGATTTTTTGGTTGTACAACGTTGTCAACTTTCTAGCGGTTTAATACGTCAACGAAACTTTGGATTGAAGCTTGTCGCATTATTTTTTAGCGTAAGACTCTGCATCGGTACTGACAACAACGAAAGCGGTAAAGGCAGATTTATTGGAAATTTTTAGTTTATTTGCTGTCACAAAAATGCTACTAAAACAACACTTTCGGCAGTATGTATTTTGATGATAAGACTGAGAACTCACGTGGGTGACGCTGTCTAAATATGTCAAATACAATCTTCCCATACTTGCCTCAAACAAGAAACCAAAAACAATAAGTATCGTTTGTCAACAATAAAGCTTTTTGGCATGAACAAGAAAACTGGAGAGATGTCTTGGTCCAGACTCCTGGTAAATAACACAGTTGTAATTTAAGGAACAAAGATGGTTGGGGTTTATTTGGTTTGTGTTTTATAGCACAGCAAAACAAGTAGATTATGGAGTAAAGTGCCTTGCCCAAGGATACATCACGGTAGGCGACATGGGCTTATATATGGTTAGATTCGAACCCGCACCCTTTTCAAGTTAACAACAAGACTAATTTTGGAATGCGCTGCAGAGGCTAATTGAGCAAAAATAATTATTCTTGTCAGATCCTCGACACTAATTTATTAATGTAAGCAGGGCTGGAGCAAGGGTATTTGGTGCCCTAGGTGAACCTTCAGCCTGGCGCCCACCCACCCCCTACCCACCCCCACACACAAATAACTTTCGAAAATGAATATTTTACATATATTCTTTCCTTCTGTTTTTCTCTTTCTATTTTTAGACGCTTATTATCTTCTATTTTACTATATTTCTCTTTCGTTTGTATTCATTCAGTTTGTTGACGCCCCCCAAATTTTGCCGCCCTAGGTGACTGCATAGTTTGCCAAGTGGCTAAACCGGCCCTGAATGTAGATCTATATTGAAATACACGTATGTTGAAAACATTGGAATAGAAGTGGTGATATTTTCGTCTGAAGTAATATAAAAAGACCTTGTACAACATACAGGTAGACACTCTACCGGCATATGTTTTTACATTATTTATCAGTGTCGATTCTCTCATTTTTCTTTCCTCAGTCGCTATGAGAGAGCAATTATAGCATTAGAATAATAAAGCAGGGTATATGTTCCATCCAGACGGAGGGAATGAATAAACAGAGGTGTAATTATGAGTAGTGGTCAGTGATGACTTAGGCCAATACGGTTGTAAAAGTGGAGTCTCCTACTGTATCGAGGTGTGAGGCATGTGGGAAGAAAGAGGATTAGAGCAAATTTTGCACAAACAATTCTGACTCGCCAGTGGCGAGAGGGGGGAGTGAGAGGACATGAGATCCTGGAGCCGCCCCTACCTACCTCCGGGAAAATTTAAAAGTAATAGTGAATCATGCAAAATAATGGAAACATATGCCAGTTGTCACGGAATGGTGTACACGAAGTTACCTTTTGTATTATATATGAACATACATGTCGATTAGGTTTCGGTGCCACGTACAGGGTTACCCATGGTGAATGATTTTTGACCTGCCGACTTCGAAATAACTATTTCTATTCACGGTGATCAATACCTATTAATTGATCAATATCAAGAGAAAAAGTGACCTCATCAAAAGACTTACTAATAAATGTGTCAGCTAAAGGAATAATTTCCTGATCAACATCATTCTCAAGAGGTTTTTGTTTTTTGCCATAGCTCTGGTAACTGCACAAGCAGGATACAAATCAGGGATTTCAATCTCAATAGGATCAACTTTTTGATCCAAACAAGGCTTGTCAGTTACTAGTTGATTAACCACGACCTTATCTCCTGCTAGGTTATTGCTAGTAATAAACGAATACCTTCTACAGGTAAAGAAGTCACTGCCGAAACAGTCACAGGTCCAGAAACTAAGTCTGATGCCAAATTAACACAATGGAGAGGAACATTTACACAGCCAGCCGCACTCTACTTTCTGAATAAGAACACTTTCACCAAAAGAAGACTTCTCAGACAAAAGCAAAGTACTTGATAACAAAAGACTCTGAGAAGCTCCTGTCTCCCTTAATATTGTAATAAGAATAGGTTTGGCAGAATCACCAATAAAATGATATAGAACCTTCTGACATGAATGGTTCATAAGTCTCCAAAATAGAATCAGACTGCGCTTCGTTTGACCCAACAATTGAATTGCTTTCAATACAAGACCGTGACCATGACCTCTTTGAAAAAAGAGCATTTGGAATAGCTCTATCCTTATTCTGTTGCTTATTTTTCAACTTGAAGCAATCAATATTAACGTGGCCTTTCTTTATGCAATAAGTGCACATAGGAATAGATAAACATTTCTGCTCAGTCTTATCAGATGTTTGATTTCTATAAGTTATGCTGTTATGAAATTTAGAAGTACTCGTTTGAGACTGAGATAATAATTTACCAGAAAACTGCTGAGAGGAGGACTTACTGGCAAATGAAATTTTGTGAGTTAAGGAATAATCATCAGCCATGCGAGCAGCATTTTCCAAAGTTTCCACCTTTTGCTCGTCAAGATAAGTCTTGACATCACTATTGATGCACCTCTTGAAGTCTTCAATTAATATGAGCTGCCTGAGGTTATCCTAATCATGATCAACTTTCTTGGCAGAGCACCACCTATCAAATAGTTGTTCTTTTTACCTTGCAAATTCAACATGCGTTTGTCCAGTTTCTTTTCTACCATTGCTAAACCTTTGTCGATATGCCTCAGGTACCAACTCATAACCATTCAAGATGTACTCCTTAACCACATCATAATCAGTACTTTGTTGTACCGAAAGTGAAGTGTAGACTACACAAACTTTGCCAAAAAGTACACTTTGTAGTAACAAAGTCCAATGATCTCTGGGCCATTTCAAGTTTTCAGCAATTTTCTCAAAGTGAAGAAAGTATGTATCTACTTCCTTTTCTTGACAATGGGGTACTAACTTAATATTTCTGGTAACATCAAAACCTGAACTTGCGTGTAAGGGGGGTGGGGGGGGGGGTCCGCTTCCCAGTTCTAATTCTTCTAATTCTCTCTCTCTCTCTCTCTCTCTCTCTCTCTCTCTCTCTCTCTCTCTCTCTCTCTCTCTCTCTCTCTCTGCATCTGTATTTCCCTCTCCTCTTTTTCTGTCTCTCTCTCTACATCTGTATTTCCCTCTCCTCTTTTTCTGTCTCACTCTCTCTGCGTCTGCATTGCTATTACCCTCTCCTCTTTCTGAAGCTGAAGCTTTCTTAATTCCTATTCCATCTGGTGTTTTATCTGTAATTCCCTAAATTTCCTATCAAAACTAGATACAGACTTCCCAATCAAATTCAACGCAGCAGTATCCAAAATGGCCTTTCCTACTAAAAACGGAATCAAAATATTCTTTACCTCTTGTTTACTGAAAGATGCTTTGGCTTCAGAAAGATTATAATGTCTGGCAAGCTCAAGCAACTCGTCCTTTTTCATAGACCCTAACCCTTCTCAAATGTGTGAAATTTAAATCTTTACCAAGGACAATGAAAATACCGAAGCAAAATCAATATGAATTGTAATTTAAAGAAATTCAGATCTCGGACGAGCCCCAATTGCATTTACGACTCTAGGTCTTAAAATATATAACATAAAGAAAGTGAAACCAATAAAGTCAAATATAATCAAAAGGCAATTTACTTAACGAGAAATAAAGTGAAAATTAAAAAGACACTTACAATTTGTGAGTTAAATTCAAAGAAATCTTAAATGTCCCAATCACAAGTCCAAAATAATAGAATATTCCTAATGAATTCCAATAGCCTTGAATGCCATGATGTACCACAAAGATGTAATCCAGAATGTATTTGAATGAGTTCACATAAATACCCAAATCTTGTATTAATCAAAAAGTCAATAAGCACTTTAGTAATTCCAATGAATATTTAAAATAAATAATTCCTCTCAAATTATATCTGATTGCAACAACACAACTGTAAATTCAGACTGATCTTTAGAACAAGAATTGTAGAAAAAGAATGAAATTATTTACCAAAATCTGTATGTATGTGTGTATATAAATATATATATATATATATATATATATATATATATATATATATATATATATACACATACATACATACATACATACATACATACATACATGCCCTCATGCCCTATGTCACGACATAATATGAGAAATTCTAATGGAAAAATACTTGCCTATCTGACCCATGTCACAACAGGACATGTTGCGAAATACTATTTTAACAATTAATTAAGTATGTATTGTCAAATAACCATACAACTTACAATCATAGACAAAAGTTAAGTATATAAACATCATACATTAATATCATGTATTGGTAAATCCATATATTAATCCCATTTGTTGATAAATCCATACATTAATCATATCGGTTGATACAATCCATGCAATAATCGTATACGTTGTCAAACGATACCATTTGTGATATTTGCTGATGAACTATTTATTTATCATATCCATTGATGAACGATACCATTTGTCATATCCGATGATGAACTTTGTGTGCATGTGTAGCGTAGGGTTTTCGGTTGTTTTAATTTAGTTTGTGAGAGATGGAAGTAACGATGTAAGCTATGGTGTCAGAGATTCAATTTTCAAAAATTATAAATAAACATCTCATTCACATGCATATGTTATGTGTCTACGCTAGATCCAATTTCACGCGGTTTCATCTATTTACACCAGTACTGGTAAATCAAATAAAACACATTAATGTCTCAAAAATAGGTGTATCAAATGACAACATAACTAAGCAAAAAAAATTCACAACAAAAGATACACTATGTATGCACGTTAGAATATTACAAAATAGCTATCATTTATCTATACTGGTAATGACCCTATAAAATGCTTTTACAAAGTTTCAATAATATTAAACTATTGTCATAATCATGATGTGAATGAAAAAAAAAAGAATAGATATCCTTACCAGGGCTAACATCTTAAATATGAACAAAGACGTATATTTTAATATATGAAATTATATCGTTCATAGTAAAGATGTATCACTAAATGTACCTCAAAAAAAGAAAGTTCTAGAAAAAAACTTAAAATAAAACTTGATAATCATAAATGAAAAAATAAATAAAAAGATGCAATGAATTTCAACTAAATGAAATTAATTTGGACAAAATTTAATACCAAAATAAAACCTGCCTTGAAGGAACACTTCTATTTAAGGAACATCTGTCCATAAAGAACACTTTCTGGAATCCCACTTAAATTTCCTATATTTGTCCCGTGTACGGCAACACCAGTTTAATGTGGACAAAGGGCGCTAATTTTGTTTAAATGTCCATTCTAAATGCATCTAGAGGAGAATGTAGCTTGCATATCTAGGTGATGTTTGTGAACTTCCTTATAGGAAATTGTTAAAGTGTTCTTGACATGACATGTTGCGAAATACTATGTGAACAACTTGACAAAACTTAAGTATGTATTTTCCAATAACCATACAACTTACAGTCATAGACAAAAGTTAAGTATATAAACATCATATATTAATCTCATGTATTGGTAAATCAATATATTGATCCCATTTGTTGATAAATCCATACATTAATCATATCGGTTGATACAATCCATGCAATAATCGTATACGTTGACAAACGATACCATTTGTGATATTTGCTGATGAACTATTTATTTATCATATTCGTTGATGAACGAAACCATTTGTTATATCCGATGATGAACTTTGTGTGCATGTGTAGGGTAGGGTTTTCGGTTGTTTTAGTTTAATTTGTGAGAGATGGAAGTAAAGATGTAAGCTATGGTGTCAGAGATTCAATTATTATTAATTTGCATTATAAATAAACATTTCATTCATATGCATGTATTACGTGTCTACGCTAGATCCAATTTCACGCGGTTTCATATTTTTACACCAGTACTGGTAAATCAAATAAAAAACATGAATGTCTCAAAAATAGGTGTATCAAATGACAACATAACTAAACAAACTAAATTCACAACAAAAGATACACTATGTATGCATGTTAGAATATTACAAAATAGCTATCATGAAAAAGTATCTATCTATACTGGTAATGACCCTATAAAAGACTAACATCTGAAATAAGATATGAAATTATATCGTTCATAGTAAAGATGTATCACTAAATATGCCTCAAAAAACAAGAAAGTTCTAGAAAAAACTGATAATAAAACTTGATAATCATCAATGAATGAACATAGAGAAAGATGCAATGAAATTCAACAAAATTAAGTTAATGTGGACAAAATTTAATACCAAAACAAAACCTGCCTTGAAGGAACACTTCTATTTAAGGAATATCTGTCCATAAAGAACACTTTCTGGAATCCCACTTAAAATTCCTATATTTGTCCCGTATACGGCAACACCAGTTTAATGTTGACAAAGGGTGCTAATTTTGTTTCAATGTTCATTCTAAATGCATCTAGAGGAGAATGTAGCTTGCATATCTAGGTGATGTTTGTGAACTTCCTCATAGGAAATTGTTAAAGTGTTCTTGATAAAATACGATAATAAACATACATATGCTATTTCAAACAATTTTTTTAAAAATACGAAATAATAACAACATTTTCTAAAGTTTCCTGATTCCCACTGAAACAAATAGTATCTACAAAAGTTCTATAATATTTCTACCTTGCTGTGATGCCTGAATTTATATGTATACCATTTTTCCAAAGTTACACCATTTTACCGTTTTCATTGCTAGATATTCTTTTCAAGCTAAAATTATTGTTATTTCTGTTTGATCCCTTGTAGTAATACATATGTTTATACTTTGAATTTATTAAGGATGACTTCATGAAAGAATAGTGCGGTTAGAAGAATCTATTATTTTGTGGTAAGGGTAGATAAGATATAAGTGTCGTGGAAAATTAACTACAGGGAGCTTCGTTTGGGCTCCTCTATATAAATACGACGCCTACAAAGGACAAAATGGGCCTTGTCTCCTGACTGTCAATTTATAGACAGATTCTATTTCAGTATAAGCATCACTTCGAAAATGATCCACCCTTATTCTCAGAGATGCATATGGACTCTGATCTGTAGTCAAAGCTACTATTTATCAATATCGATTGCCAGTGCCTCTCAGTTATTTATAACTTTTAGTACGATACTGTTAGATAATTATATTCACTCACTAGCCTTGCCTACTATCTTTTCTTCATCTGGCAGAATCAAGTAAAAGTTGTCTTTCAAACCAATATTGCCGGATGTTTACTTATGATTATAAACAGATGGAATGCCCTTGAGAATATAAGGCAACAAATAAATCTGGCCAATCTTTCAGATGTAAATTAGACTATATCTATAAACAAAGAAATAGCAAATTATATGCCCTAGGATCTAAGACAAAAATCGTTTTCGACCTATATTTGTTCACTTTTAAACTACATTGTACTTTCTCTTCTCGTAAGGAATACATTGCTCCACTATGTAATACATGTTAATTTCCAGGAACATTAATGTTATCTGTACTTCCAACGATTGTATATGCAAATCAAACACACCTTCAGTCAAATGATTCATACATATAGTTAGGATATGACAGCATGTGATATTTGATACATACAAACTTTAACATCCATGAAGTAGTGTATATTTATCCGCAGCTGTTTAAGCTAATTGTTGATGTGCACATATTCACTTACGGAGCAACATACTGTTTAAAGAAAGAAGGAAGAAAGGACTTTTCAGTCTACGGTATTCTTTAATGATGGGTGTTCTTTACTTACAGCCCTCGAAAATTCGTTATTCCCAAGACTCAATTAACAATGTTTTTGACAGTAAAAGTAGACACAGTAACACTCTTATTGGCCAAACTCTGGATGACTTATGCGAAGGGAGATGTCGACTAGAGGATATTGAATACATTTCCGTGGTGAGACAGAATGGGGAATGGTTCACCGCAGACAATAGACGGTTGTGGATTTTCAAGCATTTAGAGCGACTCAAAAAGTGTACAGAAATTCCAGTGTACGAATCTTACTACATACCTGCTCACAAGTTTACAACTATCAACGATGGAGAGAGTGTGATGGTGAGAAGATATCCTGGGGGTAAATGGCACTGTACACCTACCACAAAGTCCAATTACAGTGCCTCAACCAGAATGAACTTATCAGAAAGGCACAGAACACTGAAAAATCCCCTTCCGTCTCGTTTGATTCAGGACCGACCAAGAACACAAACTGCTGCCGAGTTGAAATCACTTTCAAAACCTCCAACCAGAGGCGAAATACAATTTACTGCCAAGGGAGGTATACCTACTTCAATTGAGGAACCAGAAGTACAAGAACCAAGATTTCAAGTGTGTAAAACCTTCGACCACTCAGTGCATACTAATACCACGGAAGAGAATTTGAGGGTCAGAGAAGGACTGACGGCTAAGTTGCGCTGTAAATCAAGTCCCATGTCTTCGGATAGTTTCCCAAACATTCATTACTCCCCTATAATACAAACCTGTGCAGATGACGATGCCAATGGCGGTGCCGATGTACACATACCTATCGGGGAACCGGATGTAATCAAACTTGTTCCCGTGACGACTACACCCAAATGGGAAAAATATAATTCAAGGAATCTTGAATGCTGCTCATGTGTGATTTTTTGATCCATTGCGACTTAAAATGTTACTCAACTGATAATAGATAATGCTTCGAACATCTATTTTTCATCGAGACAGAATTGGAAATACTCCACAGTGAGCAGCTGAAGCGCGGATATTATATTCAGAACATTTTCTTCCAAGAATTGAGTGGCATGTTTACCTCTCGCATCTTTCAGCGTTTGTGCTATTTCAACCAAAACTTTACAAATGTGATTTAAACACTATTTATGTTGACATTGTTTAAACGAGAACTTCTCAGAGGATTATGTCAAGTTATCCGTTGTATTTACATATATTTAAGGCGCTTTCACAGCTATTAGGCAATTTTAGACGAACCTTTAAAAATGTACACATATGGTAGATTGTTGTTGTTTAACTCTATATTTGATTATCCTTTTGTCTAGATAGATAGATAGATAGATGGATAGTTAAATGTGCGTTAGTATTAATATGTGGGGACTGGGGGACGTATGGGGCAATACATTAATCCAAAGGTTAACATGCGGCCGACCCTTGGGGGACGTACGGGAAATTCTATGTAAATTTGTCCATAGGATTAACATTGGGGGTAAATGACAACATTGTTAGAAGGGGTTGACCTTAATTTCTGGGGACGTACTGGAGTAGTTATATGAGCGCGACTGCGGACAAAAGAGCCTCTACGGGGACAATGGGAAATTGACATGTCGAGCCTCTACGGGGACAATGGGAAATTAACATGAAGAGGCAGTTGGGGGACAGTAGTGTTTAAAGCGACAAATGGTAACATTGTTAGAAGTGACTGACCTCAGTTGGGGTTACATAGTAACATTGTTAGAGTTGATTTCAATATGCGCCATTATAGGTACGTACGGGAGATTATATGTTAAATTTGTCCATAGGTGCAACATGGGAATGGGTTTATAGGGACAAAAGTGTTTATAAGGACAAAAGTGTTTTATAGGGACAAAAGTGTTTATAGGGTCAAAGTGTTTATAGAGAAAAAAGGGTTTATGGGAACAAAAGTGTTTATAGGGACAAACGGGAATGGTAATGTTAAAAGGGTGAAGGGGAAAAGGGTCAACAGTTTATAGGGACAAGGGAAATTGTAATGATTAAAAGGGTGCAAGAAAAAAGGGTCGACAGTTTATAGGGACAAAAGGGAATACTATCAAAAGACACCTCATATATAATCCAGCATCCGCTTTTTGATAATTATCCAAACGCACCACCTATACAATCCAACACCCACTATTTGATTACTATCCAAACACACATATACTATCCAACGAAAAAGGTATTGATACACACATTTTATTTACAATTCTTTAGCATGGGAAAGTTTATGGGGGTCTACGAGAATGTAACATGCAAATAGTTATCTACTATCCAATCACTTAGCTATCTACTATGCAATTACTTAGTTATCTACTATCCAATTACTTAGTTATCTACTATCCAATCACTTAGTTATCTACTATCCAACTATACTACTATACAAATTATCCCAAACGCCTTGTGAGGTATCTCAACAAAAAAAAAATACTATCAGACAAAAAGGTTATGCTGTGAAAGAAGGGATGAAATCACACAAACATACTATCCAACGCTCACTTTTTGAGTACTATGTAACACCCACTTTTTGATTACTATCCAACACGCTGTACGAATGAGCAAGACTCTCCCCACACACACACACTTACTAACCAACGAAAACGGTAGAAGTGCTTTGAAAACATTAAACTTACATGTGCCTAGGATTAAAATCGATAGAGAGATGTGAAAGAGTATGTGCATCCCATTTTGTTTTCAATAAATAAACAAGACAAAGAGACACTTACGTTTTCTTTGGTATATTCTCTTTTGAATTACAATGCAAATTTCATAACACATCACCAAAGTCCATTTTTCTTAACTGTCTGTCTCTTTTCTAGAATTTCTTCACTGGCATCGGTTCTTCTTCCTCTTATACTGTTTCTTACAGGGGTCTTGACTTCATACATTTCTTAAAGGGGATGGATTCTTCTTCTCTTTCTGAACAGCCCTCTGCCTTCTCCCTCTCCTGCTTGTTCTCTTTTTTCTTAAGGCACTCTGAAGACCAGTGTCATTTTTCTTGACAATAATAACAGGTATCTTTACCTTTGTCTCTTTTTTATTTTCCTTTGCTTTAACATTGTGGACATTGTGGAGCAATGTCCTTTTTCCTGACACACATACCAAGTATCTTGACTTCTATCTCGAGAGGAGTAGTCTGTGGTTTTATTGGAAGTGGTATACTTTCCAAGAACTGTCTCTAAATTTCTGATAGCAACAGTGGTCTGTTATGCTAAATCTCTGACCAAAAGGTTAAGCTGTTTTGACTTCTCCATCTTCACAGTTTGAAAGTTGAATGACTAATAGTTACGCTGAGGGTAAGAAGATCTCCATATATATATATATATATATATATATATATATATATGGAGATCTTCTTACCCTCAGCGTATATATATATATATATATATATATGGAGATCTTCTTACCCTCAGGGTATATATATATATATATATATATATATATATATATATATATATATATATATATATATATATATATATATATATATATATATATATATATATATATATATAGGGAGAGAACATGCGTAAAACTCAGTCAAATCAAACTTTAAAATCAAGATGAAACGATCACACAATTTCAGTGAGAAACCAGAAGAAGAAACTAAGAGGCGACAACGACGACTTTCCGTACCGCCTCATACGCCGCTAGCTGAATTGTTAGCCCAAGTATATGCCAGTAATTTTGCGTTGCTCAGCGGGCTTGTGAGAAGTGCATACAAGAACCTGATCTTTTTCTATTGTCCCCATTGTAGTAAGATTCCAGGATGACGTGAAAAAATCTTTCGGGGATACCGCACTCTTCTCGATATTTCCGAACGGATTTTAGACCCTATCGACGACGCTTGAAGCGAAGAGGACATCCAGCGTTACGGGTTACTGTCATCGATATACTACAGTCATGGCTCACATTTTCTCGGGATACGATGAACAATTTCTGTTGAAGTATTATTCAGAACAAGGTACCAAATGCCCTGCCCCCATGTCACCATGAACGGATCCAAACTCATCTAAACAAAAGTGGGATAAGTACAATTTAAAGATTCCATGACTTTTAACCATGCCTTTTAGTCGAATACCTAAAATGTTTGGAATGACAGAAATGGCCAAAGGGTATTTTCCGCACTTTTTCAATACCGAAGTTAATCAACATACTGTGCTCCCGCATTTGCCTGACGTTCACTATTACGACCCCAACGGTATGCACACCGAACAACTAGTAGCCTTCTACACTTGGTACCACAATCACGCTTCAGACCCGTTTGACATTCAAGAAGAAATGTTGAAATATTGCCAATCCGATGTGGACATTTTACGCCGTTGCTGCGGAAAATATCGATAATTATGTCTGGATCACGGAGGAATCAATCCTTTGAAGGAAGCTTGTATCATTGCCAAAGTGTGGGGGTTAGTCTACCGAATAAAGTTTATGCCCGAGAACCAACTAGCCATCATTCCCCCTGACACTTATCTCTCGATGAGCCCTCAATACTTTGCCAAAGCTTTTCGTTGGTTCCATTACTTGTGTGAAAGTGGAGACAAATGGATACGACATGCAAGAAACGAGGCAGAAAAGAAAATTTTAAGTCCTTCTGTGGATAGATGGGATTTAGAAAAATCACAGACGGTGTACGAATTTCAAGGATGTTTTTTTCACGGATGCCCTACATGTTATCTTCAACGAGGCCTAAAAAATCTTTTCTCACGGAAGAGTTGTACGAACAAACATACCAACGACGCCTAAAGTTAGAAAGTCAAGGATACCAAGTGGTATACATGTAGGAGCACGAATACGATCGACTTTTCAAAACCGATCTAGAATTTAGACGCATTGCCGAAAGTTACAACGTGGTAGACATCGAACCTTTGGACCCATGCGACAGTTTGTTTGGAGGACGAACCAATGTCACACGCTAGCTGTATGACGTAGACGAGTCTCAATGAGAAGAAATCAGATACATCGAAGTTTGTTCGTTGTATCCTTGGGTGTGCAAATATGCTAGATTCCATAACGGTCACCTTGAAATGATCACAGAACACACTGACCTGGAACACATTATTCGTCAATACAAAGGATTGATCAAATGCAAACTTTTACTCCCGACAAACTTGTACCATGCTGTCTGACCCCATCATTGCCAAGGAAAACTGATGCCGTACGTGTGCTGAAACATGTAATGAAGACCAACCTTACATCCCACGGAGGAAGAGCGCGCTTTCACAAGAACGTGGGTGAGCGTCGAATTGTTTCATGCTCTGGATCGCGGATACCGTTTGTTAAAAGTATACGAAATTTGGCACTTTCGTGCCACCGAACAATACCAAAAGGACGACGCCAGGAATTTTCTCAGGCTACGTTAACGAATTTCTCAAACTGAAACAAGAAGCGAGTGGCTATCCCTCTTGGTGTCAGACACCAGAAGACAAAGACAAATTCAAAGAACAGTACCGTTCTATAGAAGGCATTACTTTAGAAGATGTGGTAAAGAACGACACCCACAGTTGTATGTACATCCATAATCGAGATAGCCACCAACACCCAACCATCGAAGGGGCTCGTTTAGGGGCATGGACGGACGGGCACACAGAAGATACGATTGTCAGTTTTGATAGCGCTGGTCTAAAAAATTACGGCTACCAATACAGAGACCGACAGGGTCAAGTGCATACCAAATGCAAAGTTAAAGGATTGACACTGAACTATCAAACGAGTCAACGAGGCAACTTTGCTCTCTTGGCAGAAACTTTACAGTCCGGACAAGATCAAGACTTTCGAGTGAAAACATTAGAGCCACAAAAAATTGTACGTTTACCAAACCACCAAATCTGCAGTCGCCCTTAACAAAATCTATCAAATTGTTTACCAGAAACGAGTGCGACTTCCAGACCACAAAGACTTTAAAATAGGGACAAGTTCCAAGAAAATAGGGACAAGTTCCAAGAACAACAATTCATTGTAAATACAAACGCCGACCTAGAAAGATGATGAATAATTCCATACAGCAACCGAGAGAGGGACTCACTATGAACTTCAAGTTCAATGTGGAGGCTAGTACACTGATACCGATAATGACGAACTCTACAGAGCCACAGAGTGAGGGACCCCCTTTGAACTCCAAGTTCGATCATGAACTCGAGTGCGATGTGGTGCCTTGCGATGAGACGGATGCCGTCCCTGCGACATCAGCGATGCAGCACGATCTTTCCGCTCCTCTTCGATCATCGACAGCGATGCCGTTCGTGTGCCTTACCACTCCACTAGCGAAAGCGATGCAGCACAGTGCCTTTGTGATGATAAGCGTGTACGTACCTACGGATCTCATCCATACACTGGCAAACCACTACTCATCAAGGAAGAATACATGTTGCATGTGGCTTTGCTTAGTTCAAAGATAAATAGCCTAAATATCTGCAAGGACCTACTCCCAAAGCTTTAGCCAGAGCCGGATTTGTCTACTTGGGAGAAGGAGATAAAATCTAGTGTTTCAGCTGTGGTGTTACACTTCACGAACGGGAGTATAAAGACTCAGTTTACTTGGAATATGCCAGATGGTCTTCGCGCTATCACTATCTTCCTTTGGTCAGTCCAAAGAAGTAATATGTCGGATACTTTAGAAGAGAACATTCGTAGTTTGCCTCCTGATTTAAGAGAACGCATTTACAAAGAGCTTGTCCAGATTCAAGTGACACGCAAAGAACAATTACATCCTTTACGACGTAGACATCTTAACCATTGGTATCTGAATACTATAAAAATACTGATTAGTGTCAAGATATTCAAATGGTCAGACATTCAAATACTAACTGCCTACTCGAAGATTTGGAATGCCAAGACTTCTATCTACAATGCCACAATATTAGACAGAATTCGATAGAACGAATCCCAGGAAAAAGTTTAAAACTTACAGGAATACAAAAGACTTTTGGAAGAAATGTCACCTCAAGACGAAACTCCTTCACGACGTGTGGTGTGTAGTGAGGTAATGATGAACATCTTGGATATACTTTACCACCAGATTCCATTTGGCAATTGTGTGACTAATGCATCAAAAAGAAAGAAGAAGTTGATACAATGACTAATATAAAAGTGGTCGATGTCACGACTGTTGTCGTTAGTGTTGCAACGAATTCCGTGGAAGGAAGTCAACGACAGTGTTCGGAACTTAGGGGCTTACTACACACTTTTACAAGAACTATTTCAACCTTCTACGATTCCATTTACTTTTGGACGTCGTCTTTTGTGTGTGATAGTGACTATTTGTTCTCGGATTTCGTTTCCCATGAAATCCGTTGGGGATTATTTATCAACAGTACATGCAACAAAGGCATGACCATTCACACTTTATCAGTACACGAAAGTCAAATTGTGTTGAAAGTGTTGAGAATAGTGATGAAAACAAGTTGTGTACCTCCGTGTGAAGAAGACATTTGTCAGACTTTATCTACACTTCATACTTACCAAGAAATTTGCATTGCTAGTTGGTTACAGCAACAAATTGATGCCTGGAAAGATGTACGTGACTGGAAAAGTCTTGGTTTCAGTGCTTCGATACAAGAAGTGGCTCACTATGCCAAAGACCTTGCGTGTCACTAATCATCCAAGAAAAGAAGAAGTGAACTTAGAACCAAAGTCAAAAGTGACATTAAAAACAATTTTAGAAACAGTGGAAGAAGAACCTGACACAAAGGAAGACCTAGTACAAGTTCACGACAGTAACGTCAATCAATCGAAACGCCTAAGGAACAAAGGACCTTCCCTCCGGAGAAATTACATACACTAAATTCCACAGCAGAGACTATGAATTGTGTGCGTTGATTTCGTAGGACACACATTCATCGAGACTATTGTTGTAAACTAACTTGTTTATATACAGCTTTGGTCATTTTAGTTTGTGCCTTATGGATGTACCTAGCCATTTATGTCTTATGTGTTTTTGTGTTTTAATTTGTGACATTTAAATATGTTTTTGTGGTTGTGACACTTTTTGAAAACAAAAATCATTACACATGTATTCCATGTATAAAATGTCTTGTGTCTTTCATGATCCTCTCATAATTCTCAAGACCATAGTCATGGCTGCATCTTTCTCCTCTTCCTGTTCCTCCTCAAAGTTGGGAGGTTTTGTATCTTTGCCATACATGTTGATTGCTAGACCGAGTGGTTCAGGTAAAACCGAATTTGTCAACCGTGTGATCGAACACAAATCCCATTGTTTGATCGTCCACCTCAACGTATCGTCTGGTGTTACAAAGAGTGGCAACCGTCTGGTTACTGCAAAAAAGTAAAGAAGAATCCATTTCGTTTGTAGAAGGCATTCCTCGCTAAGACGATGGGATCGTGTCTGACTTGAGTCCAACATATCTGGTCATCTTCGATGACATGTTAGGAGAAGACGATGAAGAAATTAAACTTGGTTTACACGAAAAGGACATCATCGTAATGTCAGTATTATTTACAATACTCAAAATTTATTTAAACACAGTAAAGCCCATCGTACCATCAGTCTCAATGCCCATTGTGTGGTCTTGTTTAAAAGTCCCAGACACAAATCTCAAGTGTAAGTGTTAGCCAAACAGTTAGGAACTCCTTAGTTAAATTATGCGTACGACGATGCCACTCAAACACCTCATGCATAATTACTCATCGATTTAAAACCCACCACTCCCGATTATTTGAGATTTCGTACCAGTTTGTTTCACCATTGGTGTCAAGAAGGAGGTCCTGTCATTTACTCGTCTGCTTTGGAATCTCTCTTAGAAAAAAAACTATAAAAACATCCACCACGTCTTTCTTTCCAACAGTCTTCAACATGACTACCTTTCAAGCTCATCCTTCTGCCAAATTGATTTGTGCACTGTAATGCACAAGTCTGTGTCCATTTGTTAGAAGCCAGTCTAAAAGAAGTTTTACAAATGGTTTACTTCGAGAGCACGTCAATTACTTCAAGGCATCATTCACATAACCCATCAAACCAAACGCTTTTTTGAAAAACATAAAGTAGCGTTGTCACAACTGGCAGATCCAAGAATCGATACGCAAACCCAAAAACAAATCATTTTGAAACCGGGTGGAAGTGGTTCTTTAGGAGGTGTCATTATTCGATCCCTATTAAAATGGGATCCGAATGCCAAAGCTAAAACAAAGAAAAAGCCAAATTCCTCGCAAAAGACGGCATCAGCCCCAACAGAAAAGTAGTGGTACAGCAAGTTCACACAAGAAAAAGAAAAGCCCCAAGAAGAAAAGTCCCAAGAAAGGAACATCTCCTGCCAAAAAGAGAGATACTGCTGCTAAGACGCGCACGTACTCCAGAAAACCACGCCACTCTGTGACGTTGGCTCCTCCTGCCACTTCTACTTCGTCTTCGCCGTTCATGATGATGCCCGCCAAGCCTGATTTAACACCAGTGTTTCCTGATTTGATGAAAAAATGGAAACTCATTTCTAAAGGAACTTCTCCTTCTCGGGCAGAGACGACGTCTTCTGCTGCTCTTGCAACTGTTGCAGCTACAACGGTGGCCTCTCCTAAAACAAAAGTATAAGACAGAACAGGTGGGCTACAAACTTTACTGGATTTATCCAAACAAGAACTGTCCCACACCTGTCTCTACCAATGTTTGTGACAATGACTTGCTATACTTAAAATTTGCCAAAGTCGAAATGTCTACGAGCAATAGAAAGCTATGTGACTTTAGTTTTGAAACTTGTACAGACTCTCAATTTTACATGTGCCACGAGAAAAAGTTCTATCCAATGTTTACCGTTTCCCAAAACACCCACACTTGCAACATTACCAAAAATCTTAACTTCATACAAGCCCCCAACTTCACTCGTTTGAACAAACTGCTACTTAATACTGCCGCCCTTCTCTCTCTATTCATGTGTGTGTATGTCAAAATGACCAAGTGCCAAAAATGTTTGTCAGTTTGAAAACGCGAACCAATAATGTTACAGTTTAGTACTTAGCGTGGCGAGAAAAATGTTACAGTTCACGAATTCCTAACATGATTGCAAATTCACTATAGTCTATCTGCACAGCAATCGTAAATAGCCAGATCATAGGCAGTATTTTGCCACACTGCCGGTCTCAAAATCTAAAACAAAACACTTCGTCACTCATTATAAGACATTTAATTGGCTGACACATATACTTTCTACAGACTTAGCCTCGAAACGGCTTCCGTTGCTATTCACACAGTGGGAAGATTAGATGTGGGTATTTTTGCGCCTGAACGCTAATCGCTTTACAAAAAAAAACTAACGCACAACCAACGTACAACATGTGATCAATGGAAAGTGTGTCTATAAACACTTCCTACCTTTGTGTGATAGTATAGTATGTTTGTGTGTAAGAGTGTGTGTCTATTTCATCCAAACATCTTTTACATCCTACCCCTCTTTGTGTGTGTTTGTAGGTATGCAAGTATAGAGATAGTAGGAGTCTGTGATTGTTTAATATAGGTGGTGTATGTTTGGATAGCTTAGGTGGTGTGTGTTAGATTGTAGATTTTAAAAAATTACATTACCATTTCCGTTTGTCCCCATAAACTTTCGACCCTTTTACTTTCACCATTTTAACATTACCATTCCCGTTTGTCCCTATAGTCACTTTTGTCCCTATAATACCGTTCCCATTTTAAACCTATGGACACATTTAACATAGGATTTCCCGTAAGATATCATATGAGCGCAAATAGCTACAAAAGAGCCTCTACGGGGACAATGGGAAATTAACATCGAGAGAACTTGGGGGACAATGGAAAATTAACATGGAGAGGCAGTTGGAGAACAGAAGTGTTCATAGGGACAAATGGTAATATTTTTAGAGTGGCTGACCTCAATTGGGGTTACATAGTAACATTGTTAGAGTTTACTTCAATATGTCCCACATTAGATAAGTACGGGAAATCCTATGTTAAATTTGTCCATAGGTTTAACATGGGAATTGGTTTATAGTGACAAAAGTGTTTATTAGGACTAAGTGTTTTATAGGGACAAAAGTGTTTATAGGGATAAAAGGGTTAATGGGGACAAAAGTGTTTATAGGGACAAGAAAAAATGTAATGTTTGAAAGGGTGAAAGGAAAAAAAGGTCGACAGTTTATAGTGACAAAACATGAACATATTTACATTGTTGACAACGTTGTGGAGTCAAACTTGACTTTCACTGATCTAAGGCACTGTCATTTTGCCATCGATGCACACTACGTTTCTGAGCTAAAGATAAAAGATAGCCACAATGTTCACAAAATCATTTTTCTAGTTTATCATCATTTCTAGAGTACTTCCAGTCAAAACAAGTCATTAAATGTTCTAAAGGAAATCCAAGACTGATGAAGAAAATACACACCATGGAATCGGATCCTTGTAATCTCAAATTATCGAATCGAGTGGAGACAGCATTTTTTCTCATAAAGTCAATGATGTCATCTTCCAAAGGAATTAATCAATAAGATTCAAAATACTCCACACTATGATCGATGATAAAATAGACCGCGACCCAATGGGTTTCTGGTCAATGACTGTCGTCTGTGTTGATGACATATGCTTGAACATCATTAGGTTTGCGATGAGGAAGTTCATCTTTAGCACACACCACATGATTCCAAGAAGTGGTGTACGAACTGCGAGTCAACAGGTAAGATACCTATCCATTTTTCTTTTTTCACAGGTAATGATAAGTCATCAGTTCACATATAACTTTTTCCTTGAAAATGTCTGTCAAGTAAGTCGATGAACCACGGGTAGTCTCTGTACTCTGCTGCGAGAGAGCTTCGATGCGCTTGATCTCCAGAGAAGTCAGTGGAGGTAAGGTATGATCACGAAAGTCTTTATACCACTTTCTCAACACCTTCTCTTCTGAGATCAGAGACCATGCTTCATCCAGATACTCTTCATCATGCATTTTTCGTGTTGTTTCTGACTAGCGTGATCGATTTGACATCCAAAGCAATGGACTCTTGTCAGGGCTGTAATTCTTTCAGCCAAAACCGTAGCAAAACAGGAGACTAAATGTTGTTCTTGTTCTTGTGATCTTGAAATCCTAACTGTCTCTTTTTCTTCACTTGTGGAGTGTGACTGCTGCTGCTGTGGTGGATCAAAACCATCGCTATCGCCTATCTCCATAGGTTCTTCGTGTTCCATCTTTTCTAATAGTCTAGAATCACTTCTCTCAAACTGTTGATTTCTAGAGTATTGTCAAATTCTGCATACAAGATGGCGTACACGGTGTTGACTAGAGCTGTGGCAAACTGAAGTTCCACACAAAGTTGGTCTGATTTTATCGGGTGGAAATTTCCTTCGTCGCTGCCTTGGTCGGAAGTGAAATCAAATCCCCACAAAGGATATCTCCCCTGCATAATCCTCGTACAAAATACTGTGGCTGATGTTGGTTCTTAACTGTCCTCTGGCTTCAAACAGAGTCAAGTAAGATCTCAAGCAATTTTTCTGGGCTAAATTAGGTTCGAAAGGTCTGGTACACAACGTTTCGCCATCTCGAGTGATTTCTATCTTGGACACGTTGATGTGTTGATAGTCGAAAGAATTTTGATCGATGGCTCCGTTAAGGGCTGCATTACTGACGATGCCAATGAGCAAAAGTTTGGGGAGCTGTCCTTGGAAAACATGATATTCGATCTTGGATCGGAGTCCAGAGGCAATGGTGATCATTTTCACTTTCACTCGTCGAATAGGATACTTGGCTGTCGTTCTGCTCAATGTTTGGCTAATGTCGTTGGCCACTTTAGGTAAGATTTATACACGACGCACATAAAGTCTGGCTTCTTCGATGATGGTTAGGCATCAAATGGCAGACGATACTAATGCGATACAGTGTCGGACGTACGTCCACTCCGTTGAACAAATACTTGTCTTGCAACCACGTGTCCAAATGCAAACGATCCATCAGTTCTAAAGTGCGTCCTTGTCTGGGTTTTTGTCTACGGTCGCTAAATCCAACATTGCGAGGATCGTCAGCCGCAGTCAACACCGTGTCGTTCAACTTGTCCAAGGTGTCAGGTTTCCATACCACGGAAGCATCCAGATGTGAGTTCTTGGTTTCTTTTCATTACGTCTAGCGATTTTCCAAGGACGCTCGGTAAGGGTAAGTATCCATGCTGCTGCTGACCAGTTTGTTATTCAAGTACAAATCCACTTCGCTGAACAACGAATACATGACATTATTGACGGGAGCTACTATGTCATCTGCACCAAGATTGGTGTGTTCCGTTTTATGCACTTTGAGTTTCAGGTATAATTGACTGGTATTCAGATCGATGTAATTTTCGGATTGTCCTATGATTTCAAATTCGATAGGGGCTGAGGTAGTCAAAGACGATATAAGACGAGATTCAACCCATTGGGATTCTTGCATTGTCATCATGGTAGCATGGCAAATAGGTCGAGTTCTGACTTGGAACATTCGCAAACATCTCAGTACATCATTTTCAATGGTTAGTAATCAAACACGTCTAATTTTCTGGCAGTTTTTCTTTTCTTATTCTTTTTCCAAACAACGTGTTTACGGGATCTGAAGGGGTTTCAACGTCTCCTTCTGCCTTGTCCTTGCTGTGGCGTTGAGAAAGAAGTAATGCCAGGGCCAGACATGTGAAGCAAATTTATAGGAGTATCTCGGCGACCCAAAAGATCTTTTCCAGTTTACAGCAACACATTTGTTCCTGCTCTCATAAAGGCTTCTCTAGGATTCTGTTTGTCAATAAGGACGTTTTGAAGACGTTCTTTTCCTTGCGTCACAGCGGCGTCTTTTGAGGCATGAAATCCTCGATTCACCATCGGTTTCAAGATAGGGGCTACGAAAGGCGGATTTTAACATATCTCCTAAACCATGTCCTCGTTGTTGAGCGACTCCTTGGCACACAGAATGCATCTTGTGTTACAATTCACCGGAGAATTGTTATCGAAACGTAGTTTCACCGTGACTTTACTTTTGGAGAATAGAATATTTTGTCACAGATCTCCTTTTATACTAATGTTGACACTGTCGAAATACTGACAGGAAGATAATGAGGATGTACAAATTCACGGTGAACGTGATACGTGTTTCCACTTTCCTCGTAAGCAGTGACGGCAGAATCTGCTTTGAAAGGAATGACTCCGAGTTACGAAGCGGCTGTGTTTCCCACCACGTTGTACTAGTCCACATGGGAGTACACAAACAATAAATTGAGTCCTTCGGTCAATTCGACAGGGTAGCGAAATACTTGTAAAATCGATCGTTGTTGTTGATGTCGTTCGCAGGAGCTATTTTGGTGTACCTACCCAAAATATCAAACAAACCTGGACAAAAAGTAATGGCCAATATTTTACCGTCCGAAACATGCATTTTATGACGATGAGCAATTTTATGGTACTCGATCAGGAAACTTTTGCGAGCTTTCTCCAAGGCATTGCCAAATAGGTCGTTGAAAATAGCCGCAATGATTTCCACCAGATGTTGAGCATTAAAATAATAACCCACAGGAATTCTCATGATATAGCTAGTCAATGAAGGAGGATTGGTGTGTAATGATTTTGTTTTTTCGTCAATGCCATGGTTATTTTTGTCCAAGTGTTCTTGAGTTTGTTTGCTCAGGATATCCACGATGAAAGTGTTTTAACCTTCGTTAATACTGAGGGCTTGCGTAGGATGAATGATTTATACCAAAGCCATTTCCCAATGAGCTTAGTAATCTAATTATATGACTTGAGGTAATGTGGCTGTGAAACAACATAAGGTATTGTTGGGAAACACATCCATAGAACTGTCACTGTTAAATAAAATTGGTTATTCAAAGTTCGATGGTTCTGGTGTCCGATGAGTCACTGGAAGTCAAAGAAGAATGATTTTCTAAATGTTCCAAAAGATGGCTGCTGTTATTGTGACTGGAAGAATGGTAACTGGCGTTGGGGTCAAGGCTACCGCTGTTGTTGTTACTGTCCGTCGTATATTTCAAGGAAGGACTGAGCAGAAGATAACCCATACAACTGCGTGGGTCATGTGAAGTGTGGCTTTTCTATCGGTGATTGTAAATTCGTCATTGGATTTTTGAACGTGTTCCATTTAGTCGATGACTTTAGTGGTGTTAATTCTGCCGAGGTACTAAACTCGATCCATACAGGAGACTTCAAACTATCGTGATGTATGGAAAGTCTCAAACGATCGTCCTCTTTAGCTTGGCATTGTTGTTTCAATGTCTCGAACAAGGAATTCCACAAATCCGTAATGAAACCTGCTGCTTTCTCAGGGGATACTTCAGACTTGAACTCTTTAAAGTTTACCGTATATATAGAGAGAGAGCTTCTTACCCTCAGAGTAACTATTAGTCATTCAACTTTCAAACTGTGAGATGGAGAAGTCAAAACCGTTGTCATCAGAAATTTAGAGAGAGTCCTTGGAAAGTATACCACTTCCAATAAAACTACAGACTGCTCCTCTCGAGATAAAAGTCAAGATACTTGGTATGTGTGCCAGGAAAAAGGACATTGGGCTCCAGAATGTCTACAATGTCTAAGCAAAGGAAAAGAAAAAAGAGACAAAGGTAAAGATACCTGATATCATTGTCAAGAAAAGGACATTGGTCTTCAGAGTGCCTTAAGAAAAAAAGAATAAGCTGGAGAGGGAGGAGGCAGAGGGCTTTCCAGAAACAGAAGAAGAATCCATCCCCTTTAAGAAATGTATGAAGTCAAGACCCCTGTAAGAAACAGTACAAGAGAAAGAAGAACCGATGCCAGTGAAGAAATTCTAGAAAAGAGACAGACAGTGAAGAAAAATGGACTTTGGTGATGTGTTATAAAATTTTCGTTGTAATTCAAAAGAGAATATACCAAAGAAAACGTCAGTGTCTCTTTGTCTTGTTTATTTATTGAAAGCGAAAATAAAATGGGATTCGCATGCTCTTTCACATCTCTATATCGATTTTAATCATAAGGACATGCTCTTTCAGATTTCTCTCTATCGATCGGGGTCATGCTTTCGTTCACGTCCTCGCACTGAATTGGAGGTGATGTTTTCCTTAAAGTCCGTGCTTCAAGCATATAAAGCGGTACGTTCGCCAGATTTGCTCGGTGATTCGACAGCGAACAACGCAGTAGAACACATCACAAAGAGAGCTAGTCATGGAGTCATTAATCCCGGAATACGCCCTGAATGCCTCGAAAGGCCTTGGCCTTTCATTGGCTACAGGGTGAAGCTTACGACCACAGGAAAAGAGAACCACTCTTCTCCTGATATGGGAGGAAAAGAGATCTTACAATGAAGAAAGAACCGCAAGAGATTGGAGAAAAGGGGGACCATGGAGAAGACAGGCGCAGACTCAACAGAGGGAGAGACAACCGGTTTCCCAGCCGAAGCCGAGCGGTCCTGCCATGGTCCCAAAACCAGCAGCGCTATCGCCGCCAAAACCAGCAGCGCCACCGCCGCCAATTCCACCTCCACCTCCAGCGGCAACATCTGTAGCTGGGACACAGGGGACAGAGTCTTCAAGGAAGACAACGGAGGAGAAGGAGAAGAAGAAGGAGGAGAAAAAGACGGGGCCACGAAAGACAGCGGCGGAAGGAAGCTTCACCACCACCACCACCACTGTCCACTTCCATACCACAGCTAGAGGGGAGCAAAATAATTTTAACCGGTACTCCGCACCAGCAAGCATGGCAATATATATACCGTATGGCCCTGCATGTTGGAACGGGTGAGGAGGTATGGGAGCGAAAAAGATTTAGCCTTGAGTTTCATCGAGGACCATAGGACAGTTCTGGCGACCACGAGCAGGGGAGGGGTAAAAACCAGGAGGACTCGCATCAAAAAAGCCGCAGCACACCTCAAGGACATGGGGACGTACTGTGAGACGCCGATCCCACTAGCAGCGCTTTTCTGCAATTATCTGATCGCCTAACAACGGCTAGACGTCCCCCCTGTAAACTCGAGGAGAATTGGATGATGGAGCGAGACATACTTCACCTCATTGACCCAGGTAGCACAGATCGAGCATCAAGGGTCCTACGGCTGCCTGAACAACTGCGAGAATCCATTCCGCTGCCAGGGATAATGCCCAGCCCTTTTAAGAGCTAAAGAGATCTTTCAAATGCCTCCAGGTTTTCATTTTGGCTTGAAAACCTTTTCGAATATAACTTTAATTCAACGCAAATATGATAAATTATCGACCGAATCTAAAGATAACGTGATAATATCTGATTAAGATCACAAAATTTGAATGGGATACTTAAACCAAAATTTATTCATTATTTTCGGAAAATATATGTACATTTTGTACACGAAATTTCAAAATTGATAGGAAAATTGATAAAACTGCATAAATGTGACCGTAGTTACAACATGTGGCTAACACAATTGGTAATAGGGACAGCCCGACTTAGTTAACTGCACAGAATTTGATCATGTACGTTCATGGCGTTTCAGTTTCCGTCACGCTTCGCGCCTCCCTTGCCTAGCCCGTGCCGCCTGCCACTCCAGACATCAACAGAGTAATTAATTAAGTGCGCTTCGCGCACACCTGTATACCTGTAAACATTCTGGTTCTAATCCTATGTACAGGTATAAACAATTATACACACACCCCAATATCGCGCCTTCAATGAACCCTATTAGGGCGGAAACCTTGCAGCGATGGAGTGGTGTGACAGTAACGTGTCAACGGTGTTGCAAGCTAGCAATACACTTGACCGCAATTAATCTTAACCCCCTACTGCGTGCTTTGCACGCTTTAGGGGTAAATAGACGTACATGGTTGAATAACCGAACACGTCTTAAATTCAAAATTCATTAATTCAGATTTGCTCATTCTCAGTTAGACAGAGCAACAAGCAACACGTAGCAGTACTAAAGCTAGAGATGGAAGTCATGATACCGCCCCAGGCCCTGAATGCAATACAAGGTTTAGGCCTTAGTATTGAATCAGGGTGGAGCCTAAGGGCCCAAGCAAAAAGGACCTCCCTTCTGCTTATATGGGAGGAGGATTGCAACTACAGAAGCAATAGAAGAAGTCCCCAAAGAAGATTGGGACAGGGAGGAAAACCGCAGGAGCAAAATAAGCAGCAATCTACGCAGACTCAACCGATACTGAGCGTTCCCCCCCCCCCCCCTCTCGTGGAACCAAGTCTAGCAGTATCTCCACCTCCAATAACAACTCCATTCCTAACCTCGAAATTACCCGAGGCTAGGACGCAAACTCCACTGCCACAAACATTAACATCAGTACAGCAGGGGGCAAGGCAGGGAATGGAGGAGACGAAAAAGGAAGAAAGAAGCTCAAGACGGAACCAGAAAACAGGAGGGCGAAAAGAAGAGAACCCAGCCGCCATGTGGCAGGTAGCAGCGCAGACAAGACAGACTGAACCAAGAGCGATGGCAAAGCAAACGCAACAGCAACAAAAACAGACGCCGCCACCGCCGCAACCGCCTTTACCCAAGCAAAAATTTCAACAAATACAAATGTATCCGGGCAACCAAATGATGGACTGGGGGCTCGGGGAGCTAGTAGAATATAGGGAGGCAGCAAAGCAGCACATAGAAGACTACCGGACGGTCTCTGTTTGTTATAAAAAAAGCTCAGATGGGACGGAGGGTTAAAAAAGACGCTGAAATGCAACTTCACGAAGCCAGCGGAAAACATCAGAGCCCTTGCGGAGACTTACAGCGGGTGTCCAATACAGCTAGCTACGTTGTTAGCTAATGATCTGATCACATCGTGGAAACTGACGTCCCAGTCCGTCACAGTATAGCCGCCGATGAAGGACCTAGTGGTTGCCGACCTTATCGACCCAGATAGCTCAAAGAACCGCATTAGAACAAGGTTCGAGCCGCCAGTCCACCTGAGGCCATACCTGATTCTACCAATAGATGGTACACCTCAGCCCTTTTAACGGCTACAAGAATTGCCTCAATTGCATTAGGGTTTTCTTTTCGGCTTTGAAAACCCCTTTCGATACAAACTTCTATTAATACGAAAATACGATCCATTGTACGCCGTTCCAAAATGATCACTTGATATTTTCAAATTAAGATCACAAAATATTAACAAAGGGCTACTTTAACCCGGATAATATTTATGTATGGATTTTTTCGGAAAATTAAAAGTACACCATGTACACTAAATTTAGAAATTCCTAGAGAATAGGAAAATTGTATTAAACCTTGTAGATTTACTCTAATTACAAACGTGGCTGACACACAATTGGTATTAGGTACAGCCTGATTTAGCTAACTGGGCAGAATTTGATCATGTATGTTCATGGCGTTTCAGTACTTTCGTCACGCTTCGCGGCTCCCATTCCAAGCCCGTGCAGCATTCCACTCCAGACATCCATCCAAGTACGTGTAACCTGTAAACATTGTGGCTCTAATGCTACGTACAGGTATAAGTAATTGTACACACCCTCCCATATCGCGCCTTAAATGAACCCCATTAGTTGGGAAACCATGCAGCGAAGGAGTGGTGTGTATTAGTGCGCTTTGCGCACAGTGTGCTTTGCACACATTAAAGCGACAGGTGTGTTTTCAGCCCGGCAACAAACCTGACGAACAATTAATTAGGGTGCGGTGCACCCAATAAACACTTATACATGGCCGAATGGCCGAACACGAGCATAATCCAAACTAACTAACTAACAGATTTGCCAGCCACCCTTGCTTGTATATGATAGTGTGTGTATATTTCATCCCTTCTTTTGCATCCCACCTCTCTTATGTGATGGTAGGTTTGTGCGTATGTAAGTATAATGTGTGCAAAGCACTTTTACCCTTTTCGTTGGTTAGTAAGTGTATGGGATTCTTGCTCACTCCCACAGCGTGTTGGATAGTAATCAAAAAGTGAGTGTTGGATAGTATGTTTGTGTGATTTCATCCCTTCTTTCACATCATAACCTTTTCGCTGATAGTCGGTTCGGTTTTTTTTAGACACCACGCAAGGCGTTTGGGATAGTGTGTATGGGGCGTTGGATAGTTGATAACTAAGTAATTGGATAGTAGATAAGTAAATAATTGGATAGTAGTTAACTATGTAATTGCATAGTAGATAACTAAGTAATTGGATAGTAGATAACTATTCCCATGTTACATTCTCGTAGACCCCGTAAACTTTCCCATGTTAAATTCTTGTAAATAGAGTTGTGTATCAACACTCATACCCTTTTCGTTGGATAGTATATGTGTGTATGGATAGTAATCAAAAAGTGGGTGTTGGATTGTATAGGTAGTGCTTTTGGATAGTTATCAAAAAGCGGATGCTGGATTATATATGAGGTGTCTTTGGATAGTATTAACATTACCATTAATTTTTGTCCCTATAACCTGTCGACCCTTTTTTCCTTTCACCCTTTTAATCATTACATTTTCCCTTGTCCCTATAAACTGTCGACCCTTTTTCCCTTCACCCTTTAAACATTAACATTTCCCGTTTGTCACTATAAACACTTTTGTCCCCATAAACCCTCTCTCGTCCCTATAAACACTTTGACCCTATAAACACTTTTGGCCCTATAAACCCATTCCCATGTTATACCTATGGACAAATTTAACATAGGATTTCCCGTACATACCTATAATGGCGCATATTGAGGTCAACTCTATCAATGTTACTATGTAACCCCAATTGAAGTCAGCCACTTGTAACAATGTTACCATTTGTCCCTATAAACACTTCTGTCCCCCAACTGCCTCTCCATGTTAATTTCACATTGTCCCGTAGAGGCTCTTTTGTCCCTATTCGCGCTAGTAGTATAGGGTGGGTAAATAGGTACTGGTGGGGCACTATAGGTACCAACGGGAATTTAACATGGATGGGGCACTATAGGTACCAACGGGAATGGAACGTGGATGGGGCACTATAGGTACCAACGGGAATTTAACAGGGCCTCTACGGGTATCATCGGGAAATATATTGAACATGGAGGGGGGCACTTGGTGTACTAACGGGAAAAGGAACAGGGAGGGTCAGAAGTAATTGGATAGGGATAGAATTTAGACATACACCAAACACACACACACACACACACACACACACACACACACACACACACACACACAATATTTTAAAAAGGCAATAATGAACAAATAATTTTTTCTGGAAAAGTGGATGGCCCTGAAAAGGGCCGTTGGAGTGGTGTCAACCAAGTTAACAAAGGTGGCATCTCATATAACTGCTCCCGTACGTCCCCATAAATTGAGGTCAACCACTTGTAACAATGTTACCAGCTACCCCGCAAAGTTAAACCTATTAACAATTTCAACATAGGATTTCCCGTACGTCACCATAAATTGAGGTCAACCACTTCTAACGGTGTTGCCATATACCCCCAATATGAAACCTATGGACAAATTTAACATAGGCCGCATGTTAAACTATGGATTAATGTATGTCCGTATACGTCCCCCTGTCCCCGCATATTAATACTAACACACATCTAACTGTCCATCCATCTATCTATCTATCTATCTATCTATCTATCTATCTATCTATCTATCTATCTATCTATCTATCTATCTATCTATATATCTATCTATTCGGACAAAAGGATAATCAAATATAAAGTTCTTCAACAACAATCTACCATATGTGTATATTTTAAAGGTTCGTCTAAAAGTTTCTAATAGCTTTGAAATCGCCTTAAATATTTAAATGCAACTTCCCATAATCAGCTGCGAAGATCTCGTCTAACCAATATCAACATAAATAGTGTTTAAATCACATTTTTAAAGTTTTGATTGGAATAGCACACAATCTGAAAGATGCGAGAGGTAAACATACCACTCAATTCTTTGAAGACAATGTTCTGAATATAATATCCGTGCTTCAGTTGCTCACTGTGGAGTAGTTGCAATTCTGTCTCGATGAAAAAGATGTTCGAAGCGTTATCGACATTTTAAGTCGCAATGGATAAAAAAAATCACACATGAGCAGCATTCAAGATTCCTTGAATTACATTTTTCCCGTTTGGATGTAGTCGGTATGTGAACATCGGCACCGCCATTGGCACCGTCATGAATATTTTGGAAACAATCCGAAGACATGGGACTTGATTTACTGCCCCACTTAGCCGCCAGTCCTTCTCTGGCCCTCAAATTCTCTTCCGTGCTATTAGTATGCACTGAGTAGTAGAAGGTTTTATACACTTGAAATCTCGGTTCTTGTACTTATGGTTCCCCAATTGAAGTATGTATACCTCCCTTGGCAGTAAATTGTGTTTTGCCTGTGCTTGGGGGTTTTGAAAGTGATTTCAACTCGGCAGCAGTTTGTGTTCTTGGTCGGTCCTGAATCAAACGAGACGGGAGGGCAATTTTTTAGCCTTATGTGCCGTTCTGATAAGCTCATTCTGGTTGAGGCACTGTAATTGGACTTTGGGGTAGGTGTACGGTGCCATTTACCCCCAGGATGGCCTCTCACCCTCACACTTTCTCCATCGTTGACAGTTGTAAGCTTTTGAACAGGTATGTAGTAAGATTCGTACACTGGAATTTCTGTACACTTTTTGAGTCTCTCTAAATGCTTGAAAATCCATAACCGTCTATTGTCTGCGGTGAACCATTTTCCATTCTTTTTAACCACGGAAATGTATTCAATATCCTCTAGTCGACATCTCCCTTCGCATAAATCATCCAGAGTTTGGCCAATAAGAGTGTTACTGTGTCTACTTTTACTATCAAAAACATTGTTAATTGAGTCTTGGGAATAACGAATTTTCTAGGGCTGTAAGTAAAGAACACCCATCATTAAAGAATACCGTAGACTGAAAAGTCCTTTCTTCCTTCTTTCTTTAAACAGTATGTTGCTCCGAAAGTGAATATGTGCACATCAACAATTAACTTAAATAGCTGCGGATAAATATATACTACTTGAAGGATGTTAACGTTTCCGTGTATCAAATATCACATGCTGTCATATCCTAACCATATGTATGAACCATTTGACGGAAAGTGTTTTTGACTTGCATATACATTTGTTGGAAGTACGTATATATTACTACAAGAGATCAAACAGAGATAACAATAATTTTAGCTTGAAAAGAATATCTAGCAAAGAAAATGGTAAAATGATGTAACTTTGGAAAAATGGTATACATATAAATTCACGCATCACAGCAAGGTAGAAATACTATAGAACTTTTGTAGATACTATTTGTTTCAGTGGGAATAAGGAAGCTTTCGAAATTGTTGTTATTACTTCGTATTTTTAAAAACTTGTTTGAAATAGCATATGTATGTTTATTATCGTATCTTATCAAGAACACTTTAACAATTTCCTATGAGGAAGTTCACAAACATCGCCTGGATATGCAAGGTACATTCTCCTCTAGATGCATTTAGAATGAACATTGAAACAAAATTAGCGCCCTTTTTCCACATTAAACTGGTGTTGCCGTATACGGGACAAAGATAGGAATTTTAAGTGGGATTCCAGAAAGTGTTCTTTATGGGCAGATGTTCCTTAAATAGAAGTGTTCCTTCAAGGCAGGTTTTATTTTGATATTAAATTTTGTCCACATTAGTGACACATCTTTACTATGAACGATTTAATTTCATATATTAAAATAAAGGTCTTTGTTCATATTTCAGATGTTAGCCCTTACAACGATATCTATTTTTTTTTTCATTCACACTATTATTATGACAATGGTTTAAATGGTTGAATATTATCGTAACTTTGTAAAGCCTTTTATTGGGTCATTACCAGTATAGATAGATACTTTTTCATGATGGCTATTTTGTAATATTCTAACATGCATACATAGTGTATCTTTTGTTGTGAATTTATTTTGTTTGGTTATGTTGTCATTTGATACACCTATTTTTGAGACATTAATGTGTTTTATTTGATTTACCAGTACTGGTGTAAAAAGATGAAACCTTGGATCTAGCGTAGACACATAACACATGCATGTGAATGAAATGTTTATTTATAATGCAAATTAATAATAATTGAATCTCTGACATCATAGCTTACATCCCTACTTCCATTTCACACAAACTACACTAAAACAACTGAATACTCGACCCTACACATGCACACTTAGTTCATCAACGGATATAACAAACGGTATTGTTCATTAACGGATATGATCCATGCATAGTTCATCAGCAAATACCATAAATGGTATCGTTGACAACGTATACGAGTATTGCATGGATTGTATCAACAGATATGATTAATGTATGGATTTATCAACAAATGGGATCAATATATTGATTTACCAACACATGTGATTGATCTATGATGTTTATATACTTAACTTTTGTCTATGACTGTAAGTTGTATGGTTATTTGAAAATACATTCTTAACTTTTGTCCAGTTGTTTACATAGTATTTCGCAACATGTCCTGTTGTGACATGGGTCAGGTAGGCAAGTATTTTTTCCATTAGAATTACTCATATTCTGTCGTGACATAGGTCATGTGTGCATATATATATCTATATATATATATATATATATATATATATATATATATATATATATATATATACAGATGTTGGTAAATAATTTCATTCTTGTTCTAAAATTCCTGTTCTAAAGATCAGTCTGAATTTACAGTTGTGTTGTTGAAATCAGATATAATTTGAGAGGAATTGTTTCTTTAAAATATTCATTGGAATTACTAAAGTGCTCATTGACTTTTGGATTAATACATGATTTGCAGATTTATGTGAACTCATTCAAAATTACAGCTTTGTATTACATCAGGACATTCAAGGCTACTGGAATTAATTCGGAACATTCAATTATTTTGACTTGTGATTAGGACATTTAGGATTATTTGGAATTTAACACACAAATTGTAAGTGTCTTATGAATGTTCACTTTAATTGTCAGGAAATACATTGCTTGTTGATTTTACTTGATTATATTTGCTTCAATTTCTTTCTGCTACATACTTGTTAAGACCCAGAGTCGTAACATAGTTAATTTCAAACTGCCGATAGATCAAGACGTGTTTTTTACTGTTCTCCCGTCTATGTTTTAGGGAATTTTGTAACATTGTTTGTAGCATCAAGCAGCAAAACATGGCATATCTTAAATTTGTAGCTTCAATGCGTGTGCAGCAAAATATGGGATACCTTAAATTGGGAGGGTGGGGGCATGCAGCAAATGTTACTGCAGTCATTCGACAATAAATATAACACTAATTGTTTTAAACTGATGCATGAAAAGAAAAATTGCCAATGAATATTTCTAACATAGAATTTACCCTCGTCTTCAGAAACTTATAAAAAGGGTAACCTAATGTTAATTTCTCCTTGTCCTATAAGACCGCAAAATAATAGAAAAAATGGTGTCTAATAATAATAATAATAATAATAATAATAATAATAATAATAATAATAATAATGGTTGTATGGTCTGTAGCCACCTTGCCTTAAGAAACTCATAAAAAGGATAACCTTCTCTCTGTTTGAACCAAACCATTGGTTTTGGAAACATTTTTTATACTGCGTTCATTTGACAATATTTCATTGTGTGCACTATGCTCACAGTAGCTAAAGATGCTATTCATGTGGCTAGGTCAATCAATAAGAAACGACATGTGCGAAGGACTTTAGCCACTTCTCGCTTTCAGTACGTAAATGTGTTAAAATTAATATGTATCTTTATTATTGTGAAAGAATTTTCAAGTGATGCTACTTTCTGTTCACTATGTTTGCAGTAGTAGGTCCAAATAGTCCACGAGTCATGATAAAAGTCAATAGAAAAGTGGTTTTGTGAACATTATAGCTATATATTTTCTTTACGTCAGAAACATAGTGTTCATCGATGGCAACATGATACTGTACTAAATGATTGAAGCTTTAGTCCTATGTTACAACGTTGTCAACCTTGAATCATTGCCAATTCTGTATGTTTGTTTATGTCTATGTCTATGTTTAGAACTAAAACTTAAAGCCCTCACCCCTCTCTTATGTGTGAATGTATAGTATTTTTGTGTAAGGGTATAGTGGTGTGTTTATAAACACTCCTACCCGTACCTTCCTGTGTGTGATTGTATAGTATGTTTGTGTGAGGGTATAACGGGTGTGTAAACACTCCTACCCTTATGTGGTATGATGTCTGTATGTATGTAAGTATAGAGTGTGCATAAAAACTCATACCCTTTTTGTTGGAGTATAGGAGGGTGTGTTTGGATTGTAATCAAAAGGGGGTGCTGGATTGTAAGGTGTGTGTTTGGATAGTAATCAAAAAGTGGGTGCTGGATAGTAATTGTGGTGTGTTGGATTGTATCTTAACATGTTTACATTAGCATTCCTGTTTGAGGCCATAAAGCCGTTTGAATCTATAAATTCACAGACCCATAGGTTTACATGTAGCGTCATTATGACTTCAAACCTACGACGTAATGTTAATTTCCCGTTCGAGGCTGTAAACCTTCGACCCTTTGAGGCTATAAACATTGAGGTTATAATACCATTTTCATGTAATAACCTATGGACCATTTTAACATAGGATTTCCCGTTCGTACCCAAAGTGACTCATATTGAGGTCAACTAATGTTGACAACAAAAACTTAAAACCCCTTTTCTCTTCTGTGTGATACCATGTTTTTAAGGATATAGTAGTGTGTATATAAACACTTCCTACCCTTGTGTGATAGTATAGTATGTTTGTATGTTTGTGCGTAAGAGTGTGTCTATTTCACCCCCACTTCTTTTACATCCTACCCATCTTCTTGTGTGTTTGTATGTATGTCAGTATAGGGAGTGTGTATAAACACTCCTTCCCTTTTCGTTGGATAGTTGGGGTGTGCGTTTGGATAGTAGGGGTGTGTGTTTTGATATTACAGGTGGTGTGTGTTTTGGGTTAGCTTAGGTGGTGTGTGTTAAATTGTAGATAAAACAAATAACATTACCATTCCCGTTTGTCCCCATAAACTCTCGACCCTGTTTTCCTTCACCATTATAATATTACTGTTCCCTTTTGTCCCTATAAACACTTTTGTCCCTATAATACCATTCCCATGTTATACCTATGGACAAATTTAAGATAGAATTTCCCGTACATCCCCATAAATGAGGTCAACCACTTATAACAATATTACTATGTACCCCTCAATGTTAAACCTATGAACAATTTTAACATATGATTTCCGTACGTCCCCATAAACTGAGGTCAACCATTTTCTAACATTGTTGCCATTTACCACCAATGTTAAACCTATGGACACATTTAACACAGGATTTCCTGTACGTCCCCCAGGGTCGGCCGCATGTTAACATATGGGCTAATGTATGTCCCCATACGTCCCCAAGTCCCCGTATATTACTACTTGTGCTTTTATGGTGAGATTCCTTCGTTCAAACGTTTCAATTGAGAATTGTGAACTGGATATTTGTCAGAAAAAGATGAACGTTTACATAATAATAAATCTACATTTTAAGTTTCATCAAAATATTGTTTTTGAGAAATATCTTTACTTGTTATTTCAAGAGACCACAACCAATTGCTATCTTGGAGTGCATTTTCGTAATAATTGTCCAGCATGCTTCAATGTTTGCTTCGTTTCATGTTGCTTTGCTGTTGTTTATCATCCATGATCTCCTGGGTTCTAGAGACTGAGTTCTAGAGAAGCCAAATGTATTCTGTATATAAATTATTGTTATAAGTCCCCACCCTTAAAACATGCAAAGACGACATGGGGTCAGTTTTAATTTCCGTGTTGTACTCTTACATTTGTTATCCCGAGAAGCTATTATTTGTCAGTCTGAAATCTTCAACGTAATGATTACAGTCACTGTTTACAGTCTCTTAGATATTTTAAACAAGACACAATGTTATGCAAAATATTAACGGGTCAAGAAAAGACAGTACTGAAGGGGTTCTTGTAGTGTGTTTCTTGTGTATAGACACAGTAGATTTCACACACAAAATCTACATTTTTCCCATAAAATGCTGTGAGTAGATTGAACTAGAAACAGTTCAAATTAATGAATAGTTTTCAAAAACAGTAGAAACAGAAGGAACAATCAATGATAATTGCTTATTCTTGGGATGTTCACATATTTTTCGACATAGCACTATTACCTGCTAAGCTCGAATGTATAGAATTACAATTTAGTAAAAGAAAATCTAGCTTACATGGGTTTCCGCAAAACCATTTACTGGTATTAATGGGTCCGTACTGCATAATTATTTGATATATATATCTTTGAAATATGTATCCCCATAGTCATTAAGGTTTGAATGTAAATAAATTACTTCTAGTTCCATGCCTTTATATAGTGACAGATACAAGAAGCATCATATTTAAAGAAATAACCGTAAATTACCACGTTATAGTACTGAACAGATTATTTTTCTTCTTGTGGAATATTATATATCTCTCAAACAGTCTTGCGACAGTGTTTTTTTTTTTTTTTTTTTTTTTATTCTATGGCGGGTCTATCACAGAAAATAGGCGAGAAAGGTGACTAACAATACTACAAATGACAAACATTGCTTTTGTATTATGCAATTTTATAACCGATATATTTGCATACTACTGTTGCTTGTTGGTTGTTGGTTGTTATGGGTTTAACGCCATTTATCAGCACATGATAGGCTATACATGGCGGCCAGTATATTTGGTGGAGGAAGAACCCGAGAAAACCCCGGGAAGAACCACCGACCCACGGGAAGCTACTGGCAAGCTTTCTCACATACCCACGCGGACAGAAGTGAGATGTCAGTAATCTGTAAAGGCGAGCACCTTAGACCACTCGGCCATCCTATTACTGTTCACAGCTATCTGCCGACCTTCGAATTTCGCTCCTATTTATACTCTTCGGAAAATGGTCATGTGACGTAATTCTGACCAATCATTGCTTGTCCGGCACGCCGAACAGGTCGGGTTCTGCTGAACAGATACTGTACAACCAGTGATGCAAATTGAGGGTGATCATACAATTTAATTAGCATTACTTGTCCGTTTGCACTCAATCAGTAGCAAATATATATATATACATTTTGTATTATCTCTTGTCCGACAAACATAAAATCCTTTTAAGTCGTAACCATTGTTGAAGAGTAAACAAGTACTAGTGAACGCTGACAACATTGAAAATACATTGAATAGCATAAAAAATGAAGAATACAATATTAAAAGTTCAAAACATACTCATATTTGTACAAAGAAGGCCAGCATTTACAATGAAAAAGTGAAAATAAATAGAAATGTGATCTAGCGTCGGCCATCTTGGCTGCAGACGTATTTTGTAGTGTCAGCTGATGAAGTCATCAAGCTAAGTGCTATTCAAATGCTGATTTGGAATGGAAATTAGGTGTGATAAACATATTTCTTGGTGTGGTAAATTCATATGAAGTAAGATTTTACAAGATTTTATGACAATTTAATGATGTGCAAGATCGAACTTGATAACAAAGCAGTTGCTACCCTCATGACCGGCGATTATACTTGACACCCAACATGAGCAAGTGCATACAAATATCAGGGTAAGTCACGATCTCTACATTTCCAATCACGCTACAATGTTCAAATTCACTCTTTCAGCAGTATATAATCATTGACATTAACAACATATTTAATTTACGACATGCAAAAACCACCCTCCTTACCCATCATATAAAAGCTATACGTTTTGGTTTCATTTGGTTTGGTGCTTTAGGCTATTTAGTGCCGAGGCAATTGGAGTAAAGTGCCTTGCCCTACCAAGACGATAGGTGACCCAGGCTGGTCCGGTGGTATGATTCGAACCCGCACCCTTTCGGTCGTGAGTCCGGCACGCTAACCACTGAGCCACCGCAGCTCGCAATACTATAAGTAACAGGTTTCAAAATGTGACTCAAGTGCAAGTTGAACAATTTATGAATCGGCTAACAAATATCAATATCATGAGAAAACAGAAGGTGAGGTCAATCTTTACAAAAAGTATCTGAGCACGAAGGGCGTGGGGTGGGGTGAACAGGCTAACTTAATGCGGGGGGAGGGGCAATTTTGGGCCGCAAATGGCTCTACGGGGTAGGGGCAGGTTTTTAAAATTCGTGGGCGTGAGCTCAAAAAGACGAGCATCAATATTCGTCGCCAAAAGCTCGGTTAGACGAGTATTAATTGTTGCTGTAAAGAGCTCTCCGCGACGAGTATTAATTATTGTCATAAAAAAAGCTCGCCGAGACGAGTAAAAAATGTAAAGAATCCCAGGGACAGGGTGGTAGACGCGAATTCATCGCGGGAGGCCCTAGAAGACAAGTGTTGTGGGGAGGCAGGGAGGTAGACGAGAATTCGTCTCGGAGAACCCTAAAAGACGAGTTTTGTAGCATGATAGTCGTTTTGTAGCATAGTAGTCGTGGAGAGCTTTTCAGGGCGAGCGAACGGCCCGGGCGGCATCCAGCCACGGAGGCAGGGAGGTAGACGATAAGTCGTCGTGGGGCACTTTTCAGGACAAGCAAAACGGCCAGTTTAACCCTTTTTTCGCCATATCGAGCAACCCACACTTTTAATATGACCTACCTATCCTTTCGAATGATTACATCATTATGATATACAACACCATAACGCAGAATATTAATTCTTCTTCTGGGAAAAAAATTAAATTTTAGAGCGCTGTATTGTCGGCATGTTCAGATTTATTGTTTATATCGCTTGTATTAGGGATTTGTTTTCATGTTCTTTTCATTGCCTAGAAGTAGAATTGATGGATTTTTGAGCACACAGGCGATGTTGAGTGTTCGAATCTCCGTCCTGGGGTATTTTTTCCTATTAAATTCGGCTTACCTAACCACTCTTGACGACCGGCGGTGCAAGTATGGAATCAGTTTGGCAATCATAAAGGTATACGGAGGAAAACATTAAGCTTAGGTTTATGCAGAAGTACACAGTAAAAAATAAAACTTGAGCAAGTTTGTATTTTTCTATTTTAGGGAGAAAAAAAAGTCCTTTGATGAAGGTAATAAGATTATTTAACTTAACAAGCAAACTTAAAATAAGAAAATATTACCTGATATTAAAAACAGATCTTGAATTTTTAAGATAATTCTCTAACTTCATTGGCAGATCATATTTCTTAAATTATGTTAAAAGTTTCAATATATATATATATATATATATATATATATATATATATATATATATATATATATGCATATACGAATAAATAATATTATCATACAGGTTAGAGAATTTCAATTTGTACTCTATGGAGATTCGAACCAGGATCTGCGGGTTATGGCACCCATCGCCTTGCCTGTAAGCACCAACACCTATAACATCTCGACCATACACACATCACCAAAATATGATGCATGGTCGAGATGGTATAGGCAAGGCGATGGATTTGAATCTCCGTAGAGGACGAATTAAAATTTTCTAACCGGGATGATAATATTTATTCGTATTATAAAATTCTCCTATTGTTATAAAGCATTCTTCTGAAGGATCCGGGATAGCACTCTCCGCTCTGTTTGGTGTATATTTGTAATTCTCTCTCTCTCTCTCTCTCTCTCTCTCTATATATATATATATATATATATATATATATATATATATATATATATATATATATATATATATATATATATATATCATTTAATCGCGACTTGCCAGTTGTATTTATCAAATAAAATTGGTTCTTGCTTCTCCACAAGAATATTTCCATGTCTTAAGTAAAAATTTTAAAAAAAACTAATGTTCCTGTTGTATTTCCAATCAATATAGATATATTGGAAGCATTCCAAAATGTATAGTACATAGACCAGAATTGAGTATTATTTCTGGTATTTTGTAGCTACGTTCGTATGGTGATGTCATAATGATGTCACAGCCATTCCGGTGCCACATTTTTTAGCTTTAAATTGTTAATAATCTAAATAGATATGTCAGATTAAACAAATATTTGGTGCTTTTGTCCTGATTATAACACTTTGGGCCGTTTTCGTCCGTAAACCACCTGACTAAAAGTTCTGAATGCCTTTAATAGGTGACATTAAAAATCCAGTGTTGTTTTTTGCTGGTAGTCAACAATTCCATGTCAAACATCACCGAATAGGAAACATAGTTTTTGGTAGGTTGAACGTTCTTTAAACCTTGATTTGTTTTATTGGCAAATCAATGTTTTCTTATAGCCGTTGAGACTGAGCATTGTTACTGATACATTTGTATTTGCCTGAGGTTTACGTTAAGGTTCTTGTATAAATTTTTTATCCTTTCTTAAGGCACATGTTTCGATCAACCTGTGTAAGAGGTGGTGTTTGGTGGAGCGGTGCAAAGCTGAAACATATCTGATGATTAACTGATTAACTGATTGCCAAAAGAGGACATTTATTATTATTATTATTATTGTTTAACGAACCTTAGATTGTAACGAATGGAAAGTCAAACAGAACACGTCAATCATAGGCAGGCTGAATGAGTCCCTATCTCTTTTTCTCTCAACAGATGGCGATTGAAACAATCAATGCTTTCTATCAAACAGAAAGTGATAAAAAGGTCGGTGCGTCTTATTTTCAAGATATAATTTATTTTGATATAACCAACTGTTACAATCATGCCAGGGGACATTTTTGCAATGAATGGCATTCACACCAAACTTACATTAGAAATTAATAAAACAACAAGTGTGCGTCACGTCATGACGTGACTTTGAACCTGTGATCTGTTTCGTCATTTTTAACATCACGAAGACACATCTTGGCGTTTTACAAAAAAGTGTCGGGCATCGAAAGGAATAATTATGAAGTTTATGTAAATACTCTCGTTGTTTCATTTATGTGTATAATCTGCTTTAAATATATACATTTATCACATGGCTACTGTGTTATTTAGATTTATATTGTTTTGGTTTGGTTTGATGTTTTACAGCACATGAACCCATGTAGGTTATTAAATGCCGAGGCAATTGGATTAAAGTGTCTTGCCCAAGGACACGCCACGATGGCCCATTTGGGCTGATCCTATGGTAAACCTCGAACCCGCACCATTTCCTGTCTCGAGTCAGAGACGCTTACCACTGAGCCAAGGCGGCTCCTATTTCGATTTTAAAATATTACACACGTTTAATAACACCTCAAAACATAATGGATGACGACATGACGACATATAAGATGAAGACGTGATGACTAAGGCATGCGAATGTATTCTAAAGTCAATTCTTCATACTATTTTTGCGGTTCTTTTGAAGTAAGATCAGTATTTTTGTCATGTGATACACATAATATAATCTTACATTTGAGATTATTTCAAATGAAATGACTAAAATACGTTGAATAGTGTCAATCTTTTGCGAGTCTTTAATCATTCCACTTGTTTAATAGATTTCAATTTAAATAAGAACTTTTGTAAGATCCTCCATTGTTGTTCATATAATTTTACATGTAATTATAATCTTTTATTGAAATACACATTGGTTACACAATAGAAAACTTCATTTTGCCCTGCCTTACGTTTCTAAGATTCATGTACCAATTTAATACTTATTTCATCTACACTAGACTAGTAGGCCTCATGAAATGCAGACAGGCCTGCTAACATGACCTCTGTTTCATCTTTAGAGAACTTTACATTAGGAATACTGCTCCATATCGTCAGTGTGTAACTATGGAATGTTATTTCAGTGCCCTCCTGACCAGCATGGAGCTTTTAAATTAGAACTGAAATCAGCAGTATTGTATAATGTTGTGTGCTGTTTATCTGCAGTTTAAAGCTTGGAGTATTATATAAGGAGAATAGCAAACAAACACTTCTGTAAAATGAGCAAACTCGCACTTTTACATTTTCAAACTAAAGTTTATATTTCACTTGTTTAGGAATAAGTTAAAATCTGTGAATTACAAACTTAGAATATATTCATTCTTCAGCTCAAGATCCAAATTTCATTCTTAAACTATGATACTTTTTATGCTTACTTTCCAGATTAATATGAAAATTCTTAATTAAAATCCTTTCTTTTTATCAAACTTGTTTATTCATTCGAGAGGGTAAAGCAAACTTCTCGTGAATTGAGGCAAAGTTTTACTGTAAGAACTATTAGTATGGGCAGTTTTTTAATTATCGATACTTAGATATCTATTGTGAACGACAAAATTAAAATATCATTTCACATGTACATCTTAAAATAGGCTTTAGAGTTCCTGACTCGCGACCGATAGGCTGCAGGTTCGGGTCGGCTACACTGGTGTGTCCCTGGGCATGGCACTTTACCACAACTGCCTCGGCACTAAAAAACCTTCTTGTGTTGCTTTGCTGTAAAACACCAAACCGAACCAAATTGGGTCAGATTTTCGTTTAGAATGATGGGATGTCTTTATGTGGAATAAATACCAGCTATACTGTCCGTTCACAATATCAGTGTACCAGCAATGACTATAACGAACGCATCAACTCTTGAACTTAGGAATGTCGTAGTAATGCACGTTCTGAATGGTCTCGCTGTTGGTGTGTTTTATCCAGTTGGTCGATTTCCACTTTTTTTAAAACGAAGGCCCCGATATAGGCTTTACCAATTGTGGTGTAATTGACAAGATCTGAAATCCACACTAACACCAACATTGTGTGCATAAATATCTTACACGTACCATACACATTTATTGATAGTTTTGAAAATTGAAACTGTTTCACAAAATATATAAAAACTTATAAAATTTAATTATGTGAAAGTAATCCACTGCCGTGTCAGAGAAAGATACAGAAAACTGAAGTTTTGTTCGACCTGTATTATAAAACTGTTTGATTTGGAGAGGAAATTAAGTATATAACTTTGAAACTTTGTCAAAGAAAACGAACGAATTCAAATAGCGTATTAGATACGGCCGCTTCATAAAAAATAATAGTAATAAATAACTGCGACCTACATAATGGTTTTATCTACAACTCTCCTCAGTTCTTTATGGCAATTACATTGCTATTTGAGTATTTGTTATTGTGATTGATTGTTTCATTAACTGATTGACTGACTGACCTGCAATCAGACTTTAGTGTGACATAACAAGTCTCGAAATAGTGCACTGCTCTGGATTAGAGCGTTATGGCAGGAAACTGGCCTGGTTGTCAATGATTATTTTTACTGGCAAAAAAGAGTAATGTCTTTGTGCTACAGTAGCGTACCAACGGGGGGGGGGGGGGGGGGCGGCAGACGAGGCTGCCAAAACAGCTGATAAAAATTCGGGCCTCGTATTCTTGCCCTTTAGGCCATCATTGTCGCCCAAGGGCGCCATTTACCCTTAGTACGCCACTGTTGTGGTATAATGCATATATGAACGAACTCTCTCTCTCTCTCTCTCTCTCTCTCTCTCTCTCTCTCTCTCTCTCTCTCTCTCTTTCTCAAATACATGCAAATATTAAATGTTGAAAATAGGAGCGAATGTTTGTGTTTACCATATTATGTATTTCGTGGTGACTTCGTAATTTTCAAGCCGTTTTAGCTGAATAAATCGATGACGCATCCAACACTGTTTTATGATAGTACATGTATGTATAAAAGCCGGATTAAAGGTGGAGCAAAGTAAACAACGCTTCTTGAAATATGCTCAACGGCCTTTTACCACCTTAATCCGGTTTTGTATGTATATAGTTAGTGGATGGGGATACATTTCTAATATATACTTACAAACAGTTTATCCTTTTACATTGTTTTGACGCTAATAATGTGAAAGACACACTTCAATGTTACACTACTCTCACAGCTCACTTTCCAGGTCACATAAATTCTACATGTGACTATTCAAAGTAACTTGTAAAGGTGTTTTGTATCACTTAATCCTATTGTACAGGGAATGCGAGGAAATTTTTAAACAGTGTTCTAGCAGCACTGATCCCCAGGACGCATTCTGTGTTAAAATAACTTTAAAAAGACAGTATGAGTAGAAATGTCTAATACAGTTACGGTATATAGGCTGGTCCCGTACTGCATTGTGTGCATTTTGGCCATCACTAAAACCCTACTTAAATTTGGACGGCAAATAAAATGTAGCAATACCTGATTGACACTATAGTACTTATCGACAGACTGGTGTTAAGTGTGTTTATATTTTGTGTATTGCTTTAATGAGACTTCCTTCACAATTGTTGTTGTTGTTGTTGTTGTTGTTGTTGTTGTTGTTGTTGTTTTTTTTTTGTTGTTGTTCCTCCTTCGAGTTCGAAGATGACCATAACACAACTAACTGGTTTGTTTTCTGTGAGGACGTGAGTGACTGATCAGGTCAATTTGTGTTCTGATTTGTCTGTGACACACTTGACAGGAGATGCCGCTTGGGTTTTCTTGATCAAAAACGACATGCTGCAGTTCTGACATTTACGCCTCTCACGCTTCTGCAGTTCTACTACGTTCAAAGTCTGTAGCTCCACATTGGATGAGACTCCGCCAGGTGGAGCGATCCTGTGTGAGATCTTTCCAAGACTCAGGGTCAATGCTGAAGTGTTTCAAGGATGACTTGAGGGAATTTTTCAAGCATTTCTTCTGACCACCCTGAGATCGCTTTCCCTCCTTCAGGTTTCGCATGCATACTGCAGGGTCGGCAACACAATGGCTATGTAGACCTTACGTTTTGTTTGTTGACTGATGCCTCTGCGCTCCCACATATTTGCACGTAGTCTGCCAAAGGCCACACTTGCTTTAGCGATTCTGGCGTTGGTTTCATCATCGATGTCGACTGCACGTGAAAATATGCTGCCGAAATGGGTGAACTTGTACACTGCCATGAGGGTTTGGCCTTTACTGTGATTGTAGGCTCTACGTAAGGCTTTCCTGGTGCAGGCTGGTTCACCACCTCCGTCTTCTTGATACTGATCGTGAGACCAAAATTGTCACAAGCTGACGAGAAATGGTCTATACTGTGTTGCATGTCAGACTCAGGTTTGACATGCAGGGAACAGTCGTCAGCAAATAGGAGATCACGAACAGTCACTTTCTGTAACTTCGTCTTCGCCTATAGTCTTCTCAGATTGAAGAGCTTGCCGTCAGTCCGGTATCTGATGTCGATCCCAGTGTCATAGTCATGGAAGGCGTCAGTAAGCATGGCAGACAACATCATACCGAAGAGCCTTGCTTGACTCCATTTGTGGCTGGGAATGGTTCAGATGACTCCCCGACGTGCACGACACAAGCGAGCATGCCATCATGGAATAGCCGAACCATCACGATGAATTTCTCTGGGCAACCGAAGTTTGACATGATCTTCCAAAGGCCTCCGCGACTGACTGTGTCAATGGCTTTTGTCAGGTCGATGAATGTAGTGTACAAGTTGGAGTTCTGTTCCTGGCATTTATCCTGGAGTTGACGAGCTACAAAAAATATGTATGTGGTCTCTTGTCCTTTCCTGAAGCCACACTGACTCTCTGGCAGAAGCCCTTGATCGATATGATGCACAAGAGGATTCAGCAGAATTCTGGCGAGGATTGTTCGTTCCGGCTATTGCCAGCAAGGAGATGCCCCGATGGCTGTTGCAGGATTGCCTTTCCGCTTGTACAAGTGAACGATGGATGCATCCTTGTACTCCTGGGGTATAGTTCCCTGAGTCCACATTGACTGGAAGAGTTCAGTCAGCTTCTGTGTCATGTGCGAGCCTCCGGCTTGGTAGACTTCTGCTGGTTTAGCATCTGTTCCAGATGATTTGCCATTTGACAGCAGGTTGATTGCTTTCACAGTTTGAGTCAGCTCTGGATAATCAGCAAGTGATATGTTGATTTCTACTTGGGGCAGTCGATCAATTCCCTTCTCTCTGATAGATGACTGTTGATTGAGGATGTTATTGAAGTGTTCTACCCATCTTTGAAGTATCTTTTCCTTGTCAGTGAGCAGCATACTGCTGTCAGCACTCAGTATTGGAGATGTTCCTGATGACATTGTCCCGTAAATTGTCTTCAAAGCATCATGTAAGTTCTATGTCATTCCTTTCTGCGTAGGACTGAATCTCATCTGCCTTATTGCTCAGCCACGAGTCTAGCAACTCCTCTTGATGTTGTTGAAGGCTGCGTTCTTAGATGATGAAGTGCTGTCTTCTAAATAGGCCTTCTGTAGCCGATATTTCTCATTTAGAAGTCTCAGTATGTCAGCATCGTTCTGATCAAACCAATCTTGATTTTAACGTGTGGTGGGACCGAGGGTTTTGGATGATGTTGAGTACACAGAGTATCTGAAGGATGCCCAGTTTTCCCATACATTCTCGGAGTTTGTATCCTTCACAATGGAACTATTATGTGTTGTGTGTAAAACTATGGATGCAAGCATAATGCATGATCTGTAAATCAAAGTCATCAACCCATTAATGGAAGTAGGCATATAGTGCAAGAGCACGTTGAATGCATACATCAGTGTATTATTTACTTGCACATATTGTCGCAAGTCTTGCGATTGCGATGATGAAATACACATATTGCTGTAAGGAAATGTTTCTTGTTGGGACTGATCATTTTGATGGTACATGTGATATATACATATATATATTGAAGTTATATGCACGTAACTCCAAATTCGGTTTGTCGTAATTCGAGGTCACTGTAACAGGTTTGATTTGGTTTTATGGGTTTAACACCATTTTTTAGAACATGATAGACTGTACATGGTGGCCAGTATATATTTGGTGGAGGAAGAACCCGGGAAAACCCCAGGAAGAACTATCAACCTACGGCGAGAAGGTACTGGCAAGCTTTCTCACATATTCACGTTGGCTGAGCCAAGAATCGAACCCACGCGGACAGAGGTGAGATGTCCGTAATCTGCAAAGACGAGCGCCTTAGACCAATCGGCCACCCGGTTGTGAACACTAAGTATGATATAAAGGGAGTTAATATATTTCATTGAACAATACAAATGTAGCATATAAAGGGCTTCTTTTCAATAGCTTTACATGTGTGAAACCTCACTGCAGACATGACATTTTGACCTTATTATATTCGGGTAGGATAATTACGCAATTTTGGTACAACTCTACAAGGAATTTGTACGTATTGTCAATAGCAGTTTCATATATGTATTTCGTAGAATGTGTCGTGGATTCGTTTGTTTGTATTGGACATGTACATCATGATTGCATCTTGAGTTTTCAATCACTATTGATACACATGTATGAAATATTAATTAAAAACAAACAGGGACCGTTATATACACAAGCTTTTCTTCTTCTAGTTTAGCTAAGTTATTGGTACTTGATGTTTGGATCTAAAGGGAGATAATAATTTTTGGGAAACCTCTAATTTGTTAGCACAGATGCATTACAAATTTTCTTCCAGGCAATAGAGGACATGGTTTCGAGCGTGTGTATCGCCAGCTTTGGAGGAAAGATACACTCCAAAATCACTAAACAAGCACCGAGTGTGTAAACAGGAACCTCCCTACAAATCATGTTTTTATATTGTTCTGCTGGGTTAAATTTGTTCGTAGAACCAAGATTTGAACCATTTTTCAACCGAAGACGTCATCTGTTGGAGGTGTGTCCTCAGTACATTGGTGTGAACTCTCATGAATAATATATATATATATATATATATATATATATATATATATATATATATATATATATATATATAAAGAGAGAGAGAGAGCGAGAGAGAGCGATTCAATTTATAGATGTATAAAAAGACTGATGGTTACAAAGTTGTATATTAAAAGATCTCTTGAGTGTCCTTAATAGACAGTTTTAGTGTATATTCAACACATTGATATCAGAAGAAAAAAGAAAAAAAAACGTGTAACTCAGAGTTGATTATGAACAGAGAGTACACGTAATTCTGCTGCCTTTGCAGTTATGATTTTAATATACGCTTTTTAACTGCTACATTTAAGGACCAGTCAAATCAATTGGTAATATATCGACTGAAACATCTAAATTTACATAATACTGTGTGAAGAGATATACAACTGTGCAAAGTTCAAGCTTCTTTGTTGTTCATTCTATGATAACAAAAACTCCAATGTATTATTAACACTATATCCGTTCCTGATTGGCATTAATCCAACGCTTTCTTTAATGAATTGCTACAATATGATAACAAATAGCCCAAGAGTGCAAATATGCCTTTAAAAATTATAGTTGGACATTTCCGGTACTTACCCTTGTTTTCTTTAATAGCTAAAACTCCAGTGGTTATCGTGCTGGACTGGTTTGCAGTGGCTTGCGGGTTTGAATCCTGCTCATAACAGCCTGTGTCGGCTGCAGTGGAATGTCCCTGGGCATGTTACTCGTGTCACCTTTGCACTAGATAGTCTCTCATGTGTTGATGTCCCGAATTTTTTTTTTTTTTTTTTTTTTTTTTTTTTAAATCTGCTAGAACTAACTATATAGATGTTAATGTTAAGTTTAATCTGATCAGGAAAAGTTATTAAGGGCCCGAAAAAAGTCAGTGTGCTGAAATTGGTAAGATTGTAACTGTCATTTGATTCGGTTTAAAAGTGATAAAAAGGACAATTGTTGGATTTTTAAAGTTGAGACATCGCCCTCTAGCTTCAAGAGCAATTTCAGATGTCATCGGCACCATTCGTCTCACCTTTAAATCAAAGATTTTTCTGTCGAAACGCAAATCTTACTCCGAGGTAAATGGGTTTACAGAACACTTGCTAGGATAAATTTGAATAAAATTCTGCAAAGTGAATATTGACGATTGTCTTCCTGATGAAATCCTTCGAATACGTGAAATTGTTAAGTATAAGAACTTTTGACAATTTTCGAGTATTGAATTTTTTGGAAAATGGATAGTTGTATCCAACGCCACAGAAACTATAGGTTGATGCGTATTTTCAAGCGCTACACTTATTTCAATTAGTATCTCTATGTAAGGGTCACTACACAGAAAAGTAACGATTAATGTACTAGTTCACTAATTGTGCGTAAAAATGATAGCTGAATGAGTTTTTAAAAATTCGTCAAATTTTAATTGGCTGACGACCACAGACGAACAAATCGTAAATAAACTGTGCGTGCAATGTACAATTTATGAGTGTATTATAAAGCAATGAGATGGAGTCAGCCCCCAAAATGAGGAACTACCAGCCACCCCAACCCCCCACCCCCGCAAAAAAATTCCTAAGGTCTCACTGGACAGTTTATTATGGTGAATTTTCATCGCACGATTACAGGTTGCTGAAGAATGAGCGTAATACTAAATTAAAAATGCGAATGACAACTAACCAATAATTTTTGCAGAGAGCATGCTTGTAAGACTTTGATTAACGTATTTTAAGGTTAATACCTCGTAGAAATGATAACATTTACACTGAACCAACACTACCCCAACCACTATTTTACATTAATACCTCGTACAAATGATAACATGTACACTGAACCAACACTACCCCAACCGCTATTTTACATTAATACCTCGTACAAATGATAACATTTACACTTAACCAACACTACCCCAACCGCTATTTTACATTGTTCATTTCCGAAAATCACGGGCTATTTTGAATAGTTTCCTTTGACAAGGCGGCACAATCAAACAATATGAGCCCTATGCATGATTAAACTTCACTGTTATTAATATAAAGTTACATGCTTCTCATTACCTATAAATCGTTTTGATTTTTTTTGGGATATTTACACCTGTAGTAGACATACATAAGGGTTTTTGGTAATGCACAATTCAGTACAGGTGGGTGGGGGATGGTACTCTGATTGTGAAGAAATGGCTAAAAAGTATGGTAATAGTGATGTGCCATTTCTTTCAGTTAAGTATCCTGTGACATGTATCAGTGAGTGTGTGAAAGAATAACTTATAATAAAAACAATTCCATACTTTTTTGACCATATATTTTGGATGCAGTGTACAACAATATGGAGTCTGTATGCAGTGAAAAAGAAATGTCACTAACACTCATGAATAATCCATTTAGTGGCAAGGAGAAGTGGATTTTGTATAAAACTTGGAGAAATTGAACATGAGCTGTATTTCTGCATATACTGTTTGCAAATAAAATGCATTTTTGTCCGTCCTGAGCAACCTTGACAGTAGTTCGTAAAAAAACGTTGGGAGGCCTGCAATAGCCATATGCAGCATTTTAGGATGAAGACAATGACACAACTGTACATGTATTTTGGTAATAATATTAATGACACAATTTTTAGTCCCACTCATTATAATGACCCCCAAACTTAACAGTCTGGAATATTTTCATATTCTCCGTTCACATGTCTTTCAATATTTACACGTGGCTTATTCGACACGCGGTAAAATCCACTGTAGAATAGCACATGGATATATATATATATATATATTTATGCATGTAATATTCACCGTTATTAAGCATGTTGTGCTATACTTGGTTTAAAATTCACGATTATTGACAGTCGTGACATCGAACAGGAGTGAACGAAGTACCTTCTTCTAAAGCATCCAACTGCTCATATATCTTACCTGATCAGTTTGTAATTTTGTTAAAATTTGTCTTTTTCTTTATTTGAACTACACAATGGCTTTAGGTGAAGTACCTTCTCACACACTAGCGGAAATACATACAACAACTACAATAGTTCTCATACTTACAAGCAAATTCAATATATATTGAATGTATGCATACATATAAGGTTTATTTAGGAAAATTAACTAATGTCAAGTATTTTTCATTATCTTTTGACGGGTATTAAGAACAAAGGACTGATAATACAGGAAGATATAAACTTCAGCGGAGTAATATTTACTGAACCACATGCGGTGAAAGAAGAGGGGAAAAGAAATAAAATGTAAACACGCAAATAAGTCATTTCATAGTATGTCTTTCAGGAATGTTTATGAATTTTCTTCGCTATTAACAGTACCGTCCACACCAATACTTTCAATATGTAAAATTGTATAACCATCGGGTTATAGGTATGCGTAAAATATGTCTGTCAGTCATGGGACCGAGTTGACTGGAAGAAGACCAATATGGCATCCCCCATTAGATGGCATCATGACGTTTGTCACATGCATTGTACGCAAGGCTCAGTGTATATGAAAAATGTAACGCTCGTTACATCTTGCTTAGTCTTCATGCTACACCATAATTACAATGCAATAGCTCAATACTATCTTAATTCCGTGATCTATTGCGCGTAAAATGCAATATCAAATTGCCTATTTTAGCTCTTATAAATATCTTTTTCGCAAAACAGATTGTACTTGCACATTTAAATTACAGATTTTTAAGTTAATAATTTATAACTTTTCACTTATTGTGTACTCTAAGTGATATATGGCTATACAACACCCACCCACCCAGATAAGCCTATTCTCATTACCAATACCCCTTAATCACGCAAACCTAGCTGACTGTTCATTTGAAGGCCAAGTTATGCTATTGATCTCCAGTGCTAATCTAATTGTGAAAGGCAGTTAAACCTAACACAGTAAATGTAAACAAAATTATGGATTGAGTTTCCGTGTGAATTTATAAACACAAGGCTCATGCTTATTGGACTCAAACGCAAAATGAAAGTAGGTATTTATTAAAAGACAAATTGAAAGTAGATATTTATTAAAACACAAATTGAAAGAAAGTAATTTATAAAACAGACATAGTCGTGAGAAACATCGTCATTGCGTATTGAAAATGGATGATTCCAAATTACTGAGACCCACTGAAATTCGTTTTTCACAGGATAGCATAAGTAATCACTTTGGCAAAAGTGGTAAACATGCTGGAACACTTATTGGACAGACCCTGGATGAGCTATGCACTGGACGATGTAAAGTTAACGATATACCAATAATATCTGTTTGGAAGACAAATGGAAAATGGTATACAGCCGACAATAGGCGTCTCTGGGTATTTCAGCAGTTAGAACAACTTGGAAAGTGTGTTGAGATTTCAGTACACGTTGTCGACGATATGCAGAAAGGAAAACTTACTACTGGTAATAAAGGGAAAAATGTGGACGTTAGGGGCAATCCTGGAGGGGAATGGTACCTCAAAGTAAATTCATCTTACAAACCATTTAGGAAATCAAAGTCGACGAAAACCTCAGACGTCTCGACATCTACGTCATAAAAAGGCGATTACCGGTCGATTTCATCACATGAAAAGACAAAGTTGACAGTGTGTATTGGGAAACAGACATAGGCATCATCGTAAAAAAAAAAAAAAAAAAAAAAAAACATGACCGTTGTTGATATCGTCGTAATGTAATGTATCATGTTTGTGCCTAGGAACGTTGATCAAACATATATTTATAATTATGGTATGACTTTTATCGCATTGCACGCAAGATTACGTCAACTATCAAAGCAGATAAAACGCGTTACGATTCTGAATATCATTGATATATTACATCGACGTCAAAAATCCTAGACAGCCATCTATAGTCCACTCCGAAGTCTCCATAAAATTCAGAACACGAGAAAGTTTTTGGTAAATAATTTATTCCATGTGTGTCTATTTGGGACTTTTTCATTATTTGTGATTGTTGTGTGATTACAATGAGAATTTTATTAATTGTTCACACTGAACATTTGGCCATATGCTTGAAAGATTTTACATATATCACCATTATCTTTTATTGTATAATATACATTTTACAGAATTTTAACATCTTTACCTTTTTAAATTTTATTTTGTTGTACTTCAAGTTTACATTTGTTTGGAAAGGTTTATTTTCCAAAAGTGTATGTACAATTCTCCAGTTTTACATTTTTTTTCGTTTACCTTTAGTTGGCGCCATTTAGCCACAATTGTGCTGATGTGCCGCAAAGCCGCTACTACAAACATACATACTGAACATTTGCATCAATAAACGGTTATCTCAGTACAAAGATAAGTCTGAGCTAATACTTTGCTGTATGTATGTATGTATGTATGTATGTATGTATGTATGTATGTATGTATGTATGTATGTATGTATGTATGTATGTATGTATGTATGTATGTGAATGCGAGGCTTTCTCTCTGTTTTTGATGTATGTATTTACGTACATATGTATGAATTTTACGTGTGTAAATATGTATGTGTGGCTGTCTTTCTTTTTTTTCGTTCTGTCTTGTAGTATGCATCTATGCACGAAGGTGAATGTTATACATATAAAAAGGCCTTACATTTCCCTAACTAAAACTCATGTAATTGTAACGCTTTGATGTCGTAATTAATGTCTAGTGTTATTCTTCTTTCCTTAGTGGATGTACACAATGAAATACAATATGCTTGTATTGTCTAGTGTTATTCTCCTTTCCTTAGTGGATGTACACAATGAAATACAATATGTTTAAACTAATATCATGTTATGAAATAGTGTACCGTATTCCTTCATTGATAAGACAATACTTCATTACAACCCCATCCCTACGGAAGCCTGTTAGTGCCACGTTAAATTCAATATTTTATTTCGTAATTACGACTTAGAATCTCTAACTCGTATTTACGAGATAGCTAACTCGTAATTACTAGATAACTAACTCGTAATTACTAGGTAGCTAGCTCATAATTAAGAGATAGTAATTTGTAATTATGAGATAGCTAACTCGTAATTACTAGATAACTAACTCGTATTTTAGTATTGTTTTTACACCAACCACCTGTGTGGGGACACCGCAACTAAAACTACAGGTAGTAATTACTAGATAACTAACTCGTAATTACTAGATAACTAACTCGTAATTACTAGATAACTAACTCGTAATTACTAGATAACTAACTCGTAATTACTAGGTAGCTAACTTATAAGTACGAGATAGTAATTTGTAATTATGAGATAGCTAACTCGTAATTACCAGACAGCAAGTCGTATATAACCATATGAAGTGTATCTTTAAATCAGTTGGGTTGTTTTCATCAAAACTCACAAAACAAATGTTGGCGAATTATGTTGACAGGATATTAACTGTAGGTACATTTTATTTTTCGAAACTGAATTTGTAACGTTCTGTAGGTTTTAAAGACTTTTCCATCCATAAAAGTACATATTTTATACTTCTTCGTATCGGCTTGATTTCAAACAAATGAGACAAAATTATTTATACATAACTGAAACTACTATTGCAACTGCAGATTATATGCAGACCACTAGCGTTTACCTGAACAATACAAAGTACATGTAAATTGCACTATGTTACCTGGATCATTATTACAACAGTAACAGTAATGGTCCATCACAATTTATTTGCAAGGAAATAAAAAGCTCTACAACCGTAACTCATAATGTTTTGTTTGACTGTTTGCCCTCGAAAGCAGCATTTTTAAAAGAAGTGTCATCATGATTAAGTAAAAATGAAAATGGGTGAATGATTCGATTATATGAAACACAACACATTCGACAAAAAGGAACAAAGTAAATCCTAGAACGATTGAAACCGACATCCAAATAGCCTGGACCATTATGAAAAAGGTATTGTATTTAAGACATAGAGAAAACTGATACTTATTGACAAAAGTATATATATATACATATATCTATATATATATATATATATATATATATATATATATATATATATATATATATATATATATATATCCTATAGAAAATGTTCGCCTATGTCCCAATACACCTTACGTATCTTTTCACAACAGTCTTCAACCAATCTTATTTCGATAATTAATGAGATATTTACAGCTAAATTTTCAACATTATAATAATTTTCTGATGATTGTTTTATCGCGAGAAATTCGCAGGATTCGGACACAAACCAAACTTGAACCTTCGGGTATTCTAAATATACATGCATTACTGTTATGATCACAACGTGACACAGTTTGGCTATTCTACAAATATACAGGAATCACTGCTGTAATCACAACGTGACACAGTTCGGCTATCCTACAAATTTACATGCATTACTGCTGTGAACACAAAGTGACTTGGTTTGGCTATCATATATATATATATATATATATATATATATATATATATATATATATATATATATATATATATATATATATATATATATATATATATATACATACATACATACACACATATATATATGAACACATATATATACACACACACATACACACACACACAGATAGATAGATAGATAGATAGATAGATAGATAGATAGATAGATAGATAGATAGATAGATAGATACATACATACATACACACCTATCAGTTCGGGTATCTTAAGTATACGTGCATTAACTGCTATGAACACAAAGTGACACAATCCAGCTATTCTAAATATAAATGCATTATTGCTGTGAGCACAAGCTGTGAACACAACGTGACACAGCAATACATAACAAGTTCTTGAACTGAAAAACATATTTTCAAGCGACCAAACCTCATCGCTCACTTGATGTGACATCCTTTGTGTTTATAGATAAATCAAAAATGAGCAAATGATGACATTTCTTTTTATTAAAAAAACAAAACAAAACAGCAACAACATACTTTCTGATTCAGTAATGATCGATGGAGAATGAAATAATGATTACAATGCCCATAGCCTTGTACTACTCAGTTCACTGCCAAAACCATACACCTTGATTCTCTAATACATAAAGTGGACTCTGATGTACAGGCGCAACTAGACTAGATCCATAACGCTCTATTGTGTATGTTGATTACATTTTTACTTAATATCAGAGTATGATTCATGCAATATGCATATATATATAATCATGCTAATTAAGAAACATAATCTTTTTGTTTATATATGTTTTTTGTTTATAGAAACGCTGTTTAATTACATTCATTATTGGTAGAGATAGCCTTGACTGATAACTGTGAATGCCACCCACTCCCTGACAACTTCGTTCTCATGCTGCTTTTACGTTACCTATTTAATGTGCACTTACAAGTAGTTAAGAACAAGAGATTCTAGCCAGCGAACTCTATTTTATTTTAGTATTGTTTTTACACCAACCACCTGTGTGGGGATACCGCAACTAAAACTACAAGTAGTAATTTTTTAGATAACAATATACTTGTGTAATTGAAGTGATCCAGCGACATTCAGGTTGATGTGACGTAGGAATCCAAGGCCACAAACCTCCCAATTCACAGTAAGAAATGGAGATTAATCATGTCTCGGCTTGGGGGGGGGGGGCAATAAAGTGCACCAAAACTCCAGCAATAGCTACATACCAGAGAGGGCAAATAGGCCTTAGCTAAAAAAATTTATTCTATAGCTGATGAACCAATACCAAAACAAATTATACAAATAAATTACAGGCCCCTTTAATACGTTTTGTACAGGAAAAGAATTAAGACGTACAAATAAGTAACATGTAAACATCATTGTTATGAAATGACTTATATATTCATTAAAGAGAAATATAAATTAATAAAGATTTTACGGCAGTAGGAATCATGATTTGAATGAATTTGTCACTGACTTTGAACTATATTTCAAGAAGATCATCAGTAGAAAAATTCGACAATTTGGTCCTGTAAACGTACGAATAGACTTAACAATCAAATTTTGTAAACTACCCATCCAGGTGTTGCAGACCGAATTGAGTATATATTTTAAATAATAAAATCACCCAAACACATTCCATCATGGGTCAGTTTTGTCTCATATCAATGCACAAAAGATATAAAATAATAGTTTACAGTGGCACCGATCGTATTAAAGTATTTTATGATGCGTTTGGTAAGATTGCAACACTAGCTTACGAAGAGTAAGGACTGAAAAATGCAAAATTAGATCAAGAAATATGTCATATCTGTGAGAGAGATATCGTGAACTATAAGGTCAGAGACGGCGAGACACGCGCTCAAAAATTTACAAACCACGATCACTTAAAGGGCAAATATAGAGGTCCTGCTCATAATGAATACAATTTGAATTACATACATTCAAAATACATACCATTGTTGATTAATAACTTGTCAGATTATGACAATCATCGGTTCATCAAATCATTGATTAAAAATGATCCAAACGAAGAGGTAAAAATTATACCGAACAACGACGAGAAATATATATCATTCATCAAGGATTTAATAGTAGATAGGTTCGTGAAAGAAGGAGAAGAAATAACACTAAAAAGGGCAACTAGGTTTTTAGATATGTTTAGATTCATGGGATACTCCATAAAGCAACTGGCTAAAATTTGAGGGAAGAAAAGTTCACAGAGACACTGAAATAGTTTACAAATATGACACCTAAATATTAAAGAAAAGACATTTACTCATATGAATGTATCGATGCCTTCGAAATGTTTAATTAAACAGCTATACACACCCACGGATAAGTTTGAATCCGCACTTAATGATTCAGACATATCAAATTACGATTACCAGTATGTGCATGAACATTTCAGACTGAAAACACTTAGAGATCTACATAACTACTACGTAAAGAAAGATCCATTGACGATATGTGACATTCTAGCAGATTATGAATGTATGTATGACAAATTACAAACTAAACTCTGATCACTGTTAATTTGCACCTTGACTAGAACATGATGCATGTTTAAACATATCGAGTGTAGAACTTGCCACAGAAGACCACAACTCACCAAAAAGAAAATAGACAATACAGAAAGCCAAAACGTCAAAGACTCATTATAGATAGACACTAAGGATTTGAAAGAGACCATCTGCGAGGAGCGGAAGAAATTAAAAGAGAAACATGTACTAAAGAAACTCACCTGAAAAGACCACAGAGTGATTGCCAAGCAGGACACAAATTAAGCAGGAAAACTTTAACTCTTGGCTGTTTAAGGTTTGACTGTGCTCATGTTGCCTTTACTATACAAATGAAATGTTATATTACTATATAAAATCTCCCTAAATACGAAATCTATTTTAAAAATCCAATTGACAACAGAAATAGTAAATTATAGCAAATTATCGATATCGTTCTCGAAAATAGATTGTGTTGCCGGTTACTACATTGTTTTCCATAAACTCAAAAGCATATATTTTACTACATCATTGACATGAATGAAAAAAGGACTGTTTACAGTACGGATTGTATTTTTACAACTTTGAGATGTATCTGGGAAATTTAAATAGAAACTGACCGCGAATGGTGACAACGAAGAAATTACAGATGTTGAATATTTGAAGCACAACTCAAACGCACAAAATCACTTTCGTAACATTTACACAGTGTACATAACAAATCACAGCTCAAATTGCTTGGATTTAATAGCCATATATCTTTACAGACATCTACTGAACCTGATACAGTTTCTGTGTTTTTGAAATCCCCAAAATCTATGCATTTTTCTCAACTAAATCAATTACACCAAAAATTATTCGAAATAGTTATTATTCGTGTTTGCTTGAGTCTATACTCGTCAAAAATGCTTTTCACGGCGGCTTTTTTTTATACCGCGTCAATGGCTATTACAAGCAATTGCAGACTGGTAACATAAACAGACTGCATATCAGCATATGATGACAGAAACTGATGTCAGAATCAGTGATAGCTTTAAAAGATTCTAGTGAGTTGTTCTATACAGAGTCTTTACCCTGCATTTTACCTTTAAATATTGAGAGAAAAACGGAGGAGAGAGATACAAAAGTAGGTCAAATAGTTAATAGTTACTGCACCACAACAATAACTGTATTGCTACTCTATCAGGTCCGGTACGAAAATGTTACGCAGCTACCGTCTATACTCGCGTATAAATCGATACCAACTGCAAACTGCATAGACCCAGATCTGCCGTCGCATAATGCGCCGACATATCTGGGTCTATGCAGTTTGTAAGGACTAATCAGAAAAACAAACAACATAGACCCTGATCTGCCGGCGCATTATGCGACGGCAGATCAGGGTCTATGTTTGCATTTGGACCCGGTTTTTACGCGAGTACAGATGGTAATATAAATTTTGTACGAAAGAAGGTTGACACTCAGATGTGTAATACGTTCGAGGATACTAATTTCAAAGCTATTATGACTTGAAGGAAACCATTTGACACTAAATTAACTGATATGAACAGACTATCTCAAATCTACAAAAAACATATTAGAAAATAAAACTACTTTAGATGTACAAGAATGTTCATATAGGGATTCAATACTTTATCTACTGCAATACAAGTCCTGCAAACAGTAAGGGAAAGAATTGACGTACAATGATAATTTCGTGATAAACAGCAATATATACAGCCAATACAGCAGAAGACGGTGCGATAAATACTTTGGAGTTTGACAAGGAAAAAATAAAAACAAAATTTCCGAAAGGCTATAACACCTTACAATCTTTAAATAATGAAATTTTAAAAAAAAGCAAATTAAATAGGTAATAAATAATTTTATAACAAAACTTACTAACTTGAACAACAAGATCATTGCCAACAATAACACTATATCTGTCTCATTGTTATAATCCTAACACTATATCTGTCTCATTGTTATAATCCCAGCACTATATGTCTCATTGTTATAATCCTAGCACTATATCTGTCTTGTTGTTATAATCCTAGCACTATGTCTGTCTTGTTGTTTTAATCATAGCACTAGAGCTGTATCATTGTTTTAATCGTAGAACTAAATCTGTCTCATTGTTATAATCCTGGCACTATATCTGTTTCATTTTTATAATCGTAGCACTATATCTGTCGCATTGTTATAATCCTAGCACTATATCTGTCTCATTGTTATAATCGTAGCACTATATTTGTATCATTGTTATAATCCTAGCACTATATCTGTCTCATTGTTATAATCGTAGCACTATATTTGTCTCATTGTTATAATCCTAGCACTATATCTGTCTCATTGTTATAATCGTAGCACTATATTTGTCTCATTGTTATAATCCTAGCACTATATTTGTCTCATTGTTATAATCGTAGCACTATATTTGTCTCATTGTTATAATCCTAGCAAAATATCTGTCGTGTGTTATAATCGTAGCACTATATTTGTCTCATTGTTATAATCGTAGCACTATATCTGTATCATTGTTATAATCGTAGCACTATATTTGTCTCATTGTTATAATCCTAACACTATATTTGTCTCATTGTTATAATCCTAGCACTATATCTGTCTCATTGTTATAATCGTAGAACTAAATCTGTCTTATTGTTATAATCCTAGCACTATATCTGTCACATTGTTATAATCCTAGCACTATATTTGTCTCATTGTTAAAATCCTAGCACTATATCTGTTTCATTGTTATAATCCTAGCACTATATCTGTCTCATTGTTATAATCCTGGCACTATATTTGTCTCATTGTTATAATCCTAGCACTATATCTGTCTCATTGTTATAATCCTAGCACTATATCTGTCTCATTGTTATAATCGTAGCACTATATCTGTCTCATTGTTATAATCCTAGCACTATATTTGTCTCATTGTTATAATCCTAGCACTATATCTGTCTCAATGTTATAATCCTAACACTATATTTGTCTCATTGTTATAATCGTAGCACTATATCTGTCTCATTGTTATAATCGTAGCACTATATTTGTCTCATTGCTATAATCGTAGCACTATATCTGTCTCATTGTTATAACACTAGCACTATATCTGTCACATTGTTATAATCGTAGCACTATATCTGTCTCATTGTTATAATCCTAGCACTATATTTGTCTCATTGTTATAATCCTTGCACTATATTTGTCTCATTGTTATAATCCTAGCACTATATTTGTCTCATTGTTATAATCCTAGCACTATATCTGTCTCATTGTTATAATCCTAGCACTATATCTGTCACATTGTAATAATGTCAGAGTTCAAGAAGACGAATGATTCAACAGATATAACTATCGATAAAGAGGACGCCAAAAACAAAATAAATATGATTGAAAGCACCTTTAGATGCATGAAATAACTCATGATTCATTCATTACAGATTCGAGTGAGAAGATCAAAACGATAAAAGATACGTGTTACATTCGTCGAATTTTACAAAACATTCCATGAGAGGTTGAACGATCAAAAACTGATACAAAAGAATGTGTTGATCAAGAAATGATGAATGATAAAGGTGTGGTGCAAGGACGTACTGACAAAAAATAGGATGAAACGTTTGAAAAAGTCTTAACTGATTTGAAGCAAAAGTTTACAATGGAGATAGATGCACCAAAGTAAATAAAAAGACTCTGATTTAACTTGCAGAGTTAAAACCGAAATAAAAGAAAACATAGAGACATCCAAAAATGAATTAAACACAGAACTGGGTAGAACGAGTCTATTATTAGATGTTATAAAATGAATAAATTTAAAAAAGCAAATCGATAACGGTCTGGTATTTAAAGGAAACAACTATCGGTTCAAATTATTTGATCCTAACGGAGCTGGTTGCGAAAGAATTAGGCATTATAAATATATATTAGTTAAAGAGAAAAACTTCAGAGTTCACTGAAAACAGATCAAAACAACCTGATTAATTGAATACAATATTGATAGAACAACGTTTTGTGCCTCAGACTTTAAACAAACTAAATGATGCTTTTGCTCTGCATACATCTACTCACCTTGCCAAATCCGCTTGTTCAGAAAATAAGGTAAATCTTGAAAGCCTAGACTATTTCTATCAAGATAATAATGATCAAGTAAAATACAAGTATGCCTTTTAGCACAACAAATAGTTACATGTCAATATACGGTAAATTCATAGCTTCTGCCTTTGCAGGAAAAGATACTGCAAGGATTTAAATACCTCAGCACAGCACATTATTGTATCACATACACATCAAGCAAAATTTAACTTGAAGAATCTTTACAGATAGCAATTTCAAAACAAAGCCCAAATATTGATTGTACGGGGTAGCTTTTTCGTGTTTGTTTGATGTTAAGGTATCGTAAACGGAGATGTTAGCAATGCAGCGATAAACAATTTGGAAAAAAGGCTTGCGAAAGACATTACCATTTCCAATGGAAACGATGATCTTTTGAGGTTGAATGACAACAACAGATTCATGAAATACTAAGAGTTGTTGTTACCTGCTTGAGTTAGGACAAATAGAACTAAAGAATGCAGTATGTATGATAAATCGAGAAAATTACGATATGAGGCAGGTAATGCATAAAATACTGGTATTTAAGACATATATATATATATATATATATATATATATATATATATATATATATATATATATATATATATATATTTTTATTATTTTTTTTATTTTTATTTTTTTTTTCGGAAAGAAGTTTAGAATAAAACTTGACGTACACCACATGTAAACAGATCATTTTCCATTGTACCCTATTGCCTCTTCCTCGGGATTTCATATATGACATAACACTTGCAAACGTCTTTGGAGCTATAGAATATTTAAAAAGGACTACGAACTGGAATATGATTACTTCGGAATCAATTGTTCAATCGGTAAATGACAACTAAACAACTGGAATTTCTTTCTTTTGCGACTGCATTACGAGAGAAAGAGAGAATTATCGGCGTAACATTCAATACAACATTGGTGAACCTTACTTTCTGTGTGCTTTTGTTGTTATCAAATACATACTTTGTGGTTTCTGCAAACAGTTGTCTAAATTGTATTGAAAACACCGTGAATAAAATATATTTGGCAGGCCTTCTACCGTTGCAAAGATATTTTATGTTGCCGATATTTTTTTATTTTAAAAAAGACTGCTCTGGATCACTTTCCCCACTTTCATTTACACAGTATTTAATCACCCTTTAAGCTCATTCTGAAATAATCAAGCAATAGCACAATAACCATTGCATTTGACTTGATCTGAGAAATACACATGATAATACACTGCATGGTAGTGTTCTTAAATTTGATAACGTTCAACAAGATATTCAGTTTCAGATCAAAAGGAAAGAAAATTACCGGTAAGATGCTCACGAAATGTATATTTATTTCGTCTCACATGCTCAGTAAAACTTCAAACAATCAGCTAAAATCAATTATATTTAAGACATGTATAAATATATTTGAAAGAGTATCAAAATATGAAAATGTGCGGAAACAGAACAAATGTGGTAACACAGTGTTTGTACTACACAAGATAGAATTGAATACATAAACTTTTCCGATTCTCATGTACTCAAGTTTACTGTAAAACTAGACCTAGGACAGAAAGTGGTCATTCAGTCACGAGAAGGTGATAGTGATGGACCCTGAGAAAAAAGTAGATAAGAGATTAATGCTACTAGTTGGTGCCTATCAAAGTACAAATACTTTCTTTATTACTGACTGTGGGAATTTAAATGACAAAAAAATAAAAAAATAAAAAAAAAATAGCGTCATCAGACTAACTTTTAGTGGTCAACACTTTCAAATAAAAATGTTGGTGATCAGACGAAAGTATAACTTTGTAATCGAAGATTTCTGAGAGAATGCACGCTTTTGGTTGTACTTTACAGCAAAGAGAAAAAAGTAATGAAAACTATCTTCACTGAAAATGTACTCATCCCAGATGCTGTACAAAGAGAGAATGTAGATACATTGAACCGTACCCAAAAAAAAGATACACTTTTAATGAGACTCGAATTGCATTTTCAATACAATTAGCTTAAATGTCAGCAAGGAAATGTGTTTACTTTGTCAAAGAAATAACGCTTATCGCCATGTTACTTTTTCATGCTGATGTTATACATGTCATAATTGTATTGCCTGAGTAAATTCATTTCCTAGTAATTTTCCTTGCAATTTAGAAAGCAACCTATCTACGTTTCGAATTTTCAATTCTTGTCTATCACGCATTTTTCATTCCCTAAAAACTTTCGTTTCGTCTGTGTTAGTCCAGAATTAATACAAATTTACCTTAACCCAAAAACTCACTAGTTGGAACGCCAGTCAGTTCATCCTTGCAAAGTTCAGGAATATCTGATTCATGTGTAGCAATGAAAATGTGCTCTCCTTGTGGTAGTGTCAATTGTCATAGAACCTTATGTTTTCTTTCATATCATTGTAAAAAATATCTTCTGTCTCAACATGAAAATATAAAAATCATTATCAGTCATTAGCAGTCGCATTCTATTATCGTATTTGTTTCTGAACTTGTTCATGTAAAATTCATGCATTAGTCATTTAGGTAACTCTAACACTGTAAATCCTCTGCAAATTGGTTTCGTTAATTTGATTTTATTGTTTTCCAGACGGACTAACACTAAGTCATGAGCAATAATTTATCTCAAAGAATTTATTTTCATATATACATATATTTACTGTTGTTCTTTTACTCAAAGTCTCAATATGTCTACCGAATGCACATTTATTCATTAGTTATAAGAATTGTTTTAAAATCATTTGTTGCCTTTTGTCTCAAACCAGTATTCAGTTCAATGTAAGATTTAAGTAGTGGGGGAGGGGGAATAATGACACAACTCTGAGAATCGTTTTAAATTTTTTTTTTTTTTTTTTCGTATTTAAAGCTTCATATTTCTGTAGTGAATAGCGTTTTTCTCTTTATTTTCAATGTACTTAGCAATTTCGTACTGTTGGTTTTGTACCCATGTAATCATCAATCAACCTCTTCTGCAACTAAGACAAATAACTTTCATCTGCATTTCTCTGAAGCTAACGGGCATTCCTTGAAATATTCATGCAAGTGCAAAGGAGTCCCCAAATCCACTTCTAAAATACAACCGCTATCATATACATAACGTATTTTGGACAACTTACCTTCTACCAATCCAATGTGTTCGTCCGTTGCCCATTTATTTATTTATTTATTTATTTATTTATTTATTTATTTATTTATTTATTTATTTATTTATTTATTTATTTATTTATTTTTATTTATTTATTTTTTTTTTTTTTTATTGGGACAGGCATGTTTTGGATCATGGTCCACGTGCATTGCCTGTTAGTATCTGGGATATAATGATCGATCTGGACCTGGACCTTTCGTACCCACAATCATTTCATATCAGACCATCTTTATCCAGGTAGTATTCTCGTAATTTGCTTCAACATATCTATTTGGTATCACGCTAATTGCACCTCTTCTTCCACTCTTAATCATAAGGAACATATCACAATTCGTCAACAGTTTTATTCTAGACCCCATTCCTTTAAACTTGCATCATGTGCTAATCCGAGTACACTATAATAGTGAACAGGGTCGAGTTTTCACATAGTAGCCATGTATCATTCTTTGAGTAACAGTCATGTAGATTCCCAAATTTATTCGTGTTGGTTGAAATGTTCCATGATATCCTGTGCACACTGCTAATCGTCATTTTATATATTTAAATCGTTAAGTGATTATCAAAACTTCTCTAATGGTTGTATAGATATTTTACTAAACATTTCAAAGCAATCAATGTATTCGTATGAGAAAATGTATTTCCTAAAAAATTTAGACTGAATATTTTTAAACTGTTTCAGTGTTTCTGTGAACTTTTCGTCATTTAATTTCTGCCAACTGTTCTATGGACTGTCCCAAAAATTTAAAGCTATCTACAAACCTGATTGTCCGCTTAAGCGTTATTTCTTTTCCTTGTTTCATGAACCTATCAACTATGAAACACTTGCTGAATGAAATATATTTATCGTTGTTGTTCGGTACTAGTATTACCGTTTCATCTATATCATTTTTAATCAATGTCGTAATGAGCAGATGACTGTCGTAACCGGACAAATGAAAAATACTTTCTTAGTTTTTACTCTGTGCAGTATATGAGAGACACATTAACACTTAATGCAAACGTGTATTATCTGCAACTACATTAAAATCAAAAGCCATTTTACAGTCTTGCTAATGGTTCAGATCATAGTCTACAATAAACTATTTATTTCACACAAAAAAATATTTTTCATCTGCAATTACATTAGAATCTGAATCAATTTTACAGTCTTTCTAATGTTTCAGAAGTATTTATTTCGTGAAGTAATTCCTTCATGTAGCTCAAAGCAATTAATCTATCCTTTATAAGTGACATGAATGAAATTCCTCGCTGGGTAGTATGGCGAAAACCTTAAACCAAATCTTAGCAGACGATACTGTATTTACTTGTAATTCAGTCTGAGTGGTCTAGTAATTTTTAATTTTTTGTTTCACAAAAGGAAAAGTTACTAGTCGATTGATGTTCAGTATTGATTTTTAATGTGTTCGTGTAGGGACATGAAAATATTAAAGTGCATAAAATAACTGGTTTACTACGGTAACTTGCATTTTCATTCTGAAAAATAGCGTTTTCACTTTTATAATACTGCTTCACCTTAAAAGTTACAATCGATTCTCAGTTGCGTTAATTATGGAAATATAATGTAGTGCAGTGTAGTGTAATGTAGCGTAGGATAATATAATATAATATAATATAATATAATATAATATAATATAATATAATATAATATAATATAATATAATATAATATAATATAATATTTTCATAAAGTGTTGGCATAGCCATAGAAAAAAAGTAAGGAAAGATCTGTGCCAACCGCTGTATGATTGTATCAATGGATTCTATATTTTGATTGCACTAAAGCATCCAATACAAAACTTTTGACTTCAAAGAGAAGTGGAAAAGTTCAAAACAGTTCAAAAATATTCATCGATCAAATCTGCGTTAAAAAAAACAACTTGTTGCTAAAATATAATTTATCATCGAATAGTGAAAAAATGAGGGGCATGGTATCTCTTTTTTTAGGCTTGTTTTTGTGGAGTTCTTCAAATTTATTCTCATGAGTCCACTTCCTTTACAGGTAAACACGAAAATCATAAAATGAATACTTTTGCAAAAAATAATCAATCATCTTTGGTTAAACATAAGCCAATGTATGGAGCTATGCAATAGTTATTACTTCTAACTCATTTCATGGTTACCATAGAAACGGCTACAAATTTTTTATATGGTCGAGTTACGACGAATCTAACATAAGTTTTCATAATCAGAATACTCGTAGATATAAAATCATACAAATTTTTGTCTTCAAATTCCATTGGTAGTGGTATTATGAAGAAAAAATAATAAATATCCCTCCGCTATTCTGGAAATAAAATTATCAAAACTTGGGCGTATTGGTCCATAATGATAATGTACAATCCGCAGAATCCTCGCGGCAGAATCCAATATTTTAGAATTTTCTGCAGCTGTTTTATCTTTTGAGAGTTTTACAAAAAAAAAACATTTGACAGCAAGAACTTTCTTCATTGCTAATCTGCTAGAAAAGTGTCAGTGCTGAAGCTTATTCAGGCAGACCAAGGAAGACGACTTATTATTATTATTAGTAGTAGTAGTAGTAGTATTAGTATTAGTATTATTATTATTATTATTATTATTATTATCGCAATAGCTACAGAAGATTGAAAAGCTCTGAAAGCATCTATCGGCATCGGCAGCAAAAGCTTAACCGCAGATTTGCTGCATTAACCTTCTTTCCGGATCATTATTTTGCACAACATTGTTCTGAGTAAATACTATGTCAATTTCCTTTTCCGGTTTGTACTTGAAGGCATATAGGTACGGATAGGGAATATATGCAAACAAATCAATATAAATCGTCCTTACTTTTCAATCCTGCTGAGATTTTACATTTCAACTACCAAACACAACAATCCTTTTATTAAATGTTTGTAAAATTTGTTGTTAATTTGCATCCAGTTTTGTTTTTTAACCGATATGTTTAACATAGGTATCGGAGAAAATCGTGTGTATGCCATTTGTTGTTGGGTTATACTAGTGTTGGCTTTGAAGCTTGAACTTGTTTGACATGATCTTCCTAGATTATGTTGAAGTTATCGGATTACGGTTTTATTGTCAATGTTTTGGCCTAACTGAATCGGAACATAAAGCTGGTCTCGTTGAAAATCCAATGTTCAACATCAGGGTCAGCCGATGTGAATAATTGATAGACACCTATCTGATTATTTACTGAAACGTAAAAAAAAAAAAAAAAAAATGGGGGAATTGGTTATCATTATATTGTGACAAAATATTACAGAACGTTTTGATTACGTTTGCATTAGGCAAAGGCTCATCGTAACACCTGGTAGTCCCAAGTTTGACCTTTCCCACCCCGTTTTAATTTTTAGATAATTTGGGGGGGGGGGGGGGGATTAGTCCAGCAGTGTAAGACGTCGACTCTGATGTGCAGGATGATCTTGCTGCTTAAATAATTTACACCATGTAGCCCACAGGGGCTCGTTACAAACAAAATTAGGAGTATCGGTCAATGGATAGTGGGCAGGGGGGGGGGATCCAACCTCTAACAATATAACACAAGGGAAGACACGACTACTCACCCCTCGCTATTTCCAACCCTGCTAGCTTGTCCTATTTTCGTCTCCTAATGTAAAAATTATGCCAGCTGTAATCAAAAATGGATCAATTATCTTAACGTCTCAACCGACCTCGTTAAATTCATGACATATTGGAGAAAATTCCATATTTGTTCGCCGATTTTGCAGAAGGGAAAAATACGATGACGGAAGTTGCCGTTAGCATTTGGCTAGTCTTGGATTTCACCCTTGACGGAGAGGCAAGTTCCGAACCACATTCCCAAACATACGTAAAATATTGAATAAATGTTTCATTTGGATAATTATCTGTATTTACGCTAGTATGCTTATTTTACAATGACACAATAAAATTATCCATTTCTTCGCTCGATATCGTCTGCTTGTATTTCTTGCTGAATTTTTTGTATACCGGTGGTTCGGAACTTACCTCTCCGTCAAGGGTGAAATCCAAGACTAGCCAAATGCTAACAGCAACTTCCGTCATCGTATTTTTCCCTTCTGCAAAATCGGCGAACAAATATGGAATTTTCTCCAATATGTCATGAATTTAACGAGGTCGGTTGAGATGTTAAGATAATTGATCCATTTTTGATTACAGCTGGCATAATTTTTACATTAGGAGACGAAAATAGGACAAGCTAGCAGGGTTGGAAATAGCGAGGGGTGAGTAGTCGTGTCTTCCCTTGTGTTATATTGTTAGAGGTTGGATCCCCCAGCCCACTATCTATTGACCGATACTCCTAATTTTGTTTGTAACGAGCCCCTGTGATGTAGCCCCGCTCTGTGTTGGCAGGGGAACTAGAGGTAAAATATTCAAGTATATTTCACATAGTTGCAGAGAATAAAATGTGCACTTGCCAGTTCACAGAAGCAAGTCAGAAATGGATCAGTAGCTATGCTCAAGGTATTTTTAAAAATGCATTTTCCGTGAGTAATCTATGCTTTTTTGTATTTGTTGGGTGACCAAAAGATCATATCTAAAAATAGCACATGAAAAATTTCAGAAATTTGGTTATCAGTGGTTTTCTTGTCAACACAGAAGTTTGCACACATGTCTAGAAGGAAAACGTTTTTTTTAATATCTTAAATTAAGTAAATGCTGTGATATTCATACATTTGCTCAAGTGAATAAAAAAGGGCTGCAAAAATGTATCCCCATTGTTTTCGGATGTATGGTAATTTGGGGTAAATTGTCCCCGGTTGTACATTAGAATTCAGTGATCTCCCCAGACATTTTCAGTAGCATTGGGGTAAGCGCATTAGGGTAATAAAATGTTTTAAAACGTGCGTGTTAACGTCATAAAAGTGAAACAAATTAGTATCAATGAAATAAAAAAGAAGTGTATATATTTACATAGTATTCTTTATTTACCTACGTTATAACAAGGCTTAATGTCTATCTCATTTGTTTCCTAATTTAAATAAATGATATACGTCTTTTCTTCTTTTTGCGATATATACTGACTGCCACATCAAAATTAAAGTCTTTTAAGGATTGTCCTTCAGTACTGATTGTTATCGGGTAGTTCAGTACCCTCTGTGTCTACCTGTTCCTTAAAACACTCTTAATTCTATTTGTTGAGGAGAATGATCTTTCACAATCTGAAAAAAAAAATGGAAACTAAAGTATATTAATGGATGTACCAAAAAAAGAGACAAAACTACCTGAATCCTAATTAAGTGAATTACTTAGGACAAATTCTTGAAGAGTCAAGACAGTGATGTGTTTTCAAATAATCATCACAGAATAAGATGATACATATTCCTTTCCATTAAGAACAATATATCAAAGTGTTTGATATTTTTTAATTTCATCACTGAATCAATGTCAGCTTAAATATTATTCAAAAGTTTAAATTAAACTAAAAAATGGCTTTACTGAATAATTAGTAAGCATATGAATGAAAGTATTTAAGTTATATTTATGAAGGAATACTTTTTATTTATATCTTTTCAAAAGCAGTAAAACAGGAAGATAAAGACTGTTCCGTTTATTACTTGGATAGACAAAAGAGAAATGAGAAATTAACAGGGCAGCACCCACTTAAGTTAAGGTTTACTGACCAAACTATATTTCTCTTGCTCAGAGTAAACTATGTAAACATAATAACAACTCCTAAATAAAATGCAACTTTCATCCCTCGTCACAACTTAAAAAAAACAAAATAAAAGCATAATCCAACCGAATTAAAAAATCTATATGCGTGTTACTATTCATTTTTACAATTTCACACATCCTTGTACCTTAAAACACAGTAGTAAATTAAAAGTTGAGAAAATACTTAATGACATATCCCCAAGATGGCAAAGATACAAGTCTGTGTTGAAAACTCTAGGTTAGCGCTAGCAGTCGCCAAAGGAGCAGCTTAGAGGTTTATAACTGGCTATCAGTTCTATTAAAATCACATCTGGTTATTGAAAAGTTATGAAATAGTTGTATTGTGTGCCAATTTTGGTCCAAAAGTCGACATACTTTTTACAGTGTAACATATTTGCAAGCCTGTAAAGATGACATCATAACTACTTAATGTTGGCAGTGCATATTCCAGTTTGGATGACAAGTCTGACCCACTAAATTCAAAACTCAATTTCATCTGTTAAAATATTGAAAATTGTCCTTAAAAAGGTTTCAAATGTTGCTCTTTCGGAAAATGTATGTGTAGAGCGCATATTTTGCAGATTAGGAGGATCAAATGCATTTTGGACACTTAAGCTTTCTGTTACTTACCTAAAAACGCATAAATACCCTTAATTCCGTGCAAGAAACGATCACGTGAGTATAAATTATGCTGCAAAAAGAGACATGTTTTGGAAACTGTGTCCCTATTTATTTTTGAAAAGCTGTTTTGAGTTATTCCCCCTTGCATGAGCATAGCTAGGATCAGGCAAGTAGAGGTTGAGCTGTACTTTCCTAACTTGGTGAATAAAAATTTTAAACAAAAAATTTGTTGCTCTCCTTGGCCCTTACAAAAGTTGTATTTTTTCTTGTTTGCTGAAATTTTAAATGTACAAACTGTCAGATTTCAGTTTATGCATGAAGGTTGAGCTCCAGTGATGTATCTGTTCGGCATGCATGACTTGTACAACAGCAAATTCCATTGAGATAATCGTTGTACTATCTTTCTGTTTGGATTACTTTGCATAATATCCTTACCGAAACGCCAACAAGTTGACAGTGTTAGGGACCCCCTGGTGACAATCAGGTTAGAAATTATAAATTGATGAATGAAATGACTAAGTTTTGTGCATTTTTTATATCCTTGATGCGTTTTTTTTTAAATCGTTAGGGGGGTACAAATAAACGGGAGGGTGAGCAAATACTATAGTGTTAAAACCTATGGACTAAAGTTAAATTTTCTTGTCCTCATAGGGCCATACTTTTAAAATGGAGGCTATAATGTTAATTCTCCTTGTCCGCATAGGGACATTTTTGTCTGCATATAGCCACCCTATGGTACTCAACAGCTCCCTTCAAAATCTTGTGTAATGTGTGGTACAACCAATTCTCGTGAACTTCATTTTTTTCCTAGCTATTTCCAATGTGAAAATCCCTTGTACTATAAGAAAAGAACTAACAGAAAATCTTAACAAAACATTCGTCTTAAATAGAGATGTGGAAATATATAATTTAAGGATTACAAGTAGTTCCTGTATCACTGACAGCCACAAAGATGTTTGTTTACACATTTACCACTTTTGTAAACCTTTATAAGCAGTAAACTAAACTAAGCCATTGACACATGTAAATGTTGCAGCTTTACCACTTGTGACAAGGGTCTGTTGTTATGAGTCACTATGTCAGAAGGCCAGAAATGAAAATAGTTTCTTTTTCAGGTTTCCTGACCAACCCAATTTTTGCCAACCTACTCTATAAATTTTTTCTACCACGAAAAAAGAATACATATTTTCAGAATGTTGTGACCAGTCTGAATTTAATATCGTTCATAGGTAGCAGTATTTGATCTCGCACACGTTAAGACAGTTTTTCAAAATAAACTGTATATGTAAGTGCCTAATTGACATAGACTAAAAAGCACAACAGCTTCAAATTTACAGCAAGTTATATCAGACAAATGCAAATTAATTACATAATTAGTTGACGATCATATTGTTGAGTAATATTGACAAGGTCTTTTTCAAAGAAATAAACTGAGATATTGCAACCGTTCACTTCCCATGAATGGGGGGGTTGACAGGGATATGTGCCATAATGGGAGAGATTGTGGTGGAGTGGAGGGTGGAAAGGCTCTTGAAATAACACATGGAGCTACCCTACCCTCCACTTCACCACCAATCTTCTGTTATGGTCCAAATCCCTATGGAAAATATGAGGGAAAAAAACTTTTTCTAACTGACCTACTCAATATTTTTTTTAAACCAGAAATGTGCATATTATTTTTACAAGTCAAGTGATATTTATAATTTTACAATGAAAATTTACATTGATATTTTCATCTAAAGTTGAAATCAAACAGGTAGAATTTAGAAGGAAAATAAAACGAAGCTAGCAGACAATAAGGACATTTTTTTTAAAACTAAAGAATCGAGATAAAAAGAGCAAGTTGACAACTTGTAATGGACTGGATCATTAAATATTAACATGTCAGGCAGTATACATGTAAACGACAATAATTATAAAGTAATTAACATTTATTGGGGAGCAAAGAAAATAATTTGTCTCTGATTAAATTCCTATCACTACCAGTGTGAATTAATAAAAAGATCCATGTTTCAGTGTAAATTATCATATTCAACCAAATGAGCACAACCACCGTTACAAGTGCCTCATCCCCACCTTCCCTTAATGTATCAGATGTGAGGGGGGGAGGGGATTTTAAGAACGACAATTTACTTAGAGTATTTAATAGAAAAATGAAATAGAAAATTTAAAAAAAAGGTATGGTGGATGCCACATTTTTATCGATGACAAACTCTAAAAGGTTGTACAAGATTATAGGTATATGGATCACACAGCAAGTATTACTTGCTACAGCAGTTATATTGTCAGGAATTACAATATGCAGTGATCAAGTCGGTCTATGGTGTAAGTCAGTTGTTCCCAAACTTTTTTGATCGCGACCCTAAAAACCATATTTTGCAACACAAAATGCTTTACCAGTATAGGGTCGCAAGGGTCCTCACAACCGGGGTTTGGAAACCACTGGTGTAAGTGATGTGGCTTTTATTTATGATGGGTTTGTTTTATCTCCCAAGTTTTGCAGCTGCTGTTGTAGTATCAGTGGCTGCATTTCCATCCTTTATATTGTAGTTTCATATTGCAAAGAAAATGCACAGCATCTTAATAATTACTTGTTCTATGTCAAAACAAGTTTAACTAATGAGGCATGTCAGAAATGATGTGTTTATTAAGTTGCAAATTTTGCGGTACAAGAAGGCAGAGCGGTACACTGGGGGCAGAGAGGCAGACCTTTTTAGGGGTGAGGTGGGATGCCCCTCTATTTCTTTCTAGTTGGAACTCAAAGCCTACTTTTTCATGCATCATTTCTTAGTCACATCACCAAAACAGTATTATATCGCAATTGGCCTTTTCCTATATAGTGTGCACATTTTAAACTTTTATACAAATGATGACAATCTACCATTACTTATGGCCTCTGTTGCAAAAACAGAAACACATCTAAAACAAACTTCTGAAAAACTGCTCAACAGAATTTGACCAAATATTGCAGAAATCGTCCTAGCATAGGGGGCTTTCCGAGTTGTACAAAATTGTGCCAATCCACCACTAAAAATGGACATTTAACCAACATTCTTGTATAAAAAAAATGCTGAACAGAATTTGACCATCTTTGACACAATGCATCCTGGCATCAGAGCAAGGAAATATTTTGGAAACTATTTGGGGGCCAGAATTTTATATATTTTTTTTTATTTTGTTAAATCCCAGACCGCTCATCCCCACTACCAAAAATTAAATGGTCGGTCTCTATTTCAGCTTAAACCAGCTTGGATTGCCTCACATGTTATATAGGAAGGTAACTTAAAAAGGCAAGTAATTGACTTTTATTTTCACTTGTCTGCAAGATTCATAACTGGCATGCATCAGTGGTCTGGAGATATCACTGTACATGTATTCATATTGGACTGCAGTTTCCATATGCTCGCATCCAAACAATTTTAAGTACCGATGATTTTCAGCTACACAGTAGGAACAAAAACTAGGTGTTACATCAAATTTTATCTCTATTTACAGTTTTGCTCCAACTGTGTGTCGGAGAGCACTGCCAATAGCAATGGTGAGTTCACATTCAGTTAAGTATACTGTTCATACAGGTGTGAAGATTACTGAATATGCTCACTTACAAGTTGAGTCCAACTTCAAACCCTGTAGACCCAGATCTGCCAGCGCATTATGCAATGGCAGATTAGGGTCTAGGCTGTTTTCAGTTTGACCCAACTTACGAGTATATATGGTAGGTCAGTAAAATTAGACTATTTCATTGTTAAGAGTATGAAAAAAGTATGCATGTTGATGTACTAATGGAGAGGAGAGCAGAGAATGTCATCACATGAACTATTTTCTAGGGACAAAAGATATGTAGTTGATGATATTTCCATCAAAGAGCCTAAAAAGTGCTGCAGCCATCTACAAAGCAATGCATGTATAGGGTTTAATGACAAATCAACACAATCCTGACTGTTCAGTGCTGGGTAAGTTTAGGTATCCCAAAAAGGCAAACAAACCAAAAATAAAGCCAATACTGATAAAACCCTTAAAATGCAAAGTTTAATATTTTATTATAAAACCATACTCTTTTAAAAAGTCTATTATTCATCTGGCATATCATCTCTGGGCAAAAAGGTTGCTGCTGTTAGCCACATGTTACAACATGCGGGAGGGCACATCAGTCCCATTCTATATCCCCATTACATTGGAGGGAAAAAATATTACATCAGTTCATAACAGTCGTTTTATCTTTGTCTTATGTGAATATTGTAATAATGCTTGTTCTATTCATATAAGATCATGCTTTGAAATGATAAAAGGTATACTGTGATTTCATTGTTTTTCATGGCTATCAATTTTGGAGGTTTTGCAAAAGTGATGATTTAGTTGGTACTTAAATTGGTTGGTTGAAATAGAGGTTAGGGATTCTATTGTTTACACAGAAGGGTGATTGTTCATCGAGTCTGTTAATTTGTGGTTTGTGGCTATCATTAAATCAATGATAATTGGTACGCAACAAGAACTGAATTCACAGTATTAGGCCAAATACAGTGTTGTTTCCCAACCCCGACCCAAAATAAGTTATCATAAAAATTGCTTTTTCCTTTACAGCCGAAACAGATTATGGAAATCAAAGACTTCCTTCTCACAGCAAGGAGGAAAGATGCTAGATGTAAGTAAAACAGAAAAGTTTACCCAGTCACAACAGTGTTTTCTAATAGGTACTGGTATTCTTTACAAATGGTGGGTAGTATATGGATTATACTAAATACATGTGGTTTGTTCAAAAACAAATACTTGTATAAAACCGTATACATGTATAAGTAATATTTTGTTTAACTGAGGACATGGATAGAAAAAAATGTTTCCAAACTTGAAAGATATATCAATATTAGGGTTCTCCATCCTGAAAAATCCTTGAAAATGTCAAAATTCCCTCCTTCTCCCACTTTGAAATCTAGTTTGTTTTAACACATTACTGGCTACATCATGCCAGGAAAATGACAGATAATTGTCTTTTCCAAGGACACGCCGAGGCAGCCCACGTTGGCTTGCCTGGGCAGGTATCAAACCCATGACCCTTGTTTTACTAGTCTGATGATCTACCAACTGAGCTACTGTGCCTCCCTCTAAAAGTAATTTAATTTTGAGGACTCGTGCAGAATAATGGATTATGGCACTTGTAGCAAATTTGAAGCAATGCAAGACAAACTTGGGTAATTTTTAAAGTAAATTTTTCACGTACATTGATTTGAAATTAAACTAGGTGCAGAAATCTTTGCAACCAATTTTGAGTTACCTCCCTTGCTTCAGTAATTGTTGATTGGAGTGGCTGCTTAGTTGCACTGATACTATTCAGTGTTAGAGAAGATTCTCTGTCCTTAAGTTTGTATAGCTATATCACACATGACATGCATAATGAAATGGTTATTCTGGAGATATCCCAGTACTATAATTTTTCAGAATATTTGATGACAAAGCTTGTCAGCTTAGACATGGATCAGGGTTGAACAAATCCCATAGCCCGACGTCCCAGACTATTCATTTTTGAAGTCATGCAAGTAAAACTTTCCAAGTCGCCATTCCGGGACAAGTGCTTTTATGCTATAATCACTTTATCTACATTTATCTGGCCATTCATGCCTACCAGGTGTACCGAATGCTTGATTCTTCCCTTCTCCATGTATTTATTTACATCTGTATCACACCTGCCAGTGGTCATTGATAACTTGTTGCTTGTGCTCACATCCTGTTACTGCTTGACTGCATATTGAAATAAGCGACCAAAATTATTGGCCAATCAAAACGCGTGAAACAAAACAAAGCCGGTGTGCTTAATTAGCAGTGTTTTAAATGGCTTCATTGTATTGTGTAAACCAGATCCTCACGAATGACTCGCCCTTTGATTTCAATCCAAGAAGTCGATCTGATTAAATGAATGAAAGGCACTTTACCAACATTAGTGTCGGTTCCCTACATGAACTGACTAAATGGCAGTGATGATTCTTTAATATTTAATTGATTATACAGAGGATTAACTTCCATGTCCGATATTGCATTTGATTCGAAACAATTACACTAATTAAGGAGCTGTCTCTGTTCATATTTAAAGGATAAAATGTATCTTATTTAGGAGTAGTTTTCAAGCAAGGTGATATTTACTATGTGTATAAAATGAGTTTACTAAATTAATTTTGCATGGAAGTTAATAAGGAAGATTTAAAAAATGAAAATTTATGTGAAAGTGGAGGGGTAGAACATAAGACTGCCACTGAATGTGAGATAAATATTTCTCCAAAGAGATATAAGCCAGACTCCGTGGCAAGAAAAAATGTCAAATATGACACTACTAAGAGACTGAGAAATTTGTAGCCGCATTGGGTTGATAGTTGTCCCTGGCTTGAATTAAATGACTCTGAAGGAAATATGTTTTGCAGTTATTGCAAACAATATCCCAAACTGGTACAGGTTGGAAATTCAACCAGTGTATTTGTCAATGGAACTGACAAAATCAGGATTGAACTAATCAAGTCTTAACAACAATTATGGACCTCACAAGGCTTGTGCAGCATAGTATATGCATGGTATATGCATGGCACTAACCAGCAAGTGCAGAAAATCCCTGAGGTTACAGTTGCTGACACTACACTGGGAAAGGCCAGTTCCAGAACTAAATGAGACTGAAATGAAAAAAATGAAAGCTCTCTTTAACACAGGCTACAATCTAGCCCATTATGGAAAACCATTTTCTGATATGGAAATTCTGTGTGCACTCCAGGAGAAGAACGCTGTTGAACTTGGTGATAATTACAAGAACAGATTCAGGGCAAGAGACTTCATTCTTTCAATTGATCAGATCTTGAGAAAAAAAGTTATGGCAAGTCTGAATTGCAGTAAATTCCTTTCCATTCTTGCTGATGGAAGTACTGATGCAACCTTATCAGAGCAAAAATGGTGCATATAAGATATCTGGACAATGGAAAACTGAAAACCTCTGATAAAACAAAATGTATAATATCAACCTATGTTTTTAAAAAATTTAATTCTTTTAAGAAATAAATATGTTGTTCATTATTTCCTTTGTTCTTTCTATGGATTAAAGTTAATACATCTCATCAAATCTTGACAAGTGATTACAATTTTGTGACAAGTGAAAAGGTGGGTGGGACAAAAGTGAATATTCTGAAAAAAATGTTTGCTCAGCCCTGTAGATACTTTTTTTTTCAGTCCACTCATGGCCAGGAGATATAGTTTTTATTCTCTTTGATATTAACAGTAGTTATGAAGTCTATGTGGACTGTTAAAAAAATTTATATCCAGAATATCCCATGTGTAACAGAAGACGGGTCATTATGCATGCTTTTCAAGTTATATATCTGCACCAGCATGCATTTGATCTATCAGTAGCATTGTTATTAGGGCCCAGTCAAGCAGAGAAATAGGACCATTAGTATACATTCTGATTTGAACAAGAAAATTCTTCCAATTCATGGATGAACTGCTACATACATATTCTACCAAAGGATTAAATGGATAGTTCATTCTGGTCAGGCTATATCTTTATCTCCCTTGTTCATCTGCCTGTCTTATTTACCACACTTTACTTTTACACCACCAAAGTGTACAATTATTACTGTATATACTTGCTTGTAAGTCGAGTCCAGCTGCAAACAACATAGACCTAGAGCTGCCAGCACATTATGTCATGGCAGATCTGCATCATTGCATTTGGCAGTTAGATTCGACTTGTAAGCGAGCATAAATGGTATATTAGGCATAAAACTTGATAACCAGTTGTATTATTAAGGGTTTGCTCTCTTCTGTTCAGTGTTTAAGAGTTGCTGTTCATTGTCAACTAATTCAGGGTTTCCTCTTTGACCAAGACTCTTGGGAATGTATGCAAATTTGGCTATTGATGCCTCATATTTTTTATAATGTTCCATAAATAACAATAGTACTTTTCTTTTACGCTATATGCTCATATGTCTTGAGATAAACAATGTTAATCCTTTGTTAGCATTTTGTTATTTAGGGTTTTGATTTTATAGCAAAAGATGTTTTCATGGTACAGAATTTGTATGAAGTCATGAATAAATATCCCTAGACATATTTATCTACTCTTTTTTTCAGCTGTAAAGATTAAGAAGAATAAGGACAATGTGAAATTCAAGGTCCGCTGCAGCCGATATCTGTACACTCTGGTCATCAATGACAGGGAAAAGGCAGAGAAGTTGAGGCAGTCACTTCCACCAGGTATGTAGACATGGTGAACATTTTTTTAATTATAAACCATAAACAGTCTTTTGTTTTTCCACTGAAGCAGCACACATGTTACTATATCAGTGGTGCAAAATGCCTATAGGCAAATAACGAGTTCACATAAATTTGAAAATCACCCAGCGGAAGTAAGTTTAGAAGTGTGAGTATAGCGGGTTTGATAACACTTCAAAGTTCATAAAATTCATTTTCACCTCTACTTGTCATAGATCAGACAAGTATATGGGATGGCCTGTTGTCCCTTATTTGACATGGAATATTCTCTGTTCAGAATAACCCCCAGTATACTCAGGGTTGTAGAATAGTCCTGATGCACCTACTGTATGTCATAAGAAGTGACTAATGGAGGCAAGAGCCATGGTGGCTTAGTGTTTAGCATGCCATACTTGCGACCAAAAGGGTGCGGGTTCAAATTCTACCATCAGATCAGCCAGGGTCAGCAACCATGGTGTGTCCTTGGGCAAGGCACTTAACTGTAATTGCCTTGGTACTAAATAACCTATTTGTGATGCTGTGCTGTAAAACACCAAACCAGTTCTGTTCACAATAGAATCACAGTAGATAGGTGTGTTTGTTAAACTAATTTTCTTCTAAATTAATGAGTTTAAACCAATTTTGGGGGTAATTGATAGGTCCAGATTTCTTTGAGAGATTAACATGCGCTGTCTTTGTTGATACAGTCCCTTTATTGTTTTTCATAGGAAAATATTGGGGGAACCTATTTCACAGTGATAAAGATTACAAGTTCTGACTTGTGTCCCATTAATTAGTATGGTCCTTGGTATACCTTCTTTCTCTCATGTGTAGTACAAGGACAGTCATTAATAGGTGAACCAGTCAGAGTAAAGTGTTCATTCCAGAAATTGAAAAAGTCTGTCCCTGTGGTCAGAAAGGGGGTTATTTTGAAATCAACAGGTGTCACACTTACTGTTTTCTTGTTTGTTCAAGAAATTCAAACACATATCATTATAACAAGCACTCATATCGTTGATATAATAATTTTTGCAATAAATATGAACTTTTCCAGTATTACAAGCTTTGAATAAGTTATTGTGGAGTTGACTTCAGCACTTTTGTCAGCAGTTTCCTTGTCTGCAAAAAAAAAAAAAATTATCCACTGTTCAGGTCAAGGTTATTTTAATTGACAAGGAAATTGTAGCAAACTGTGCTATAGTCTTGACTCGACAATGACTGATTCAAAGTATATAATGCTGGAAAAGTGAATATTGATTCCAGAAATTAATACATCCATGGCCCAAGCGCCTGCAATACTTATCAGCCTCTCCTGTTGCAAGCCTTCCATACTGGGATTTGAATTCTTTGGAAATAAATGGGGATAATAGTCCTAAATCCTTTTTTTTTTAGAGCTGCACTGAAAACAAGCCCCAGGGGTGTTACAAATTTTGTAAGTAGGATGGGATGAGAAATTAAATGGGTAACAGGTGGGGGTGGCTTAGGGCATTATCAGAATGAACAGCTGCCATGAAAGTAGCAGGGATTAGAAGCAAAACTAAAAGGGGGAAATCTCTGGTCCCACATACTAATGACACCCATGAAGGTCCTCCCACCATTAGTTGCATGAGAAAGCAGATCTGTATGTGAGTTGCCCCTAAAATAAAACCAAGATGTATCCTGTCATGTTTTCACAGAAGGAGAATAGTACATGACTGTGATAGGATCTTGTCATTTCTGAGATGACAAAATTAGCCTTCAGACTTGTAATTTACAGGCAGTTTTTCTTTCCTTTTCAGGTCTCGCTGTGAAGGAGTTAAAATGAAGTGACTAAAATAAATGTTTCATGAAGTTAATCAATGTTCATTTTATTTGTATCCCAAGAATGATCTTTTCAAAAATGAGCAGAGATGGTTGTTTATATGTGTGTGTGTGTGTGTATATATATATATATATATATATATAAGGTCCAAAATATGCTATAAAAGAAGACACTTTTAGGAACCGTTTCCTTTGAAGACCATACAACTTTTTTTTTTATATCGTCGGTCCTCGTAGAGCTTTAAGATCATGATCACTATGCACAGACAGATCCACACATGAGATTACAGTATATCCAGATTTAGTAAACTCTGGATAATAAATAGGTATGTTAAATAAGTTGCGATCATATTTTAGTGCACTTGTGCTTTCTTATACTTCCAATTCAAGATACAGTGATTCCTCACTATAAAGCCCCTCAGTATACTGCAGGTATGAACATGAATCCCAATAGATGTAATTTTTAATTAGGGCATCAAGATGCAGGAAACCAATAGTGATCACCTTGTAACCAGCATAGATATGCAACCCTTGCATGTAATTGGATGCTGTTTGGTATATGAATTGGCTATTACATGTGCCTTTGAAGGTTTCATCTTTTCAAGTTATAGTTTGATGAAGTTATTGCACTTTTTCCATCAATATTATGTCTTCACTAAATCAGATTCTTGTTGCCAGCATAGTTGGGGAACCATTCAGCGTATTCTGATGCAATTTGATGTGTGGTTTATCTCGTAGCTCCTTATTTGATTTTTATGGATTTTGTCTCATCAGCTCCATTGTGAACAAAGTTATGGCCCTTGACATGAATGTTCTTGTAACAAGCATAGCTCTGCAATCCTTAAGCATATTTGGATGCCAGGTGATGGGTGACTTCCCTTTTGAATGTGCCTTTGAAAGGGTTTGTCTTTTCAGGTCCAATTTTGATTGAATTTACCAATCTCCATCAATATTTAAATCTCCACTAGAAAAGATCCTTAATACCTGCATGCAGAGCTCAAAAAAATCAGATGGCCCAATGCCAAGTGCCCATCTATATCTAATAGAGCCCCTCTCATATTCTAAAGGAGTTTTCTGTTGGGCTTGTCATAAAGAGTTATCTCATTTACCTGACAAAATGTTGAGCATGCCGATGAAATGATACGTGTTCATTTTGAAGTTCTAGAAAAACATTAGTAATTTATTTGCTCTACTGGTCATAGACCAGAAGAACTTGTGGGATGGTCGCTTGTCCATTACCACAAGTATGTTGCTGATATGCCTCCTAAACAATTGGAGGATGGCCATTAAACTTGACACACATTAATCCCATGGTCTGGTTGGTCCTAAATATAAATGGTACTGCTCAGACATCCAGTATGACCACCACAGTGGCCATCTTCAAATTCTTATCACTACTTCTCCTCAATGGATGGTCATATCAACATGGGGTTTTCACTAAAAGACTTCTTAATGATGTCTAGTTGGTCCTAAATGAAAATGGAAACGATCTGATGCCCAATATGGCTGCCACAATGGCCAGCTTGTAAAGCTTATAACTACTCCTGAATGGATGACCATACCAACTTGAGGTTATCACTAAAAGACTTCTTATGACGTCTAGTTCTTTGTAAATGAAAAATGGGGCTGATCTGATGTCCAGTATGGCTGTCACAATGGCCATCTTGAACATCTTGTTATCACTACAACTCCTGAGTGGATGGTCATATCAGCATGGGGTTTTCACTAAAAGACTTCTTATGATGTCTAGTTGGTTCCAAATGAAAATGGTGCCAATCTGATGTCCATTATGGCTGCAATAGTGGCCATCTTTTAAACATTTTTTTTGCTTCTCCTCCTGAATGAAAGGTAATATTGCCATGGGGTTTTCTCCAGAAGACTTGTAATGTCTAGTTTGTCCTAAATGAAAATGGTGCCAATCAATGTCCAATATGACTGACACATTGGCCATGTTGAAACACTTGTTATTGCTAATCCTTGTGAATGAAAAGTGATATTGCCATGGGGTTTGTGCCAGAAGACTTCCTATGATGTATAGTTGGTCCAAAATGAAAATGGTGTCAATCTGATGTCCATTATGGCCACCACAGCAGCCATCTTGAAAATATCTACTCCTGAATGGATGGTCATATCAACATGGGTTTTTTACTAAGCAACTTCTTTGATGTCTAGTTGGTCCTGATGGTGCCATTCAGACAGTATGCATGTCACACTGGCCATCTTGATAATCTTGTCACTATTTCTGCTGAATGAATGGTCCTATCAGCATAGGGATTTTGCCGAAAGACTTCTTATGATGTCTAGTTGGTCCAAATAAAAATGTTGCCGATCCAACTTCTAATATGACTGCCACAATAGCCGTCTTGAAAATCTTGTTATCACTACTTCTCTTAATGTTTGGTCATATCGACATTGTGCTTTCATCAAAGACTTCTTATGATCTTTAGTTGGTACTAAATAGAAATGGTACCAATCTGATATAAAATATGGCTGCCATGGCATCCATCTTGAAAATCTTATCATTACTTCTCCAAAATGGAAAGTCATATCAACATGTGGCCTGCCGACGCATTTAGTGCGGCACGCACCTGTGTCCTTACTTTACTCCTGTGTATTTATGCTTTTATTATAAACACAAAACTTGAGCAATGCGGCCCACCTAGTTCCAATCAAGGTCGATTTTGGCACATGCAAATATTTTAGTTGGATTAGCGACTTATTTAAAAGCATCCAACACAATGTTTTTCACCCTGAAGGAACTGACATAGTAGTAATTACATTGTATTTTAATCCATTTTGTTAAAAGATTTGGTAGCCGTCGATTCTATTGATATACGGAGTGAGTGTTTTCTGTAATTGTCACATCTACAGTACTATGACGTGAACTAACCGTGAAACTTGAAACTACTATTTTTACTGGTTGATATATTAAAAAGACCAATGCCTCCGAGTTCATTTCTGATTTCAACTTTGGTCAAAAAACGTGTACATTTTTGTAGTTTTCTTAAAAACGAAACTACTGAGCACTGGCTTACGCCAGGACGTGGAGAAAACAGTGCTTGTAATGAAGTAAATCAAAATTTTAAAAGAAAAAACAATTTGTTTCTGAAAATTATGAGAAGCAGTTACACAGAGAAAATTTGTCAATTTAAAGCATTTTTATATTTTATTATTTAAATTTCAACAGTTTCAACATCGTGTCGAAATAATAGTAAAAAAAATATGACCCTGTCGGGCAAGTGGATTTTGGGTCCAATCAAGTGATTTTTTTTTCTCAAAGCCACTTGCGCTGGGCCTGTGTCTAGAAAAAAAAAAAGCACTGGCATAGCTCCAGAACCATACACTATATTTTGCTGCAATTTGGTATGTACCATACACAGTCTCTGGAGTGGTCAGTAGAAACTGGATTAAAGTTTTCTAAATTTAAACCTATTTATATGCACTTATGGCGATTATATAAAATTCATGATGACACAAAACTCTCTTTCATGCTTCTCATCCCCTGTTGTTGACAATACAATTTAATTAGTTCACTTGGCCGTAAAATGAGCTTATGGTATGGGCCTGTGTGCATTGTGCTCCCGTCCATAACAATTGCCTGTTACAACTATGGAGTCCATATTTCAGACCCAATGTAAATAAAACTTGAAATAATGGGGTTTATGTCTTCAAACTCTCTGATGAATAAAATAATGAGCAAGATATATGTATATTAATGAGGTGATCTTGTGTTTGTTCGGTTAACCTTGTTGCCACTCTGGCGGCGATATTTCTCACTTGTTTGATCAAACTCGGAATATATGCTTATATCTGTAAGCTGTCGGGTGAGTTCAATAATGCTCAAGATTCATGCATACTAATGAGGTGATCTTGCACCTGATTATTTTGGCTTGTTACCACTCCCGGGGGGAGGGGGGGGGCGTATTTCTGATCCGATTTTGTATCATTAATATCTCGGACAAGTTCAATAATGAGTGAGATCCATGCATACTAATTTTGTGATCTGAAATGGGTTCACTGATGAGCGAGATCCACGCTTATTAATGATGTAATATTGCATCTGGTTAGATGAGCTAGTGACCACTCTTAAGGTCGTATTTCTGATCCGTCAAGAACTTGGACAATTTCGATAATGAGCAAGATTGGTGGTTAATAATGATGTGATTGGCTGAACTTCTTACCACTCTAGAACCCATAATTCTAATCCAATTTTGATGAAAACTGTAACAACAGCTTATGTCGTCGAGATCTTGGACAATATCGAATGTGAATATGATCCATGCACACTGATGAGGTGATCTTGTGGCTGACCTTGATCGCACTCTTTAAGGTATATTTTTTTAATCTGATTTTGATCGAACTTTAAATATAGGCTATATTAATGAGATACCTTGCATCTGATTGGCTGACCTTGTTACTACTCTAAATCTTAAGACTACGTTTCTTATCCACTAACGGTGGAACACATTCTTTTCCAGTGTGTCGATTTCCACCATTCAGTATACTACCTAACTAGCCTTTAACCCACCTAATCCTGCATATGATGTCATGTTTAGGCCCAAATACCAACCCTTGTACGTTCGGAAACCAAATTTCATTCAACCTTTTGGTATACAAATTCAACGTCAACTGAAAAAGCAGCAAAAATAAGTACTGCAGAAATCTCCATCCCCAAATTACCAATTTGTGTTTGTTTTTTATTTTTTAATTAATATTGGATCATTACTAATTCAAAAAGTTCCCTATCGATCCTTTTTGGGGCAAAAGTTCAATGAAATAGATCCTTCTATCATTCCCATACATCCCTATGTACAGAGAGATGGAGACAAGGTTGCAGATGTTGTTACAACACTATCTCGAGCTGGTTACAGATCAAGTTCCCATTTTCCTGCAGTAATTACAGCGATACTGAAATCTTTGAACCGCAATAAAACTTCGCAGCAAATAAATTTTATCGTCTTTTCAAATACCCTTTCCACACTGAAAGCCTCAACAATCCAAAAGTGAAAATGTTAAAAACACCATCGACTCGTGATGTGTCATTCTCTGTGTTGAGAAGCGGATGTAAAACAACAATTGCCTTCCGTTGGCATTTATTCATAAACTAGCATAAGCACTTGTTATCCGGTGTTTGAGGTATACATCAAGAAAACTTATCTAGCAATTTTAGCATTAAATATGGCAATGCATCGTTCAGATATTTTGTAATCCATTTATCAACAAGGTCTTCATTTTTATATGTAGCTTTCCTGTATGAAATACATGTGCAAAATAGCTAACCGTGTGCTATTCCTTGGGGTGGAAGTGTCGACTGAAAGGTTAATGCAGGTGTTTCGGTCTTGTGTTAAAGGTATTAGAACCATTACCTCCAACTGTAGGCATGTTATCGTCATGGAATTTGGTCATGGTGTTTCTCGCATCATTTTCAGCTATATTGTAGGTATCACAAACTTACTTTTTTTGCACTGGTGACTCGTTTTTAGGTTAACTCCAGTGTTCAAGTTTTTGTTTCCTAGCATGACTTAAGTTGAAACCCATGTAATTTGGTCTGAATAATTCTTGCTTCACCGAGAACCCCTGTATGGAACGATTGGTCAGAGTGACCTACTTTTCATGTATGAATGAGTTATTTAAAGTATCATAGCTATCAAGCTGAGGCTTCTTGGCAAATCTCTTTCATGGAGGTTGATGATAATCTTCATCCAGTACATGAAGAAAACCAGATTCATTAAGCAGAGGGTCAACGCAGTTTTTGTTATTATCACGTGACATGTGCTCTGCGTGATGAATCTGGCTTTTTCCTGGTTGCTGCGACAGCAACAGGTTTTAGGTCGTTTTTCTCGGAATACAATATGTTGAAAATTAAGTGTCCTTTCATTTCTTAAAAAACACATTGAGTGAGTTTCCTTCAATATTTTCGAATTTTTTTGTACAACAACACTTGAAAGGGGGTTTTGTTGCTAACGTGTGACTACTGGACATCTGATATCATGAACATGTAGGCTGGGAGATTTGGGTAGTCATGTGACTTGCAATGCAAATGGATAAGTACCAGGTCATATTTCATCAACGCTGTACCATCTTTTCTGTCAACGAATTAAAGACATAACGAACGCTATACTCGCAATATCTGAGAAGATAAATGATCTTCCGATCGATTGGTTGTCTGTAGGGCTCAATATAAGTTCATTTAGGTTTGCTAGGCCCCGTAGTAAACGGCTACCCTATGCCGACGCCGCATGGATTTGGCCAATTCCAACTTTTAAGTAGGCAATGCGCTCTGACCTCACACCCCAATATAAATGTCAAAATAACAAAAATAGGTGGGAAATGTCAGAGGAAACTCGGACTATATTTTTGTTATTTCATGATAGCATATATTTTTTATAACCTATATACATCCTAGCCTACACAGAAGGCCCTTTCTGATCAGTGCATTTTGAAGTAGGACTAAATGTGTTTATTCAATGGCAAAACCTTTTATATTAATGACCATACATTGTAATTGTGATAGGTTACCTTTAACAGGTAAATTGTATTGTATGTGTGAATGAGTATAGGAATTATATTAGTGGACTGGATGCATGTTAGGTTTTGACTGTGGTGGCTAATGAAGGCAATGACTGGTGTATAGGCTATGCTTCTAACAGTGGTCATACAGGCTGTCACTCCGAGGTTGCTCAATGTCTGTGACTTTCTCCCAGTAAAATTTGTTTTCTAGGGTTGGGCACAGGGCCGGATTAAGGCCTTTGGGGGCCCTGGGCACAGCCAACATAGGGACCTATAGCTATCTATGCCTTGTACATAGATATCGGCGGATCGTTATAGGCGATGACGAAGCCGATGGAATAAAATCGTACCAAGACCTTAGTTACAGTACTGTTAAAAACACTGCCTGTGAAAAGCATACGATAATATACGGGGGCCCCTTAAGCCTGGGTCCGGGGCCCATTGAGCCTCGGGGGCCCTGGGCACGTTGCCCACCTTGCCCAATGGATAATCCGGCCCTGGTTGGGCAATGATAATAGCTTCTAAAGCAGATTTTAAGAACAATGATTTGAAAGGAAAATAAAGAAAATCAAAATTGATCTCTAGTTTTTAACCACTCATTATAGTACCTCTACTTTGATATAATAGAAAATAATGTTCTTTTTGTTTTGTTGTTGTTGTTTTGTGTCTTTTATGCCTTGTCATCGGGACCAACATTCCGATATCAATATCACCTAAGTTAGGATTTATTTTTCTGCATGTTTACTATGGCCACCACAGGAGACTACAGCAGACTAGAAATGATTCACAGAGGCGAGATATGCACATGTAATGGTTGATTGCACTGATTTACAGATTAACTCCATAATTATCAGTTTTTATTTCCTGGTATAATTTCAGTTGTAGGCATGGTATCATCATGCAACTTTGATCAGAATGTTCTTTGCATAATCGGAAACCTACCCAGGGGAAAATAGGTCACAGTGAACCATTATTCATGCAAAGCCCTATATAGCCAGTATATTAGTTGAACAAATAAATCATCTTGAGGTAAAAAAAGAAAAATATAGCTTGAAAGAAAATCCCGCCTCCCCCCCCCCCCCCACACACACACAAATGAAAATAAGGACAAGTGCGCTTATAGTATGGCCCATGCGTTGTGCGTCCGTCAACAACTGCTATGTTGAACTTCTCTGAAAATCACAGACCAAAATTGGCACAGATTATCCTGGCATGAATGGCCTTCACATTGTTAGAAAATGTCGATTCGCTAGCCAATATCCGTTACTAAAACTAGTAAAAACCCTTTAAACGACTTCTTGTAGAAAAGCACAACAGAATTGGATCAGATTTGACAAAAAGTATCCTGGCAAGAAGACCTATCACACTTGTACAGATGATGCCGATCTGCCTTCAAATATGTCCACTAAAAATAGAAAAGCCATCGTTACTAAAAGTAGACAAAAACTTTAAAGGACTTCTAGCAACAACGTTCAACATAATTTGACCAAATTTTACATCCTGGCATAGAAGGCTTTAAAATTTGTACAAATGATGCTGATCCGCCATTACTAAACATAGGAATCACTTTGTACGACGTATTCATCAAAACTGTTGAAGAGCATTCAATCATATTTGAAAGAAAGCATTCTGAAAAGAAGACTTTTAAAATCTGTAAAAATAAAGCCAATCCATCATCAAATATGACTGCCATTACTAAAATATACACACTTTCAACGACTTCTTTTCTAAAACTCTTGAATGGAATTTCACCAAACTTGGCAGAAAGTTTCTTGGCATGAAGACTTTCAAATTTGTATACAATCATGCTGGTTCAGCATCAAATATGGCACGTTACTAAAGAGAGAAAGAAATGTAAACAACTTGTCCAAAATTGCCAAATGGAATTTGACAAAACTTGACAGAAAGCATCCTGCCATGAAGACCTTTCAAGTTTGTACAAAAGATTCTGTTTTGCTATCAAATATGGCCTCTGTGGCTAAAATAGAAAAAAGGCATTTCAACAATTCTCAGAAATTGCTAAACAGAATTTGACCGAAAGCATACAGGCGTAGAGGGCTTTCAATTTTGTATAACTGATGCTGAGCCGCCATCAAATATAGTCACCAAGACAACAAACGGAAAAAAATTCAAGCAACATCTCCAAAACTGTTGAACAGAATTTAACAAAACTTGATAGAAAGAATCCTGACCTGTAGACCTTGCAAATTTGTACAAATGATGCCAATCTGCCATAAAATATGGATGCCATTACTAAAAATAGAAAACCTTTAAACTACTTCTCAAAAACTGCTGAATACAATTTGAACAAAGTTTCCTGACATAAAGGCCGTTCCTATTTGTACAAATGATGCATATCTGCTATCAAATGTGGCCGCCATTGCTAAAATTAGAACATCTTTAAATGACTTTTCTAAAAGCTATTAAATAGAATTTTACAGAAAGCGTCCTGGCATGAAGACCTTTCAAATGTGTACAAAAGATACCAATCTGCCATCAAATAGTGTTACTAAAAAAGAAAACGACAGTAAAAATTAAACTAAAACAACTTCGCAAAAACCGTAAATAGAAAAGGCAGTGTTACTAACATTAGACAAACCTTTAAACGACTTCTCAAAAACCGCTCAACAGAATTTGACCAAATTTGACATAAAGCATCCTGACACAGAGGGCCTTCAAGTTTGTACACTGATGCTGATCCGACATGAAATATGGTTGAAGTTACTAAAAATATAAAGCCTTTAAACGACTTGTGCTCCAAAACTGCTGAACAGAATTTGGTCATATTTGACAAAAGGATACTGGCAGAAACACCTTTCACATTTATACAAATGATCAGTGGCGGCGCGACGGAGGGGGGGGGGGGGGGACCACTGCGAATGATGCCGATCCACTATAAAATATGGCCGCCGTTACTAACATTAGAAAAACCTTTAAACAACTACTACTCCAAAAACTGCTGACAAGAATTTGTGCAATTGATGCCGATCTGTCATCAAATATGACCGACGTTACAAAAATAAGAAACATTAAAAAACCCACATATAAATGATTACTTCTTAACAGCTACTCACCTGAATTTTTATCAAATTTTACAGAAAGCATTCCAGCACAATGGGTGTTGAATTTTGTGCAACTGATGCTGATCCGCCATCAAATATGACGACCGTTACTAAAAATATAAAAGCCTTCAAACGTTATGTTCATAAAAACTGCAAAATAGAATCTGACCAAATTTTATAGAAAGCATTTTGACACAGATGTCTTTCAATTTGATCCAAATAATGTCATTTTCTATCAGCTATGGCCACTGTTGCTTGCTAAAAATAAAAATAAAAAAATTGAATTAAACAGCTGATGAAAAATGCCTTAACAGAATGTGACCAAATATTACACAAATCATCCTGACATAGGGGGTTTCAGATTTGTACAAACTGTGCCAATCCATCACTAAAAGTAGAAGAAAAAAAAACAAAAAAAGAAACATTTACACAACTTATCTAAAAGCAATTGCTGGACATAAATTGACCAACTTTGACACAACGCGTCCCGCCATAGGGGCCTTTCTATATTGGACAAACGATGCTGATGTGCCATTAAATTTGGATGAAGGTAGAAAAACTAGAGAAACATTGAAACAACTGTTTTCAAAACATATGCAATCAACAGCATTGCAACATTGAAACAGAAAGAATCCTGCTAAACCAGATCTCTTGGACAATTGCTCTTGCATTTGGTTATTAGGCAGCTGTCAATCAGATGCGCGATCTCAGCCCCACTTGGAACGCTTGTTCTTTATTCCTAAAAGAACTCAAATTGTAGGCATAAATACTTAATGACTCATTTAATATCTGTATCACTTGGAAAAGCTCGGATATAACTAGTACAACATCAGATAAGTAATGTCGCGTACAGGCAATGTTAGTTGTGTCTCTGAAAATTTGTTTTTTTCCCGGATGCTCATTTTAGTATAAAGGTCAACTTTGCCCAGATATTTCACAGATATTTCATGCATAAAGAGCTTAAAAATTCACACAATAAGGTTAATGCATACTAAATAGCGGCTGCTGGTATTTGAAATGGAAAAAAACATTGGACAGCTCTGCAAATAACCATGGACCAAATTTATGTATGAGGTATGAATTGAATATAGCCACAATAAATGAATGACCTAGTCAGAACGAGACTGTAATTTGAAGCATCTTCGTAAACGGTACCCTAAAAATAGTCTTTTAAAAAAGACAACAATCGGTCGTCTGATAATGGATACCATTAGACAAACAAAATCTTTACTATCTCCAACGTGTGGAACAATACCAACCTATCTTGTATCTAGAACATGAAAATTAGTACTATCTCTGCCATTTCGTTAATATGTCTATTGATATTCGATATCATGAGAAAATGGCCTTCTTACAAATTGAACAATTGTTTACATAATATAATTGAATGATCTTTCAGTTACGAGTTTTCATATTTACATAAAGGAGGTGTCAAAATTGCCAACCGTATTTTCAGTAGTGATTTAACATCTAGCAAGCTATGTACGATCTATCAAAATGTATAATAATAACTACTCGACAATTTCGTATTTGTCAGCGAGAATCAATGAATAATATTTACTTCATTTGCTTGTTATGGCCCTGCATTGAGATGCGGGAACCCGGAAGTAATCGCCTTCTTCCGTCCTACCGCCCATTAATCTGTCCATCTGTAAGCCTCTTCATACTGCAACCAGCATAGCTCTGCAACCAGTACACATATTTGTATGTAATTTGGTAGGTGAATTACCTATAAAATATGTAGATGGACCTTTTGAAGGGTTTCTCTTTTCAGTTTAAATTTTGATGGAGTTATTGCCCTTTTTCATCAATATTACAGCTCCGCTACACCTGATCCTTGTAAGCAGCAAACTCGGGAACCAGTCTACATATTCTGATGCAGTTTTGTGCGTACATTGTCTCATAGACCTAGATGTGCCTCCTGTGAACTTTGCCTTGTCAACTCCATTTTGAATAGATGTATGGCCCTTGACAATAAACTTAATATCTTCACGTTGGATTTTGTTTGTAACAAGCAGAACTCTGCAACCATTACGCACAATTTTATACCATTTGGTAGGTGAATTGCCTGTTACATATAGATGTGCTTTTTAAAGGTTTCATCCTTCATATCCAATTTTGACGGAATAATTGCCCTTTTTCCATCAGGGTTTAATCTCCCCTACAGCAGACCAACATAGCTCAGGAATCATTCAATAGATTCTGCTGCAGTTTGGTGCGTACATTGTCCCAAGATCTAGATGTGCTTATGGGTATTGTCTCATTTCTAAGAGTTGTGGTCCCCTGATTGCTCGTCCTCATGTCTTATGTTTCTGTAAGAAAACTTCGCCAAACTGTGTCGGATTTCAACCCGTGTTGCTGCAAATTGATGACACCGTGAGTGAGTATGGTTTCCATCATTACACGACATCATTTACACGAGTTATGAGCCCTGCTTGTTCTTCCTCGTGACTTTCGCTTCTGCAGCAAACCAAACCTTTACTAAGCTTCTTCGCATTTCAATCAGATCTAGCATAGAACTTTATATTGATGATTCCTTGAATAAGATTAACTTTAAGTATTCCACATTATCATTTACAAGAGTTATGGCCCCTGATTACCCGCTCTCATAACGTTGCTTCCTGCAGCATGACGTACCTATATATATATATATATATATATATATATATATATATATATATATATATATATATATATATATATATATATATATATATAGATAGATAGAGAGAGAGAGAGAGAGAGAGAGAGAGAATTACAAATATACACCAAACAGATCTGAAAGTGCTATCCCTGGATCCTACAAGAGAATGCTTGATAATATATATATATATATATATATATATATATATATATATATATATATATATATTAAAGTGAAATAGATAATAGATGATCATGAAAGTGATATGCAAATATAGTGTCCTTTAAATATAGCTAAGCGAAACAATCTTAAAATCACTAACGTAAATCCAGTGAAATTGCTTCTGACAGGTTAAATGCAATCAGCGTATTAGAAAATGTGTCTAATTCAGCGTCAAGCAGTTGGTTTGAATAGACTGTTATCTCTGTATTCGGCTACAGTTGCTACACGAATCATTCACGCATTTGTCTTTTACAAAAGGCTGAAGTCATAATCTGAGTGAACAGAGCAGTTTTTTGGAATAAAAGAGAAACCTGACTACGCAAATACGTCAGTGGATCTGAATTAGATGAATTTGTGTCGGACAATTATCCAGCTTTTGAGCAGAGTGCCTTGAGAATAGCTAATCACCACAAACAAAGCTTGCAATTCTGCATAAAGGTCCAAATAGTTATTTCTTTGTTGTTTACCAGGGGAAAAGTACACGCACCATTGCATATATGGTAAAGTCGGATCAAAATAAATTCAACGGCGAGAATGGAGAAGGAATATTATGACACAGATTAGGGAGATATTTTAATTCGTTCCCAACTGAGACTCGAAACTGGATCAGCGGGTTACGGCATCCATCACATTGCCGGCACGCACCCAACCACATACCCTCTTGCCTAAGTGCACATCCACCAAAAAGGATGAAATCTAGTCGTGGATATGGGCATTCCGGCGTAGCCGACAAACTTCCATGGCCACTCAGTAATTAACTCTCATCAAAATGCACAGTCACTCCAGATTCCTCTGACAGAAATAAAGGCATATAGAAATCCATGAAAAAAGTTATAAACATCAGACAGATCGGAAACTGATATTCCAGGATCCTCCAAGAGGATGCGTGGTAATATTAAGTTATAGTTATATATATATATATATATATATATATATATATATATATATATATATATATATATATACACACACACACACACACACTGCTCCCCACGATATTGTTGTTCATATGAACCGTAATAATTGACCGCCCGATACTGAGTTATTGATACGCAATATTTCTATTGAATGATGAAATGGGATCGATGAGCATACCCGACTTAGAAGAGAGGTTACCTTTTACCGAGATGCCGTGTCAGTTCAGATGAATTAAAATTTTGGATAATTGATGTTCTACTATACTTTCCAGTCAAGACGATGTACCATCCATCCATGCTACTCTGATTCCTGGTGGTGTTATGTCTGTTATGACTCGCAAGAAATGATAAGGCTTACATATATTGGATAGAAATTATTTTAAGAAACGCTTCTTTGCAAAGCAATTGTATTTTAAATACAACATATAGCATACAAATATGAACATTCTTTTCAGCCATCAATCATTTTGCGACGGCATGCATGTGGTCATTTTGGCCGCTTGTGTCCCATAATACTGTTTCCACAGCAGGTCTACAGAATTAAACAAGTCCATAATATGCAGAATAAAAAAGTCACCTCATATGTTGTCAACCTACACAACGGTTATTAATTCATTATTTGCAATATTCTAGTCATATAAATCCCCATAAATTCACATTTAATAGACCTAGCCCCGTATTCTCTCCGAGTCTCTTGAGCACGAAACGTGACTCAACTTAAAATCCCCAAATTGAGACACTCTGTAATTCAAATTATTATAAAGCTGAAAATCTTTCGAATATTTTTTAACTTTAATTCCTTTAGCTGCGTGCCTAATTTCAATGAGGTACGTTGATACAAGTACTGTATTTGATTTGGGGTGTTTGAGAGTGAACACGAGGTTTTGTTTTCAAAAATTGAGGACCTGGTTTGATACGCTCCTACTTATACTTGTTCCGTATATTTCAGTAGATATACGCGTGATACGAAGGTTATGTTTACTTTTGAGGCAATATTTAATGTTATTGTGTTATCACAAGTCTCTAACCTATCTAACTCTTAGGCTCATCAGATAATAACAACTCGAGTAAATTACTAGCGTTGACATCCTCTTCATCTTAAATTGTTTGAAATATGAATCGTACAAACAATGATAAAAGACTTGGAATAGTTTACCAGCAGATCCACTTAAGCTGTGCAAACTCTTCTTTCAAGTAAGATCAAACTTTTGAAGTTTTGTTAATGAAACATTTGATATTTATGGCTGACAAGTGTCACCATTAGAACCGTGTTCATTTATCACCGTCACGATTAATCGGTAGTCTGTCGCAGGGGCGGGGTCTACTCCTGGGCGGAGCAGCCTGATTATATCAGGTTTTCTATCTTTAAAACCTTACTCTTGTGATGTTCATCCTCATCGAACGTGGCAAAGACGACGAGGGTAGGGGGTGGGGGGGGGTGGAGAGGGGGGCTTATAAATAGAAAAGGGCGTTTATGAATAATGAAACGTGACAAATAATTCAAAAGAAGGACACTTTAAAGAGATGCGTGATAAAAAAAAAAAAATGTCGAGAACAAGTGCAGCATGTTCAGTAATAATGATCTCCTCCTCCCCCAAAGAAAAAAGGTTTGAGGATGTTCTTCAATCACCATGAACACCAGGGTTTTTGTTGTACTTTTCCAGTTTAGTTGAATTTGCGGTATTGTACAAGAAACAACTCTACGTTGGTTACGAGAAAGCTGCTCTATATTTATAAGTGTGATGTAGCTTGGTTTCCACACAAGGAAATGGGATTAGTGGTTGGGGGTGTTGCGATTCTGTTTTGTTTATTTTTTATATTTTGTTTTGTTTTCAATCATGTTGAACAGAACTTGATTTAATGTAACAAAACACAAGGAATAAAATGTAACTCTTCGGATTCTTTAAAGAATTTATTTTTGTAGGACAACTTGTAAATTTGATCTGATTTGCAGAAGCTTTTTCTTTTGCTAGACTATTCCTTGGGAATGTAGAAATATACGGCTGCATGATAAAGACATACTTTTTAGCGTGTTTTATAGAACATGATTCATCTACTCTACTCGAATCACAATACGTGGTTAAGTTGTTTAACAGAGTAAAAGGAAACCATGTTCGTAGTGGCTGATGGCCGGCCTCTCTCTCTCTCTCTGTCTCTCTCTCTCTCTCTCTCTCTCTCTCTCTCTCTCTCTCTCTCTCTCTCTACAGATCAACTTAGTCAATCTATTGTTTCAATCCAATTTGATGTGTGCCTGACTCCACATTCTTTAATCCTGTGGAATATACAAAGCCCGACATAGACGACGGAAAACATAGCTTGTAAAAGAAGGAATTTCCCCTCCTTTAACGACAGCATTAAATCATCTCATTCTCTTTGACCAAATTTTTTTTTTTTTAAAATACGTATTTTTTCTTATATATAAAAGGCGAGTATTGTTCAATTGTTCAAGTACAGACACACAATGGCATGCTGAAGTACCGGGCTGTGTTATTGACATAATAACTAATTAAATATAATACAGGTAATTATACTCAAGCGAAGCAATCAAGATTATATCGCGAATGTGGTGTAATTAACAAAATTGTATGCTAATATGACACTTTTAAATAATATTTCAGATCACTTCCCTGACAACCAAAGAAGTACCTTTGAATTCAAGAAATCTGTATCTTACAAAACCCTTTGACTATTTAATGAAAAAAAAATCGGCACATTTAATTCAGCATTCCTTTTTTATCAACCGAAATGCTACTTATGAGATATGTCTTCATAATTCTGGTCTGTACTTGCAACATTACCTCTCCACCCCCACCCCCCAACCCAGCCCCTTCCCCCCCCCCCCCACACGAAAAAGAAATTTTGAAGTTATTAGTGGATAGGTGTCCGTAATGTGCTTATAGATATGGGGTACTACAACTAATGCCTTAGATGTTAGGTAATTTGACAAAGTCTCCACTAGGCACTGCACAAAACGATCTCTAGGCATAGCAGATCAGCGTAGACAAGCAATATCGACCTTTTGCGGTAGTGTGTTACACTTGTCATCATTTTATTTTAACGTTTTCTACATTGTATTTGATAGACATGAAATACCCAAGAAACATTCGAATCGGTAACTTTGTTTTGTTGATGGTATTGTTTATTAGGCTATATAAAATACACCTTCCCTCCCCCCCCCCCTCCCGGGCCCGCCAGGGGCCCGGCGATTTCTAGGAGCCCGGCGTCAACTCAGTTATAAAAATTAAATTAATCTTTGCAGTAAATATTTAAATTTGTTCCTTGCAAGAGTCTAAGTTATGGTACATTACTACAGGTTTTATATACAAAACTGTACACAGGTTTTTATATCAAAAAATTAAACTTGTTTTGGGGCCCATGACTGCTCTGCTCCCTCCCCCAAATCTCTGGGAGATTGTTTACTGAACAATGGAGGGATGTCATATGCTTAAGATCAATACACCAGTAGCTACAGTTGCCGATAGTCGGGATTTAATCAAACAAAAATGTATAAGAGTTATCGACTACTCAACCTCTACAAGGAAAGTACTAAAGAAAACAAAACAATAACAATGCCTGCCAGCATAAAATAGTTTCTTGTGCACGCACTTCAGGTTCAGTCAAGTATCAATTTACAATGTATCTCTGTGTCATCAAACTGCCATAAAACAACATTTTACTGTGGAAAATGGTAAAGTTTGAACTCGGTATGCTGTAAAATTATTTATAACGTGCAACTGCATATTTTATTACTCTGGCACACGAAACGAAGGCAGGTGTGCACGAGAAAAACTTGTTTTGGGTTTCAGTAATTCACGTATCAAGCTTTCACTCACAGCATTCTTTCTTTAGAAGTAAACTATTTGTTTCCTTTGTATATGATAGTTTGATTTAACATTTAATACCCTTAATTCTCTTTCACATTAATAAGAAATTAATGGGAATTTGTTTTAATGTCTTCTGAATTCAAGGACAGATAACATTCACATTCAGTGTTATATATTTGTGATGCGTGACTCTGCTGAAAATTTTCTTTTTAATCAAGTGTTCTAGAAGCTAGATAACATCATTCATAGACCTAGAGGATAAATGAACAGTGCATTAAAGGAAAACGTACACGTATTTCAAGGCCAATAAATCTCTTTAGCTTTGTTGGGTTATATTTCATTTTCAATGGACAAGTGTCATCATATCTGATGGAATAAGTAATCGGAACCACCCCGGTAGATTTCTGGTGGCAAAAGCACTGAAAAAAATTGACGAACTATTGATGCGCCTTCATTCAAAACTGTCAATACACTAGTTTGAGAGTTGGCTTTATTCATGGACCTGGAAAATTAGTGTACTTACACTCCTTGCTAACGATTGTACATCCAATGTTGTGGTTCGATGTAACCCTTTATCGATAGAACATACACGGTGACTGAAGAACAACTTAGGGACATTCACTCAAAAGAAAGAAAAATTTGCATCTTTAGTGGATTAGTGGGACAATGGAGGTTTAATCTATTCGTCTTCTGACCGGAGTGATCAATTTGAATCATATTGCAAGTCTGCATACCAGTCGTTATCGTCTGTCAAGAATAAATAATAATCCGTGGAAGGAGAATTTCTTGGGGTAACTTTTTTAACTTCATTCATTCGACATCTGAAGGGCTATGATGAATACAAAGAGAGGTGTACGAATATCTACTGACCAAAACAGGCCAACTTTTAACATAAAGTTTGCTCGGAACACCAGATGTGGTCATCTCTAGATTTTAAAAGAACTAATATTTGGATCACATAATTGAATGTTCTTGGCAATATCTGACACCATGTTAGAGGGACATCTGTCAATTTTTGAAACAAACTCTGCTCATAACCGACGGTCAAATTCAGGATGAACCGTTGACCAGCGATTCAGTTAAGGGTTGATTCAACATTATTGTTTGAACCTTCAGATCGTGGAAGTGATATCGGATTGTGTATCGGCCTTGCAGACCGCTAACGAAGGGAAATATATCTGCATTTTACATATGTTTCTAAATAATTTGAAACTGTGTGTGAGTCATTGTTTGATGCAAGAGGTAGAGTGCACAAGACGTGCCTATGTACATTTAATGTGACAAAATATATCTCTTTGATAAGCAATTGTATTTGAGGACACGTTCCAGAAACGAATATACTGTACATCTAAATTTTCATAAAATTATAAAACTTCTTAAGATATGCCTTTTGTTCGTACTAGAATTTTGAAATTTTAATTATATATTTTTTTTTAAATCCTGATGTTACTCGTATATCATCCACGTCTATTATTTGAAGAGGCTTCCAGATTGAATTTTAAACTAACTCTTTGATGAATATTGTACAACTCTTTTGTAAGTAAGATTCACTCTCTCCGACAAATGTTTTCTATTCAATATATGCGGTATAATAGGTTGCATTACAAATATAATATACATACAGGTTCAGTGTGACTGTTATACAAACTTGCCATTCTTCCTGTGTACCTATATATTCGAGGTTCCTAATTAGGTTTTAACACGCTCGGTGTTAATCTGTAATAGCAGACTAGTTGTAAATGTCACCACGAAATATAATACCCTGAAACTTTTGGTAGCATATATATAGTCCCGTACGTGATCTACTACTAGAGTTTAATGATAAAGAATAGATTGGACTGATGCAGATTAAATCAAATCTTTTTTTTAAAGAATAAATATATAGGGAATTGATCGTTTAATATCCCGGAAACTCGTTTAACTTTCATAATTCCAATTCTTATTGTTCAAGAAAGCTTTACATTGGATTTTAAACCTTTCACTATTTGATTCATTGCTGACCACGAAACTATTTAGCACAAAATAGTGGAATATTATTTTTTGATTCATGTGAACTATGTTGCAATGTATGTGATTTCATGGATGTGTTTTCCTTGTGACTGAAAAGCGGTTAAGAATATTAATGTGTTTTATGGCGCAGTTTATAGGCACCAGTTCATATCAAGAGGAATTATTGTATGCGAAGCATCAATGTATGCCATTGTTCCTTATGGTGACTTATTAATAATTACTATGCATAATTGAGTATTCTGCCTGGTATGTGTATTACACTGAGTGTGGTAAATTTTCCGATGAATGGGAAAATTATGTCGTCCAAAAGCACAATGAATACTAAATTGTATCCAATTTCCTCCACCATTGTAATTAACTGTAAACAAACATGCGCTGTTTCTTTTTCTCAAGGAAGGTTTATGGTTCTCTGGTAGTTGCTTGTGTTTATCTAGGTGAGTGACGTTGTAAGACACTTTTTATTGGATATGAAAGTAAGAGCAATGTTTATCGATCATGGGACTATATCAATCGAGGCCCGGCCTCTCCACATGCTCTTCTCTAAATACAATCTCGGTGACAGTATTGGGCCAGTCAGCTCTGTACGGCCGCTGGGGAAAGTTCGCAGAGAGAAAAAGTCACGGTATAGTGTTACCAATTCTTCCACGCAGTCTCTGCAATCTTCTCCAGAGAAAAAGGATTCTTTTTTCAGCTGCATAGATAGTTTGAGAAAGTCTGACGATTCCAAGACAAGAATGGCCAAAAATGATACAGAAAGTAGCAGGGCTAGTCCAAACTCTCATGGAATGTTGTCTTCACTGAGTGTACCAGGACCATTTACGCATCTTGGCCGGTCAAAGAGTCAGATATTTGAGCACAAGTACAGGATTGCTGCAGCAAGAAGTCCTGCACAAGAACAAAAAGTGCCTATCAAAAGCTATAATAGAAAGGTTATCCACTTGCCGATGTTTCGGATAGATGTGAAGACTTACCTTGGAGATTCTGAAATTTCAAAAACAGTTGAAACTACGAGGGAATCACTTAGAACGATCCTCACAGAAAACCCAAAAGCTAGTATCAGACCTATGAATCTTGTAACAGCAAACATAACGAACTATGAGTTTAAAGCTCCAAGAACACCTGTACAAAATATTAGTGCCTTTTCCGGGAACAATTCATTCCCAAACAAATCTGCGAATGTGGTTTCAAGACGATTAAAAGAAAATCGTGTGAGTAGCCTTTTGCCGAATTCCAAGTCGAAGTTATTTGAAAACAAAAACAAAGATAATAGGAATTCAATATTTCCGAAGGAAGACAAATATCAACGCGGTGTTAATGATGGAGGTATAAGTGTGAATTCAGCAAATGAAGAAATAGTTACAGAGGATGAGGCAGACTGTTCACATTTGTCTATGGACATTAGACCAGACACATCATTGACTCTAGCATCCACGATACGTCATCTTGATCGCGTTGCGGGATCCTCCTCATCAGACGAACTAATTGCAATCTCAGACATTTTGAAGGGGCCGGCTGAGCATGCACAACCGGCATGGCCGAGCTTTGAGGATTACCAGAAGCTAAAATCTCAGTCCAAAAGCACAAGAACTGTGTCTCGAGGGTCGATCTTGCGACCTCAGACGGTTTTAAGTAACTTTCATGATGCATATCATATGTACCATAATCAGGAAAAAATGCACCAATCAGAACAACGGACGCACGACAGACCGGTATTGAGATATACTTCCTCCAAACAAAACACATTCAAACTGGATCCAATTGTCGTTCCATCACATACTTGTACAGAATGTTCATTGTGCAATATATATCAGAGGGATCTTGATGAGACCCCGTGTCCCCCAAATAGTCCCATCCCAGACCGGTCGCCATCTGACATTTTTGCAGAACCTTTAAACCAAACAAATGTCAATACTCGAAGTTACAAAACGGAAAATGTTGCTGACAGTAGTTACAAAACTGGAAATCTTAGTGACCCGAGTTACAGGACAAGGGATGCAGAAGAAAGGAGGAGTGCAAAATTAAGACAGGAAGTTGCCATTTCTAAAGTCACAATGGGAGGGGATCTCTGTCGTAGCTTTCTGGAGGAGGAGGCTAAAATCGCGTACATAAAAGTGAAGTGACATCAGTGGCAGTAATGCTCTTGCTTCTTAATGTACAAACAATAACACCGTATGATAAATCAAATAATTAATTCTTATGCGGATAAAAATACAAACCAGATCTGCTATTTGTCGAAGTATGTTTGATGTCTATTCTTTATAGATATAACTTATGATCTCATGTGATACTTTACGTCCATCCCTTCTTAGGACAATTGATTAACGACTTGATTTGCCTATATTCAACTTAAACAATTCTATTTAATGCAATTTACTGTTAATGATGGTCATCAGATGACATGTCCATTCATACATTTTCCACATAACAATCATAATAATCGATCATGACTATCCTTTCCGTACTGTTGTATCCAATGTAATATGTTTCTGCTGTTATTTATTATTCCTTACCGATTGCATGTACCATTCCTGATTTTATTTTAGAAGCAGATTTTGATACATAATGGACGACGCTTGATCTCAATAGATTTTTTTTTCTGATAAAGGTCTGTGAATCTTGAATATTTAATGCTTACAGTTATTTCCTGTACATGTCTCTGACGTAGGTAATAATAAATATTTGATCATTAAATATTGGAGATTTGCACGTTTTACGATAATTTCCTTGGAAACCTATTTAGCAGTTTTTCGGAAATTGCTGCTTGAAATTATTTTGTGCCAACACCGGTAATAATCTCCAATTACAAAACGTTGCGTCTTTTTTTGCAGTTTAGTTTACAGATTTTGTCTTCATAATCCATGGATTTGTTTTTAAATATTACTGCGTGTTTTAATTCTACATATGGCTCTTGTGAGAAATTCAGCCAGGTAAAGGTATACACGCCCTTCACAGTTTTTATTGACCACTCTTGTTTTGGAGATACATGGATGTTCCTCGTGTTAATATGTTGTACATTGATGATAAAAGAAAACACAAACACACACACACACACGTACATACCATGGAAAGTGTCAAAGTCCCCGCAAACATTCAATTGACTAATTTATTGTTTCTTCTGAATCATATCTCCTCGCCAAAGGCATTAAAATTTATGCTATAATACATTCCAACACTACTAGAATTAAATGTGTAATCCTCAACAAGTCTCTTCATACCATCATCAGACTTCTCGCTTTTGTAGCCACACAGGGGCGCATAAGAAGACATATAAAATAACAACAGCAATGATAGTCACTGTGTTATTGTGTCGATACTGATACGCCATTAGTGTTAGGGGCATTGCTTTTCATTCTCGATTTCAGTCAGAAAAAATTCTTCACTTTTAGTAAGAAACAGTCTAGAAGCTGATCATGCTTATTCGTAGACCTTTTTCGAGTCAAAATGTCTCTTAATGCAGCTAAAATGTACGAGATATTCTGATTAAGGGATGATAATAAGCAACTCCTCCAAGATTATATATTTTATGGATGATAAAGGGACAGAACCAATTAATGGCCTCATGTTTGATTGTAAGAAATATTTAATAATGTACCGCATGATCAAACAATATATTAATAAGAACAATGTAAGACGCTTTGAGAAAGATCTGTAAATAGTTATTCCAAGTGTAGGTTAAACCAGTGAATGCCAATGAAGACCGTGCAATATGTTGTGCTGGAACAATAATGTTTGTATTCCTTAAAATTGCAACCGGGCTAAGATTGAATTCAGTAAATATATCATGTAAACATGTTTTTGTTGTTAACTGTCCAGTACTATAAGTAGTTCTCGTTTAATTCCAAAGCTATGCTTTACAGATGAAAAACAACTGCTCCAATTTTTTGCGAAACGTCTGTGCGGTTTACGTTTCTGTTTCAATTAGGTTTAGAATGTTAAACGGTTTTACGCAATACTGACACAATATTTTGTCCATCCCGCGGAACTAACTCTCTCTCTCTCTCTCTCTCTCTCTCTCTCTCTCTCTCTCTCTCTCTCTCTCTCTCTCTCTCTCTCTCTCTCTCTCTCTCTCTCTCTCCTTTAATGAAAAGTCTCCTTAGCGATTTTCCTCAAGATCTTCTTCTTCTGCTACTACTACTATTTTTATTACTACTACTGCTGCTACTACTACTACTATTACTACTACTTCTTAATCTTCTTCTTTGATGATATTGTTAACAACTTCCGATTTTAAGACTGAAATGTGGGGCGATAAGGAACAATCTTTGCACACAAAATTCAAAAGATTAAACTATTATCGTCGATATTTTATCCAAGCCCAGAAAAAGAAAGATCGTTGTAATGAAGAAAGAAAACTAAATTGTTGTATACAACAGGTCAAGTTTTGTTATATGGTGCACAGCCGTTGATCAAGCCTTGTTATATGGTGCACAGCCGTTGATCAAGTCTTGTTATATGGTGCACAGCCGTTGATCAAGACTTGTTATATGGTGCACAGCCGTTGATCAAGCCTTGCTATATGGTGCACAGCCGCTAATCAAGACTTGGTATATGGTGCAAAGCCGTTACATTTACTTTCGACCTGATCAAGACGGAATAAAATTATGTTAATAAGGTGACAAATATCTGCATCACCTCATCAGTAATAATAGCTAGTATTGATGGTGACACGAATGTCGCGGCTCTGTGTAAAATAAGACAGCTATCATGCTACCGGAAAATGAAAAATATTTACTTTCTAAAGTTCGTATGTGCCGTTTGTAATATGTATAATTGACATTAGTGACAATACACAACCCCCACCTGTTGCGAGAACTCCAGTGTAAATTTACTTACATTTAACAGTGATATGTGTATTTGCGAATGGCTACAATAAGTTTATTTGAATCGTAAATTCGCTATAGAAGTATGTGTTTTTGAATTGTTACAAGTAGGTTACTGTCAATTATACTGTGCAAAGTGTAGTGCAAATAAAAAAAATGTCTTAACATTTTGATCATCAGTAGTAAAACACATTCCTTTTCCTTTACATTGGACTAGTATCTTACAAGCAACACTTGACATTTAACTAATTGGTTTAAAAAAATGTACAATACATTCGCATTCGACACCCTATCCCCTCTCCCCCACCCCCTTCAAAAATACAAAAAATAAAAATACCCTGCAGGCCTCAATTTCATAACAGATCTTCACGTACCATTTCGAGTTATATTCGTATTTTCTCTTAGATTTTGTCCTCAATTAAATTGTAAAGTAAAAGAACCCGATTTAATAATGCTTAGATAAATAACTGCCACGAATTGAGATTCACTTCAATTCTGATTGCTTGCGGCATAATAGCTAGCTCTCTCTCTCTCTCTCTCTCTCTCTCTCTCTCTCTCTCTCTCTCTCTCTCTCTCTCTCTCTCCACACATCGGGCGATGTACAATGTTAATTCCAGGAGGTACTTGACCTTGTTCGCTATTTTTTTTCCTTTTAATATCATCATTAGCTGTTAACTTAGACAACACACCCTCCCCCGAGGCTGCTCCTTATTACATTTTGGTATTTTATAATCATATTTTTAATATTGAATATCAACACTTAAAAATATTTTCTTTTACATTTGAACTTTATATATTACGATTACCAATTTTTCAAACACTTTCATTACAAGAACTGATGAGTTTTTGTTTATTTTCTATCAAGAAAATGTTTTACTCTCTGCAAGTGGTCCTGTCCACCAGTGTTTGTGTTTTGTATCAGGAGTATAATTTACATACCATCCGTCGACCCCTTTAACAATAGCAAGCAGCTATTACGCCAGGTGTCATTCGGTAAAATTATTTCCTTACATTGTACAGTTGTGTACTGTTGTCATTCATGTCGTATGACACAAATGTACAACTCATAGACTGTGACTAATTTCTTTGCAAAACATTATGTAGAACACCATTTCAAATCAACTTCCAAACTCATCACAATGTATTTGCGTCCATATATCTCTCATGCATTAATGCACCACAGCGTTAACTAACAGACCCATGCAAGGCTAGGAAATGTTCAATAGGACCAATGCGTTCAATAGGACCAATGCGCTCTCTTTCATGTTGTTAGAGCCGACTAATGGAGGCATGAGTAGCTGTGGCTCAGTGGTTTAGTATGTCGTACTCGGGATCCAAAGGATCCAGATTCGAATTCCAACCATCGGATCATCCAGAGTGGACAACCGTGGCGTGTCCTTAGGCAAGGCACTTTACTCCAATTGCCTTGGCACTAAATAACCTACTTGTGTCGCTGTTCCCGTAAATTAACAAACGACACCAAAATTAGCTATTAATGTTGATGTTCCACTTGTATCTCTTATTCTCTTATAATACCTCCCAAATTAACCTGTAAGAATGTATTAAATGTATTATACGACACAGGTAATATTGGTTAACTACATTTTAACACATATAGACACTATTCGCGTACCAACAGGATATGTGATTGCTGTTATTCGAAAAAAAAGGATATGCAGCAAAGCAGCTTCCCAAAACACGCACACACACAGACCCCACCAAACCTGTTTTTTTTTTTTTTTCCTCAATACGTCACAAATTTCCAACACCTGTAACATACCACGTCGTCGTAAAAACGTTTATTTTCTAGGTAATCTATGAAACTGATGCTCACACAAGGTCTATACATATCTCTGCCAATCACATTCTCGGGGATTTAAAATCTCTATTTTATTCAGTATCGAATAAATATCGGCAAATTACAAACGCACGCATACACCTAAACAAGCAAGCAGAGTCAAGGTCACATACGCACATGCATGCTTTTTCATTGAACCTCAGGGGTACTGATGATGTTCATACATCATCATAGACCTGTAGACTATGACAGACTCACACTTGAGTAAGTCATAAACGTCTCGATCCCCTTAAGTAAACTCTTGTGTTGTCAGCATGACATAATGTAAACATACTTAAAGGCACCATGTTAACACTCAGATAGTCAAAGTATTGTCGAGAGAGATAAGTACGTCAAGTTCAGGTGTTTGCAAGAAGAAAAAAAAAAAATTAACCGAACGCAAGTTCTTATCCAAGGCTTTCAACCATATTCACTGTCTAATTTTATCAGATGAAATCGTTCTTAATTTACTCGTAACAGTGTTATGGAAAGTAGCTTCGTCTTGATATGACATACATACATACATACATACATACATACATACATACATACATACATACATACATACATACATACATACATACATACATACATACATACATACATACATACATACATACATACATACATAACAGAAAGACGAACAGACGGACATACACAAACAAATTTGCACAAAACATCTGTACATGTATACGTTTAAATATTGTTAAGTACAAAGAACAAGTGGAATGCATGTCCACCGACCTCTGACCTTTAACTATAGTCATACGACTGCTTACTACCGATTAATCTGGTGTCCATAAATCACCAAATGAGGTCGTGAGGCCCGGTGGACGTAGAAGATTGTACTTAGAATTGACCGGCTAAGTAGAGTCACTTTGATAATGAGTTTGGATGAGGTGACTTAAAATAATCAAATATGTAAATTGTCTATCACTCGAAGACGATCAAATGGGCTAACACCAATTCATTACATTAGGGATCACTGATACTCAAAACCAGTACTCAACAGGCATCGAACTGGAGATAATAAGACTGATACATGTTTGTTTTAAAAGTACGGTATTAATTCACTGCTCTGAATTCGACTTTCTCAAAATGCTGATTCGTCTTACCGTATTGGCAATCAAAAGACTTGGAACTCATTTCATGGAAGAGATGATTTTTGTTTTTGTTGGTTTTAACGGCACTTTTAACACATTATTGGCTACATCACATCGAGGAAATGAGAGCGAAGTGCCTTTTCCAAGAACACATCGAGACAGCCGACCATGGCTGGCCTAGGAAGGTATCGAACCCACGACCCTTGGATTACGAGTCCAACGCTCCACCAACTGAGCAACTGCGGCTCAATAGTGTGTAATCTACAGTATATGGTAGCTGTATACACCCGATTCGGATGGACCATTCCGTTCGTCTCTATCGAACCAAAACTACTTTCCTACAGCGGCGATAGTTTGCAATCGCTTAAACTCTAAAGTATATTTCTAAAACTTCCAAAAATATACACTATTCTGGTTACTACATGTGTGCTGATCCTGTTCACTTTAGCGTGTGTGGTCTTTCCTTTAATGATACATACATCACTTGTTGTGATCAGTTGTGATATTTAGAATTACGCTCTTTTCTTACACTCGCTATACTCAACAGATATACGGAAAGTGTCGCGTGGAGTTTTAAATTTCACGTTTTTACGAAGGCAACCGCTGCTACGTTCAATCTGAATCGATAATATTTGGTTCACAATTCAACATGCACCGGCCCTTGAGCCCGATTTTTTTTCCCCGATGTCCGACAAGTTTTTTATTTTTTTATTTTGTAAATGTTGTTCTACACATTTTGGTGATTTTCTTTTATTTCTTTGGGTAGCGCAATTGTAGCACTCCCGCATTGCTCAACCTTTAGATCCACCATACGCATCTACCTGCGCCGTCGAGAATAATCGTACAGCCTGTTTCACAGTCTAAGTAAACCGAATAAGGTTAAACTTTCGTTCGACATTAGTCCCAACTCGAGCGTTTCCGTACCACCAACGGTTAATGAGAGCTCGAGGTATTCCGGTATTTTTTTTTAAATTTTTTTGGTAAACGAAATTAATCGATTGATTGCACGAATTAACTCTATCAATGACAGAATGCGCAAGATCGACAGAAATTATAAATTGAATTGTTAATCAGTGTTTCCTATTTCTTTCATCTAAATCATGAGAAAATTAGTGTCCCATTTTGAAACTCAGACTTGCGTGTGTATACCCCTTTGTAATTACCACAATGCTCTTGTTACATCAAGCAGAACTCAGAAACGGAAATTTGTTTAATTGCCCTGCAACAGACCCTTTCAAAAAAGTATAATAAACAATCTTAGATTGTCACAAATTGGATAATTGTGACGAAATTTATGATTGCGGGCGGAGTGATAAGCTCAATGAATAATGTATTGTGGAGGATATTGTATCAACTCGAAAACATCATGCATTTTTGTATGAGTGCCGTTATATGCTTCCTCGGAATCCACCTATTTTAACGACAATTTGCCCCCAGTCCGACCATTTAGAAGAAAAATGTTTTTGTAAAAAGACAATTAGAACTAAACAACACTTAGTCCTATTATCACATGCTGCTATTTATTAAGCAAACTATCTGTCACAGAGATAATATGTAAGTACAATGCGACATAAAACGGAAAAAACAAAACGCGAGATATTCAATGCGAGAGAAACGAGTGTTCAATCTTATTAATGCACATAAGTTCAATGTTTTTCATTGACTATCACTTTTATTTCCTGCGAACAGTACGCTTTGAAAATTTTTGTCTAATTGGACCACATCGAACAATCTCTATCATAAAGACTGAAATAAATAAAACTTTTTTGCGCGTCCTTCATCAATGCATAGTTTTACGCCTAATTTCCCTCGATTTATAATGAACACTGTTTTAATATTACTTTTGAAATAGTGAAGCAGTAATTTCATGAAAAACAGGCTGTACTTTTTCGTAAGCTCCTTAAATGAATACACTACGTGGCAGTCAAAGCCTATAATTCTTAATGGCTGAAGTAACACACTGACAACGGTGCCATTCGGGCCACCTCGGCTATTTCTGCGAGACAAAAAAATGCCTCGGATGCATGTTGGCGCAGTAATTTACAGAAAAATCATACATTTTGTTCGACAGAAATTTCTTCATAAAAAAAGAAACCGGAATCTATTCGGACCACTTCGGCTATTTATACGAACAGATTGACCATAGGATTAACCGAGAAATTGCGAATGAAAAAATAGTTGGATGCATTCTCAACTTCTCGGTCAATCCGTGTTTTGTAAATAACTGAGGTGATCCGAACGGCAGTTAATGGCAACTATCGGCATAAATTCGAGGTATGATCCGTAGGATTGACCTCGAAGTTGCCAATGATAACGGTGCTTAACTAAAGTATTCTTTCATGTCGGTGTATGCAGGGCAAGCGGGGGTTTTACGGCAGTTTCAGGTGACTAAGAATGAGTTAATCGCAGACCGGCACAGAAACAAATTGTTACATGTGTAGTTTATGCACGCTAATAAGAACGTGCATATTTATAAGATTATATGATGTTAACCTATGTTGCATTCGAACTTTTAAAAAGTCTGATATATCTTGATTCTAATGCGATTAAATTGACAGGATCCGCATCGGGGAATTTTGACGATAATTGTAATCGAGAGTCACTAGGCATGTAATGCTCAATGGACGAGTAAGAGAGACAACTCACTACAGCACTAAACTGTCTGATTTCAGATCTCACGCAACTATTTGAATTTACTCTATCTTATCATATAAATTATTTCTTTTTTAATAAAAAAGCAACATATAACAAAAATCTTCAAAAATTATTCCTCTATCTCAGTTTGCAGATTTATTCCTAGACATATAAAATAACAAACAGAAAAAAACAGATGTTATGCTGTATTTTAATGAAGTTGTATCCTCTTCAAATGGTCAACAATCTAAAATGTATGCAAGCATGGTACCGGAAGTGACTTTTACGGTTCACTTTGAAAAAAATCCATACCCATCAGTCAAAGAGCCTGTGTGGTGCCAGGGCTACAATTAAGTTGTAGAAACATCTGCCAAGGCATGACAAACTTTCAAAATACTTAGTATCATTCTATGCTATATGGCACGAACAAAAATAGTAGCAATAAATCCTATATACTATTTTCTGTCAGCCAGACACCTGAAAACTACATTGCATTAGTTGCATTATACCAAAAGCGCATGTATGTGACTACAGCTAGGCTACATGAAGTTTGCGAAATTGTATCTTTGAGAGGTAATCCAGCGAAAATAATTCACGATGTAGCGATTTCCTAAGCCACATATATAGAATTACGCTCAAAAATGACAAGAACAAAAATAAAGTCATGTAGAGATCACACCTTAAAGTTATCTCACACCTGCTTAACATTAAAAAACTATACCAGCTTTAGAGAGATTATCTGACTTACTTCTCCAGTATCCCCACCCCCAACTAAAGAAAAGAACTTTATTTACAAACTAACAATTAATTGAATATAACAGAGCCTTCAAGCTTTTTGGAAAGCTAATACTTGTTTCTTTTCTAATCCTCGTGTCACAAGTCAATGTAACAACTCGCCGCGATGAATATAGCTGTGACGTCATTAAGTCCTGTTCGGACTCATTCGGAATATCGTAAGAGTTGAATACACTTGGCTAGCAAAGGAAACTCAGGTACAAACTGCAGCATAGGTGCTGCTCTCGTTTCTCTCGAAACGCCACCGACTGCACTGGATGTTTTGTGCAAGAATCTTGCAGAAACGCATGCTCTGGTTTTTACCTCATTTGCGAAGAATGTACTAAAAAGTAACGGAAAGTACAGACATGTTTAGGCTTGAAGCAGCTTAACCAGCACTGAAAGCGTTAATTATATAATTTTCAATTTAGCGCAAAAGTGACTTAACTAACAAATCCAAACGAAGCTGAACACCATGTCAAACTCATACTCCTCACAGTGGGTAACCTCCTCTGACGGACCGGACAACTCTGTGTATGATGTCATCTGGATAGCAGTCTGGCAGGTAGAAGTTTGTTACGCTTACCTGTGTCCTGGGGGAACTCATGAAGTAGGACGTGCTATGCGGAATAACACCAATAACTACTTTCCGGAAAGATGCTCTCTGATTACAGATGACATAGATGTTAACCATACGCACTGTAATTTATACAAGCTTATTGATTAATGGCTCAAAGCATTTAGCGATTTATATAGACAGTAAATATAATTATATTGTCAAGACAGAAAAACAGAACGAGGCACATAAGATACTTTTGCTAAAATTAGTTTTGCATTAAAAAGGAGAGAGAGAGAGAGAGAGAGAACCATGATCAGTGTTCTTTCTATTCTTTCTAAAGTTTCCATATCAAAATACATATATTTCTTTTTGGTAAAACGAAATTATCTCACTATAGTCCAACTGTATTAAATTATTCAAAGTCTGGAACTCTGCCAATTAAATGTAAATTCATCGACATGAGTGACATGATTCACCATCTGACGTAAAAAATAAAAAAGAAACAAATTAAACAAACTCTCTCAAAAACAACACAGATGCTTTATATTTTCTTGATACCAGGAACGTTGTACTCATAACAACTCGGATGCTTTATATTTTCGTGATACCAGGAACGTTGTACTCATAACAACTCGGATGCTTTATATTTTCGTGATACCAGGAACGTTGTACTCATAACAACTCGGATGCTTTATATTTTCGTGATATAAGGAACGTTGTACTCATAACAAAAAGTACTTCATCATAATTAGTGAAATCTGTGTTTGAGTACGTTGTTCGTTTTATTTGGGTTTTGTTTGTTTGTTTGTTTGTTTGTTTGTCTGTTTGTTTTGTTGTTTTTTGTTTTTTTTTGTTTGTTGGGTTTTTGTTTGTTTTTTTTTTTGCTTTTTTATACGATGTGTTTTGTTATTGATGTTGTTTTAAAAGTGTTTAAATATATGTGCTTGACTTTTTTAATATAATTGTCATATCCTGTATTTCTGTGGATGGAGGGAAGGGGATAGTTATATGTATTTTGTACTTTTATTCAATAGAAGAAACTCTAATCTCTGTCTTAACTTCATGTGAAAAAATCAAACCTGCAGAGCAAGTACTCAGCACTAATAACACTACAACCAATAATATTAATAAGTTATTGTCTTAAACCGCTAAAACGTTTCCATAGCAAAAGGTAAAGCATTAAGTAGTTTTCTTAGGCAACTTGTGAAAATAAACAGTAACCATGCAGTCATCAAACTGAATTTTTCAAAAGCATGTGACATGTCCTGGGGGGAGAGTAACGGAGAATCATAAATTTTGTTTCCTCAGGAAATTCTGTAAAACCCTCATGCAAAAAGTAGTAATTATTCAGTCGTCAAACCCAATTCTGTAAAAACGTACTATTTTTCCTGCGGGAAGAGTAATGGAGAACAGAATATCAAATTATTTCCCAAAGGAACTCGATGAAAAACTACTGTAATCATTGAACTGAACTTTGCAAAAACCTTCTATATTTTCTGTGGAAATAGTAATTAAAAAAGTATATATCAACATATTCCATGAGGAGAATTAGTAGAATAATTCACAGAAAGCAATATTCATAGTCATCTAAACAAAATATGCAAAACAACCTCCTATATTTTCTGACGGAACAGCCACGAAGATGAGTTTCTCAGATTGTTTCCCGAGATAACTCAGTAAAACATTTACATAAGGCATTAACCATGTAGTCATCAAACTCAATTCTGCTAAACGATATTCAGCTTCCTGAGGAAACAGCAATGGAGAACAATATATAAATGTGTGTCCTGACTAAACTCTGTGAAAACGTTATACAAAAGCAGTAACTATGCAATCACTTAACCCAGTTATGCAAAAGCCTACAATATTTCCTGAAGGAACAGTAAGGAAAACAGTATATCAAATTATTTGTTTAAGGAAAACCTCGTGTAGAAGTAGTAACTATGCAGTCAGTAAACTCACTTCTTACACGTATTATATTTCCTGAAGGAGCTGTAATGGAGAACAGTATCATTATTGCGAATTGCCTTCTAGGGGAACTCAGAGAAAATTTAAGATATAGCATTAACAATAGCCATCATCAAACTCAATTTTGCAACAACAACATAAAATAGTTCTGTATTTTCTGAGGGAACAATAATATAAAACAGTATATCAAACTGTTCCAGGAGGGAAATCAATGAAAAATTTATATAAAGCAGCAAACATGCCGTCGTCTAACCCAGCTCAGGAAAAAAATGTCTATACTTTCCGAGGTAAGAGTAATGACGAACCGTTCTTCAAAAGGAATTCATTAAAAAAGAAATCATGTAAAACAGTAACTGAGCAGACATTAAAGCAACTCGGGGGAAAAATTCAATATTTCCTGAAGGAATAGTTTCAAAAAGGGTTCGCTGCAGACCTGAGGAAACCTGGCGCAAACCTTAGTAGTAACAATGCAGTCATGAAACTAAATTCTGCCCACGCATTGGTTCATTGAACTTTTTTAAAAATAGTTTCAAATATATTTCTACCTGCTTAAATACTTAAAGGTAGCTCCTTCCATTGGTGTTCTCTGTATTTATTACTGAATAAAACACGTGCAGCACGCCTTTCAGGGAATTCGTTTACTCTATATTTATCAATGAATAAAACATGTGAAGCACACTTTTCAAGGAATTCGCAGAAAGTGATTAATGATATTTGTCTGTACGTGTATGTGTTGGCTAGTGGGTGCGTGACTTTGTAATGCCGCGTATTTACATAGCAAGGTCGGATCGGGGGGAAAGGGTGTCAGGCGAGGCCGCCACCCCTCCTCGTCATCCCCTCCCCCTCCAAAATGAAATGAGTACGAAACAACTGGAAACTATCTAAATTAATTTTTCTTTACAATTAGATGGTTAAAATTATACCCTGGAAACACTTAAAATATTAAAATGCAGGAACTTTAAGATGCTTTGCCCCCTGGATCCCACTGGCCCCTCCCCCCGAAAAAAAATATATGTATGGATCCGCATTACATAGTTGAAGATGTCCACTATATATTGAATTATTCGATTCAACAACTAAGCATAAAACGTTCTATAATTTTAAAAACATTTTAAAACAATTTAAAACTCAATACCAAGTTTCTTTCCAGATGTTGATCAAATGTCGTGGGGGAAACTAAGCTGCAAAGTCAAAGCTCTTTTCACTATGTCAGTTTACACAAGTGTCTTTACATTAAAGATAACAAATGCATACTTGAGGGAATATTTAGTTTTCATTCCAAAGTGTAACTCGCTTTTAAGTAATGTAAACCTATTATCTGTTCGTATTAAAATACCTTTAAATCATTTTTCTTAGCCATACGTGTGCCGAAGTACCATTTTGTAATCGATTCCTTAACACGAGCGCTAAATATATATCAGAAACATTGATGTGACAATTGATTTACAAATTACTGCTCCTGTACAAATCTTTCTTATCATACCCAAGTGAGTTTAGCTTGATTTGTTCTGTAATTTTAGCTCCAATTATGCCCCTACATATCATTAATAAGGCACAGAAATTGGCTGTCCTAGTTGTAACATCAAATGAAAACATGGCCGTCTTTGGCCGAGGACACGATATGTCTGGAACATAAAGTATGACTTCCAATTAATCCAAAAATCAAACAGTTCACTTGAAACTCTCCTATTATATTCAATTTTAAATTGATACGTTTGTCTGGATAGGCAGTTGTTTATCTTTTTATTTATTTATTTATTTATTTATTTTATTTTTTTAATTTACAGATTTTGTTGTTGTAAGTTCACAAATGTAATATGTAATTTTTTTATAAACTTCCCCACCATCGATGCATAGATATATACAAGCATGCATATAAAAAAAATAACGTAGTTCGCAAACATTTAATTTGAATAACTTAATTATCATTCACTAGAAGAAAAAAAAAACGCGTGAAAAATTAAAACCGACACGCAGTCAGCTGACTCTGACAGACTCGTTATCGAATGCGATAATAAAAATGGATCTATTTAAGTGCAGGTTTGGGATTTGGTTTTTGTTTGGTGTTTACGGCACAGCAACACACTGAAGGTTATATCGTGCCGAGGCAAGTAGAGTAAAGTGTCTTGCCCAACAACACACCAAGGTAGTCTATCTGGGCTGATACGATGGGAGGAATCGAATAAACACCTTGCTGGTCACGAGCTCATCTTTGTGACGACTCTTCGGATGAACTTTAATACAAGCTGGCGACCTGTAATTCTCCTCCACCACCTCTTTTTTCCTCTTCTAAATTTAATTAATTAATCACTATCTATCTATCTATCTATCTATCTATCTATCTATCTATCTATCTCTAGATATAGATATATATATATATATATATATATATATATATATATATATATATATATATATATAGAGAGAGAGAGAGAGAGAGAGAGAGAGAGAGAGAGAGAGAGAGAGAGAGAGAGAGAGTTTACTTGAGTACAATTTCGATCTTGCTTTTGTTTTGCGGGGGAGGGGGGGCTTTTGTTTCAAAGCTAAACAAAAAAAACACGTACATGTACTAAATACATTACCTTGTTTGCACCGTTCACAGCACGAGGTTAAATTTGATACTGTATGTTTTGCAAGCCTTACCTGTTCTTTAAGTAGCAGAAGTGTCCAAACCCTTAAATCGGGTAAATCTCGGATATACGTGTGAAATGCTTATATAAAAGTACCTCATGCAGCTTGAAGGTCAGTGGATCAATGTCTTTTTTCTTTTAGAAAATTTATTTAAATATTTACCGATAGTACATATTTGTCAAATACGCACCAACCTTGATACAACAATGTATACCCGTATTGGTAAAACCGTATTCATAAGGGAAAGTTTACCGATGTGCCGCGAATCCAAATCAAAAACTTCTACATATAAATTAGATGAATGATTTTTTGCTCACCTGGCCGATAACCACGTGAGCTTATGGCATGGTCCTGCGTCTGCGCCTGTCGTTCGTCCACATTTGCTTTGTTCAACCTCTTGTAAAAAAAAAAAAGCGCTGCGCAGATCCGGATCAAACTTAAGAGGAGTGTTCCTTAGGAAATGCTGTATACAAATCGTGTTCTATATGGCTCATATAGCAACAGTGTCGCTTCCTTAAACTAAAATAGAAACCTGATTTCAAGTTCTACCCCAGAACATCTGATGTTTTACTCCACAGGTTCGTACTTTTGCACATTTTTGAAAGAAAAATTAGTCCCGACATTTGACCTATTGGATCATATGTTAGTTAACGAAGAATCACGGAATACTTATGTTGTCAGTTTAATGTAAACATTCAGTATGTATCTAGCTCAGTACTATTACTACAGCGTTCGAATGCAAAACTACGCGCTCTGAGCGAACACCCAATTTTAAGAAGCAAAAATGTGTACTAAATGTTTGAGATGAACATTTTAAAATGTTTAACCGGTCAGATTTTCTTCAAATATCGCCGAGAAAGCCAAATTAAGGCATTTCAGTTTCCTTGGCAACTAGATGAAAAACCTATTTTTGACTTCTTCTTGTTCAGGTGTTGCACCCCTAGCAAAGGTGTGGCTTCCGTAGCAACCGTGTGGGAAACATATTGTTATCTCCTCAAGAACGACTGGGTCAAATTTTATTCAACTTGGTAGGAGCAATTATTAGTACTTATTATACCAGATTTGTGTCTAGAGTGGCTCGCCTAGCAATGGTGTGGCTTTCTTAGCAGCTAGGTGGAAAACATATTTTCAACTTCTTCTCTAGAACTGCTTATCTAATTGTGATTAAACATGGAAGGAATAATTCTTAGGACATGTTCTACCAGGTCGGTTATCCCAGCAATAGTGTGGTTTCCATGGCAACCAGGTATTGAACCTGTTTTCGATTGCTTGTCCAGCATGTGCTCGGCCAATTTTGATCAAACTTGGTAGGAATGTTTCTTTGGATATGCTGTGACAGAATTGTTTTCAGGGTGGATTCCCTATCAACGGTGAGGTGTTCATAGCAACTAGGTGGAAATCTGAAAATCTAGAAATCCTTCAAATGATACTCATGTACCATCAAGTATGGCGTTTGTTATATATATAAATATATATATATATATATATATATATATATATATATATATATATATATATATATATTTATATATATATATATATGTGTGTGTGTGTGTGTGTGTGTGTGTGTGTGTGTATATATATATATATATATATATATATATATATATATATATATATATATATATATATATATATATATATATATCAATAGCATAGCAAGAAATTCTGCCTTATAGACATCCGGTGAGCGATGTCAGACCCACTTGTTCCTCTTGGTCCTCTTCTTCAATTATGAATAAACCTCCGTATGCATACATATAAGTTGAATTTAAACAGAGTATACCAGGGTACTAGGACTACTTATTATCTACACATGAAGAGCCATATCGATATATTTCTGTATCGATCTATGTAACACACACGATTGTAGTGCACCGTTAAAGGACTGGCAAATGCTCTAATACAAACATACCAGAACCTGTTCCCCATACAAATGTCACCTGAACTATTTATGCACACATACACTCAGGGGAATCTTAGATACGTCAGAGGGTAATAGAAAGAGATTAAACTGGGATTTGGATATAAGTAACAGCTGAAAATCTATTTTGGTTATTATACTTTGCTTACCTGGTGATACACAATAGGGATCAATATATGGCGAAAGAGCTGAAAACTGTGAAAATAAATGTTCCCAGCTATAGCAAAAACAATTTGATGAATGAACCATGATGGAATCAACAGAGGCATTTTTTTATGAGGCGCGCGCGCGCGCGCGTGTGTGTGTGTGTGTGGGTGTGTGTGTGTGTGTGTGTGTGTGATAAGCTGGATGGTTTTGTAATAATTATAATAATTACGATCGTGATAATGATGACAATAATCTCGATGATTAACAATTGTGCCATTTAGTCTTTGTGCGATGTCTTTTGAATTTATATTACGAATAGTAATGCTTTTTTAAATTTATATTACGAATAGTAATGCTTTTTAATTTATATTACGAATAGTAATGCTTTTATAATTTATATTACGAATAGTAAATAAACAATAACTCTATGCGTGACTATTCACGAAGATAACAAATAGGCATATTACGTGACAGAAATACTATTAGAACAAAATATCAATGCATTCTGGAATACCAACATGTTACATTTGAGGCCTATATACAGAACTGACAACCATTTTTAATGGAAATATGTTAAGTCAATATTGTCCTGTGCTAGGAACGCATCGGTTGAGAAAACAAAAGACGAAAACTATCTTCATATATTTCATTAAGTTACAATCGTAACCCTTCATGTTCTGAAAATTAAAGATATTGTACATGCAGTTTGGTATGTCACTATCCTGCAATATATATGACGCATTATTGTTCCTGTGTGTAATTAAGGTCCCGGTACGTTCTGTTATACATTGTACTGGTGGTCTCAGGATATTCTCGGTAATTCCCTCGATAGTTTTTCTTAACTTCTCTCTCTCTCTCTCTCTCTCTCTGCATTCATTGTCTTTATATATATATATATATATATATATATATATATATATATATATATATATATATATATCCTTCTGTATGTGTGTGTATCTGTGTGTGTGCGTGTGTGTGTGTGTGTGTGTGTGTGTGTGTGTGTGTGGCTGGCTGACTGGCTGGCGAGCTGGCTTTACAACTCATCCTCGGTACAAGTATAAAAAAGGCGATGATATCACGAAGATCCAAACACAAGGTCTAGCAAGCTAGTTGGTGTTATAGGCAAAGATGAACATTTAACTATGGAAAATATGGTTTTTCTTATGAACAACTTTTATTTAAAGGAAATGCTATTTCAACGTTGTAGGTTCGAAAACTAATTAAAGCCTAAACATAAAGGAATGTTTGTATATATAAAATTACAATATGGAATTATTAACGTATGCATATTAATTTTGCACAAGGATTGGTATTGAAATCCCGTTTACAACCAATGTGATTGCGTCAAGTCTAATATTGTGTGTCACAACTGCTTAATCAAAACTAAATAGCCTTCAGTACATAGTGGTTTTATGTAGCAAGTTTGGCACTGCTTACCAAAGCATAATACTGGTAGGATGCAATTAGCTCCCTGTTCAAAATTAGTTACAGACTCAACAATAATATTCCTGGAGACTGGATAACGTAAGATTTTATCACTTTAGTGCATTCGTTCAATTAAAGATCCAAAGAAGTGACCCCACGCATGCATAGTGCATCTACGGCATTAGAGCAAGGTTACTTAAAAAGTAGAAGAAAATTTAAGTTGTTAGAACTTGCGTCCAATCCCCTCTGCTTTCAAAGCAAAAGCCGCAATATTGGCGTATGATAAAGAAAGTTCATGTTGTCTTATTTGCCATGTTGAATCTTCCCAAACTATTTTTTCTATCTTATATTTTTATCACGCACTTGTTCCATACAGTATTATAAGTGAACCTAGTAACAGAGCTTACCACCCTATCCACCCCCAAATCTTAATAGCTTCCTTTCGCTACGCAAATGAGGTATTTACTTTTCAATAGCTTGTGAACAGATACGTATTAACCCAATGTAGTCACGCCAAGAACATTATGGGTTATTACTATACACATTTTATTTATTTTTGCCATGTGATTTATATTCAGCAAGTAATAAAGTCAACTACAAACTGTGACAGACCGCTAAAACGACCACGTTGCCATTCATCTGTGACACAGGTTAGAATGAACGAGTAGATGAAAATATTCATTAAAAGGTTGAAAAAATTAAATAAAGGATAAATTGTATAATCCCAGCTGAAATATTAATAATATCCGGACCCTGGGGCCATAATTAAGAACTGTTATATCTATGTAGTACATGTATACTATTCCACGTACCACACATTTAATGTAAACCAATAATAGGTTTAGGTATTTGGGCATTTGCATACAATAGCGTGAGATAAAAATGAAACCACTTACAGAAGAATTTGTCTTGACTTTTAATGAGATTCTTGGTGCTAAAAGCGACTTAGAAACTGACATTTTAAAAATCGACTGCATGTACGCCATATACATTAAAAAAAAAAAAAAAAAAAAAAAAAACAATAAAAAAACCAGACAACAGAGCCAATACACACACGTCCCAAGCCGATTGGGAAAATAACATCAACTTTCTTTCACATACACAGTATATGCCATATGTACGAACTGCAAATCTTTTGGCAATCCCTGACTTTGATCGATCCGAATTGACGTGCAGCCAGTCGTAACATTATTACGATGCATAGACAAGATAAGCTAAGTTATTGCGTTAACCTTAATAATTACAACAGAAGGATTGTTCTGTTACATTCCGATAAAAATCAACATATAAATATATTGCTGTTATTATATCAATAGTTGTTTTTATATCAGTATATTCTGTCCAAGAAAATATCATTACACTATGAGCTACAAGTTAAGATACATTCCTACACACTACTAAAATGGTATGGAATATCATAGCGATTAAATTTCAACTACCTTATATACTCACGTATAATTCAGGTCCAAATGCTAACAACATAGACCCTGATCTGCCGTCGCATAATGCGCCTGCAGATCAGGGTCTATGTTGTTTGTTCTACTGATTAGTCCTTACAAACTGCATAGACCCAGATCTGCCGACGCATTATGCGACGGCAGATCTGGGTCTCAGCAGTTTGCAGTTGGTATTGTATTATACCTGAATATATACGGTACATAGTATCCCTTCAAATACATGCGGCCAATGTCTCAATGATCGTGAACAAACTACAAATGTACATGTAGTGGATAGTTCATCTAATTACTAGTATGCTTCATTCGAAATTTAGATCATTGTTCAAGTTTTTTAACTTCACTGTCCTTAATTTCTAAGTGTTTGCATTCATTACATTTTTTAATTTTTGGAATATTAGTATATTTGAATACCTTATTATCTGCAATCTCTACATTTCGGCATTTAAATATTTGAAGGTGGCCCAGTTTTCAAAATTATCAAAACTACCATGACATCGAAGAGTATTCAGGATAACAGATGAATATCTGTTTCTAAATGAGCACTATTTCGAGTGATTGTGTGCACGTGTGATATGTGAGCACGTGTGATATGTGAGCATTTCATCTTCGAGTTTTTTGATGTTATGGATACGAATATAATGCCTTAGGCTTCCAAATTCAAATATTTGCTTGAGTAAAACGCAGACCCAACTGTAAACAGGAAGATCTAGATGCGCCAGCAGCTCTAGATCAAACCTGTTCGATTGAAAGCATTAGTAGAACGAACAGCATATACTCTGATGATTCGGCACACCTCGGACTTTTCTGCTTACACCGCAGGCGCATTATGATAATAGATCTGGTATCATACTAATAACAAGCTGGTATTCAATATACACTGGTAAATATAACTATGTGTTACTGACAATATACATGCACAGTTTACTAAGTACCGTAAACAAAATTTTAAAAATTGATTATTATAAAAATATTTCGCCTGACAAAACCTTTCTGAAATTATAAGATAGTAAAGATAAACTAAAACAGGCAATATGTTTTATTTAATGGGAATAATCGTAAATACAATCAAGAAGAGAAGGTTTGATGTTTCTTTCATGAATCAAGAATCAAAATAAAAAGTGTCGTAAATTAATACGATGTTGCACAAAAGAGATTCAGTAAAAGTTCAATCTACACATGCTAATGAATTGAAAACCTTCTCCTTGCAGTGAATTGATATATACAACCATATTAAATTATTTAAATATCATACAATATGTAAGGATTAAAATACAAAGTTACAAACGTGGAACTAAAAGATACACTATAGAAAATGTTTACGTAAAGTAATTATCTATCAATCTGCTTTTTTATTAAAACGAATCAGAGAATCATTAGTGATTAGATTGTAAACGAAACATTGAATAAAATATAACATTACTTCAACGTTTACCCAAATTTAGAATTAATTTTCATTCTCTTTCGATCTAGAAATTTCTTAATCGTTTCTTCTATTGTTCTGAATATAGCTACAAATGATTGTATATCAAACATAGTCTCAATTTATGGCGATAAATTCAGAAGCGACAGTATGCTATGCTTACAAAATTTCTCAACATTTGTGTAAATTAGAAAATTTTCATTATATTATTGATAAACTGGTTAAAATCTACAAGCTTAAATTTTTTTTTTGTTGTTTTTTTTTTGTTGCAATATGTAGGGAGATATTAACACTAAATAAATTTGCTGTGTAAATTTATATTGCGTGTTTTTTTGTTTTGTTTTTTTGTTTGGTTGGTTATTGGTGTTGCTTTGGGGGGGGGGAGGGGGGTTCGTCCATAGCGGTGCATTGTAAAACCAGTGATGTCTTGAGATTCAATCGCGTTGCTAAACTTTTTGTGCCATAAAGAAAGTATATACGGAAAACGAGTCTCAAAAAGTGCAAACCTTCATATCTCTGGTGAAATTCATCGTTTTCAAAATAGTAGTACCAACATTGTTATAAAAAAAATGCGTATGCAAAGTATGAAAAAGGTTAAAATCTTACTCTTTGATATCATCGAATATTTGCACCTGTTACAAGACCCAATACAATTTATCATAATACTGCCAGTTTTATCCGATATGCTTCCATGTTCTTATAATTACTTTATACAATGCTAAATCAATTTAAAACATCATTTATATATGCACTTTGGATTAGCTGGAGCAGAGCGGAGGGGGTGGGGTTGGGGCTAATGCAATTCTGAACATTCCTGCATGTATGTCAAGACTAAAATTATGAAAGACCGTAGGAAACACTCAGGCAAAAGGCTTAATTTTTCCATCTTTGACAGGCTTGTACAAAACAGTTTTAAATAATTTTCCTTAAATTGTAAAAATAAGTAAGATGGAGAAACGACCCACTGTGGCGAGGTTTCAGATTGGCAAGGTTTCAGATCTGCCAGATCTGCGATTGATAAATATTAATATCAGACACCAACAAGTTGGACCAAGACTAATTCGTAGAATTAGTTCTTGCTTCTCCTTCTAAATTGTCTACCATGCTTGGTTTGATATTACTCCCCTTGAGCGCGTTCTTGTAATACAGGATCATTAAATGTGCATGGGAAACTTTATAGAAATATCGTTCGTCACCGGTAATACACTATTTCATTCACCTTACCTTTGAAACGTTGGTGCATGCATTACTTTTGATTTTTTCAGAGAACAATTTGAGACTAAGTTGATCTTAATTTGACAGGCAAAATGCTACCACAGAAACAAATAGTGTTTATTTTGTCAAACTTTCACGTAATATATTATTACAAAAGGTAGTCACTTGATTAACCATCTTTTGTTTATAAACTACTACTTGTTTCTTCCGGTTGAGATCGGACTAACATCTGGTCCCTCAAGAAAGACAACATTGCTTCTATGACCAGTTTTCCTTTCCTCCGGTTCAAGAGGTACATACATCCGACCGTGCAGAAGTTTGGGTCGTCCGTGCAACACAGTGAAAAAATCCGTGTCCTTACTGGGAAAAGTCACCTGTCTGGAAGTTGGAGAAATCCTTTTGATGGTATAGTAATCGCTGTGCAGCTCGCTTTTTGAGTCATATCCTTCATCCACGTCCGTCCGAAAACTGATGGCGTAGAGGTCCACTTTTTCATCAGGTGTTTTCTCAGATGATACAGATTTGTTCGAAAAAGTTACTTTCCTCCTACTATTCTGTGAGATGCTCGACATAGTCTTAGATCGCTTGAAAGCAAATCCATCGGAAACTTTAGTCACGCGACTTGAGCCACGTGATATCAGCGATACTGTTGACCTTGTGCTAAACGTCCTGGGTCTTTCTTTTAAGGAATCTGACACATTCCTATTCTGAAAATTCTCTCTATTATCCTCAGCTTGTGATAGTTTCGGGAAGTAACGTCCTGGAATTGTTACACTGCTTTGAAAAGCCGGTCTCTGAGGCAATGCGTTGTGTTTCATAGCATGAGCGGTTACCTTGATCTGGCCATTATTTGCCACTAAATTATTGTTGGCCTTGTTCACAAACCCTTTTCTGGGCATCGACATATAACTAGCAACAAAGGACATTTTCTCCTCTTCGTTTGCTGGAATGATATTTAAAGAATCATCATATTGCTTTTGGAATGCAAATGTATCGAATACCTTCCTTGGACCGCAGAGTTTTAGCAATAATCCAAGAGGGAGCGGTTTTATTCCTCTTTCCAATTTCAGTTGCGCAATTCGGTCATATTTTCGTCTCAAGTCACTCCAATCCGAGAAAGATCCCCTCGTTCCTTCATTGTTTTCTACTATGCTACAAAAGTCCGTCATTACGAATTCAGTTAGATCTAAGGTGATTAAATGTGACCAAATCTGCGGTAAACGATGCAATTAACTCCAACGCAGGCTTTGTGGGATATTCCCCTCAAAGAAACAACTTCATATTGATGATAATTTCCCATGTCAAACAGGTACACGCGGTTACATGTCTTAAAAGAAAATAAGTTTGATCGAAACTTGTAGATGTTTAGATTCCTAGGATCAAGGTGTCAACCTTTACCACCCAAAGATGATAAAATCCAACAAATAATGGCGTCTGTTGGAATTTAAGCTAGATCCAGCTTTCACAACTTTGAGAAGCACTTTGATAAATAGCTATATCCAGGTGAAAGTTCAGCGTTATTTCGCCATCATTAATACAGTCGTAGATAGATTATGACTCAATCTAGCAAAGATTAAAGGTATCTATTTTAATGCAATTTCCTCTCTATATCCATACGGAATCACCTTATAAAACACACAGTCGGCCAATTCAACATAAGCGTCACATCTATTCTTTATTAACTTAATAACCAGATCCTTTTTCGGTTCAGTTAGATTTGGCCGATTAGATATCATTTATTATTACCGCGCGTTTATATTGTTAATAAACTGATTTGAGCTAGATAAAAGAATTGCCAAGCAGGTGCCCGCCTCGTTCGCTTAGCGATAATCCCTTCTTATCTTGAGAAATGCAATACAACCCCATCGATTCGTTGACCCTCGCAACCTTAATTGGGATTACTAGGCAGAATGTAGTACTATGCATGATCATTCATGAGATATTTCAAAGAGTCGGGTTTTAGAGACGCTGCGAGAAACAAAATGAAAAAAATAAAACTTAGGCAGCAGTCAAAATGTACTGCGGGAGGGTATTATTGTAAATGATACTGCATAGAAATTGGCCCTACCCCCCCCCCCCCATAAAAAATCCGTTACACATAATACCAGACTTTATCACGAGACATTTAACTCCTTCCTACCTCTTGATTTGCACTAAATATATTAACACACACACAGAGACACACAGACACACACCCCCTCCTGGTTACATGCTGACCAGCCCTTAACCCGTACCGATATACAATCAAAACTGATAATGTAGCCAGTGTTTTGGGGGTTTTGGGGGGAACTCAAACATTAACTTGTACTTTTTTATTTCTTGTTTTCTCTTGCGGTGAAAAATTAACATTTATCAGCAAAATAGTTTCTCATAATTGCATCGCACAATATTGAACTTCCAAAATGAACTATTATGGTGCTTGCAAAATGGGGCCTGTATGAGTAGGTGACACTGACATACATAGATATATATAACGCATGCGTGCATTATTAGACGTACTTTATCTTTTGTAATCAGGTACTTGCTATGATAGGTGATCATTTTAACAAATTTATACTGTTCTTCCCTACCTGCCCATCCACCTCCCACCATCCAAAAACACAACACACACACACACACACACACACACACACACACACACACACACATATACCACGTAACCCGACACACTTACAGTTGTTAGGCAGGTATTGATCAAATTGCGAAATTGTCCCCTATTATACAACACTGTGAATTAGCTCCCCAGCCCCTTCATAATTCACTGTATTGTATTTACTCCGACTCCGGATGTTTGATATCGCTTCCGGTTTTCTCAGGTCGCTATTCGCATCTATTTTGGTGTGTGCGGTTTGGTACATTAAGAACTAGACAGTTTAACTTTCCATTTACCAAAATGTACACTAGATTATAGATACAAATAGAGACTTTACGAAACCGGGGTGGGGTGGGGGGATGGAGCTTAAGAAAAAATTAATTCCGACTCTCAGCAAGCTTGAAAAAATATTCTTTCTCTGAATTAAATGCATTATGTTAGTTGATAAAAATAAATTATCTTGAGGCAAAAAAAAAAAAATATCGCGGCTCGCAAGAAAAAAAAAACTAGATCCCCCCCCCCGAAAATGAAATGGTCTGTCCCTAATATATAAAGCGGCGAATGTACCTAAGCACACCGTACAATTTAATGGAAAGTATGCGCACATATACAGACTCCGAGAAAGATGGTGTCGTTCAATGGTAGTAGAAGCTTCAATAAAAATTTGCAGGACTGATAAATAAAGACCAGGACTCAATTTATATATTTCTTTTAACTTTTCTTTTTTTTTTTTTTTTTTTTTGTCTGGTGTTTATTTCGTGCCGAGGCAATTGGAGTAAAGTGCCCACTGTAGCAATCGGAACATCCTCGTCGGCCTTTTCCGTTTCGGGCATGACAGCAGAAAAGGCAGAGTTTGCTCTGATTGACCATGATAGCTATCTCAGGCTGTTCTGAAGGCAGGATTCGAACCTGCACTATTCTGACCACAAGTCTGGCACGTTAACCACTGAGACACAGAGACTTCTAACTCTTGATTCAGCAGTCAAAGTGGTGTTAATTACACAATGACCTCCCAGTTTTGAGGTCAGGCACACTTTGGAATAACGGTAAACAGTAAAATTACCTCCAAATATATAACACTTCAATATATCTACTGTCATTCAACGTCTAGTATGTACTACTGTCCTTTACAACAGAGAGGACGGGCTTAGAGCAAAGGAAGACTGCAAATGAGTGAACAAAAAGAGGAAGGGAAATGATGCATCTAGAAATGTTAAATTTGCAGCCAATTTCAAATAATAAATGTGTCACAACAAGAAATTACAACAACAAATTGATGATTCAAGATATAATTAAATCTTCAGTTCACACAATGGATAATCAATTGATTTGTTCTATCATATTTGCTAGGCCCGGTGGGTTCGTGATTAATTACTGGTATTTTCTTTCACCTAACCGATTTTGATTCATCGATCGATGTCTTCTTTCTAGGTTTTCTAAGCTTTGACCTTGGCAAAACTAATTAGCTCAACGTACTTATAAACTATACAGGTATCACAGAGGAAAACTTGGAACATATGAAACTGTTATTCAGAGCTGTTTTGAAAATATATATTACACTTTAAGAAGATTCAGAGTACTGCAAAAGGCACATGATACCAGCCATCGTAAGATGAGTTGTGTGCAAGTGTTCCTCTCTAAACAGATTGTTGAAACTTTGAGGATGACCTTCAACTTACTGACCCTAACTTAATAAGCTTCTACCTGGGTGTGACAGAAACAAACAATGCATTTTGCTGAAACTCATTTGTGTACCAAAGTAAATTTTGAAATCATAATCTATGTTTATGAGCAGTGGCCTTGACCTTCAAGCTCTCTAAATGAAAATGGCTCAGTTTATTTAACGTGACAAGGGCAGCATGCATATCACAGATCATTAAAAACCGTCCTCCATGACTTAAGTCATTATGTGGAAATGAAATACAAAGATAAATAATTATTTCTAGCAAGAGTGACTTTGACCTTCTAGCGACTAACCTATAAATACTTTTTCATCAAGCTGATGATGGCAATATAAAAGGTTTCATTGAAATGTGTCTGCTTGAAAAACTTAAGCTATTGTGCGGAGATGAAATGTACAGGCAAAATTTGTGTCTCCGTTAATATCACATTGATAAACAAATTAACTTGTTTGTGGTCGAATCCGAAAGGAAGGTAAGCAAATTGGTAAATTAATTATTCCACTCACTGGTCAGAGGTTGCTTGATTTATGTGTCTAAGGATTTCCTGCCCATAAAATATTGATCACTGTTGTTTCAATTAGAGAAGTTAACGTACTGTGTCCCATCGATTGCCAGACCATATTACACAAATTCGTGCGCAACATTCCAACCAGTAGTTTCGATTGGAAGAATAATTCCATTGACTATTCGACCGCGAATTGAAGAAGAGGACAACGGTCAGATAGACAGATTTTTTTTTTTCTTTTTCTTTTTTTTTTTGTACATTTAGGGATAGGTAGATTTTTAGAATGTTTCATAATCAAATTCATTTCAAGTTTTCATACCTGCATAATGAAAACGAATGTGCTAACCACAAATTTAAATGTTAAACATTAGCATGCGGTTCCCGCGTCATGTGATTCTTGCCTCAAATCAAGAACACACAGACTATATGCACAGCTGAATGCATGGATGCAAACATTTGACTCACCCAGTTATTTGTTAACTGGAATGAAGCAAGATGTCCAACTTTACTTTTGTATGCCAAAAGTTGTTGTAGTTATTGTTGTTGTTTTTGGTTGCTGCTGCTGCTGCTGCTGCTGCTGCTACTGATGATGATGATGATGATGATGATGATGATGATGATGATGATGATGATGATGATGATGACGACGACGACGATGATGATATTTTAATTACTTTTACTTTATTACTTTTTCTTGTTGGTAGTACAGGTATCATACAATGCAAACATAATATACAGTCATAAAACATCACCCATAAGGACGACTTTACGACATCATGACTTATTTTTATAAGTCAGTTGGAAGGAGTCCTGAAACTCACAATTTAAAAGCAAACCCGTTAGGATGCAAACAATAAGTGCAAACAAATTTGTTAAACCATGATCCTGCTTGCATACAAAATTAAGGTTTAGAGTAAGAACTTATGTGAAATCTGCAGACTCATCATTTTTGATTTTATCGTAAATTGCCCTTTTTATTATTACCCACGCGCTTTTCGAAGAAAAGGTGGAGATTATGTGATCTAGTTCGTCTGGGCACGCGTGCGTTAGTGACGAATTCAGATATGCAACTGACAACTGACCTTGGTCCCTTGGGCTATTTTTACCCCCGTCGACTTGAACCAAGGGCACATTTGTTAGGGATGATTGGAGCAAAGTGGGAGAATATCGTTTGGGGAAGGGTGGGGGGCTGTGGGAGAGAACCCCTGGTGAAAGCTTAAAGGGCGAAGCCCCAGGAAGCTCCTGCGTCACGCTAAGCGTTTTCAAGGCATACTTTTAACCATCTAACGATAAAGAAAACTTAATCTAAAAGTGTTCCAGTTGTCTTGCGCTCATTGTTTTGTTTTGTTTTTTTTTTGGCGGGGGGGGGGGGGGGGGGGCCTGCTCCGATTCCCATCCCCTTGCTCCGCCCCTGAATGACGTGTGAGCTGTGTTTGTACAGTGTATTCGGATAATAAGAATTCTTATTGGCGACAAGTAGGGAAAGTAGGACAGCACGAGGTCACTAATTAAATTTAAAATCAGAAGGACTTTTCTTGGCGAGGGCACAGCCTACTTCCAGTACTACTACATAAAAAACCCCAAAACACTAGCCCACTTCCAGTACTAACTACTCTGTGCTACAGCGTAAAAAAAACCCACAAAAAAACAAAATACTAGGCCACCTACCTTACTATTGTGCAAAGGAAAAAAAATCAACTACTGCATGAAAGTTAACACGCGACCTCCTACCTTACTACTGCATACAAATAAGAAAACACGAATCCACTTCTCAACTATTGCCTGAAAATAAATGTTTAAAAGAAAAGCAAGAGGCCACTTATCTTACTGCTGCGCGAAAATAAAATATAAAAACTCGAGACCACCTACCTTATTATTGCATATAAACACCAAAATTAGGCCACTTCTTAACTACTGCATGAAAATTAAACACAAAACATGAGGCTAGTTGACCAAACTACAGCACATTTCACACAATTAAAACAGATTATGAGGCCACCTACCTTACTACTGAAACACACACACACACACACACTATTGAAATCTTACTTCTCTATTTAATGGAGTTGATAAAACGCTATAGTTGTGATACTGAAAAAAATCACTAGTCAGGATGGAACATAGAAATACTCGATTACTTCAGTGGCATCATTGTTCATTATTTACTACACAACTATCTATATCACTACAAGGCAACACTTTTATACCAATTCAGACTATGTACTATCTGTACTATCTAAAATGGAGTCTAGGATAATAAATGGTTCGAGTCAAATATGAAGAAATGGAGAAGAGATGACAGAGTTCACAAAAGTATTAGAGATGTAAAGAATGCTCACACAACACGAGAAAACACAAATGTTACAATCTAGCTTACTACTACATATATAGAATCATTGATGGTGAAACTTTCAAATGTAAATGTAATAAAGAAGTTCGAATCAGCTCATATGAGCATCGTAAATCTAAAGTTCATATGAATTATGTCAAACTTAACCCAGAAGAGAAATTGACAATAAACATCAACAAGCATATATGAAACGCATATACGAAACGCAGAAAAGCAAAGGAGGTTGGAGTGACTAAGCAGAAAAAGGGTCAAGCATTATATATGATTTATTGGATTTGAGCTAATATAGTTGTGAAAATTGTGGTATCTGAGTGGACACTAAATTCAAAAGACTGACAAATTCATTACCTTATCCTTCTCCAACAACACACTTGAATGCTTCTATTAACAGAAATATTACTGACATTTTAAAAGAAATGATACTTTATTACATAGAGACAGATTATTTTATATACAAACTTTAGATATCTTTGGCAAATATACTTTAAAATTTGATAGTGATAATTGAGTCAATTGATAGAGAGCTCTCTGTAATAAGAAGTTTTGACAAAATCATTTAAACTGGGCTGTTTGGTGTGCAAGATATGGATGTATAATATCTTGCTGACATATATCAGATCCTAAAATACATGAATTAGTAAAGTCTGTTTACAGATTTCATATTAACCTTCAAATAAGGAAATTATTATATGAGTGTTAAATAGCATTACCTATTGATGACGCATTCAACCCAAGCAACAATCATCCTGACATGAAAGAATTCAAGACTAAAAGTGACAACTTTAATATTCCACCACTTCATGTTTGCAGATATCTAAAAGGAAAGGGAACAATAATGATTGCAGATGATAACATCTGTTACAGACAGCAAAACGTCCAGTTAAACTTTACCGAACGTAAACCATATTACTATTTGAACGAATATAAAACAGATCTAATATGATCAAATAGATTGGAGTTTCTTCTTTCTACAAAATAGTGATGGAATAACTTAAGAAGTATTAGAAAGACTAAATAAAAAGTATTTAGATCTGATCTAAATCACTATCTTAGGATATCAAGTACAGAACAAAACGCCTATATCTCCATATGATGCAAATGTACAAGAATCAGCTAAAATGACAATAGTGGCTTTAATTCTATGTTAGCAAAGTTACAATTAGACGACAACATAATTAATAGATTATTCAAAATATGTTTCAGATTCAAAAGTTAAATTGGATTAAGCTGTTGGCAGTAATGGTATATTTCTCTTGCCTAGTGATATGGTTATGAAATATGATACCATTGTAGGTTATAAAAGTAATCTGCAAACGTCATCAATTAATTCCACCTTAAGATGTAATACCTTAAATAACAATGAAGAGACACAATTTAATAAAACAGCTGATACACAAAGTGTAACAATTTGTCAAAAGATATATAACGACACAGAAGAACAAAACGTGAATAAGAACTACGTATACAAGCAAAATAAGAATGGTAATAGTCTAATAATTGCAACAATCCTTGATGTAAACGAGAATAAAGATCACTAAATAAAATAAGCAATCGTTCATACTAATGATGGCTGTAGCAGGAGCTGAATTCCTTTCGTTTCTAAGGTGAGTTTACTTTCTCTTAACTCATTCAATTTCTGTATCTATACCTCTAATGATAATGGCAAATAGGAAACCAGCCGATGATAAAATGTGTAGATTCTCATTATCAGCAAGGAAAGAAACAATCGCTGATGCACTTGAAAATGACCAACTTATTATGCTACCAATATACCAGGTATTTCTGCTACTGCTTTATCAGCTAACTTGTTTAAATAATCTGCAATATTCTTCAATCCTCGTTTAACCTTGTCAATGATTTTATCAGGTGAAGGAGTAATAGAAGGTGAAGGAATAAGAGTTGTAACAATCATTCCTATAGCCACAGCAATGACTGCAATTTTAACATATTACAGTTTAAATGATTGTTTAAGTCTTTTACCAAGGTATAGCATTTCTTCAACTTTTAATTTTTTTTGGTCAATTGTTTCTTTCAAAACACCCTCTAATTCAGTGTAATGTCCAAGTCTTTGTGTTTTCCAACTTTCAACACTCAACGATTGACTTTTAAATAACATTTCTCCTGAAACTGATGAGTTCAAACAATAATTATAATTGAAAATTAGCATAGCCAATGAAACTTACAGAGAGGTAACTGGTAAGACATTAACTAAGACAGAGTTAGGTACAATGACAAGCAAGTAAGGAGAACATATGAATTGTTTGTTAACACATGATCAGCCAAAATATCTAAATCTAAATGTGGTGAATAAATTTCTACCAATTGACAATCTAGATTCCTTACAAACAGAATTAAGAGAAGACTATATGACATCTAATAATATTAGATGCTTCACAGGATTTCTATTGCTTACTCTAGGTCTACCATTGTCAGCTTAAAGTGCCAGTCGATAACATTCAAGCATATCAGTTCAATCCAAATAAGAAGAAATATCTCCTCAGTAAATGCAGAGAAAGACCTATACTAAAAGAAGACATGTTCTAAAAGGAGCAGTAGAAGAGGATTCAAAATAGATGCAAAATAAAATGCTTACCAGAGAGATAACAAAGAGACACGATATGGACAAATAAACTGTGAAAATTAAAGGCAAATAAATGTGCACTAACTGTTATGCAATTGATGCATATATACCGAGCACAAGAATAGGGATGCTCATCATCATTCTTATATATAGCATTTACCAGATAGTTGTGAAGTTTAAAACAAGACAGGTTGAAGACGATGGAACAAATGTTCTGCGATAAAAGGGGCTGCCTCAGATTCATTTATCATTCTATGATGCTCGCTTGTTCAGGTGGAGTCTTAGCATTATATGATCTGCTGTTACTAGCCTTCATAATTTGTGCACCTCGAGGTTATCAAAAAATGACTCGTCTTATTTTGAACATTTCTTGTGAGAAATTTGGGAAATAGCCTTTCGCAAAGATAGACTTATATTTTTAAAATTCTGACACTTGATCAAATTTAAATGTGGGTTTCCCAAAATGGTCAGTTGTTAGATAGCCATGTAGATTTATCTACATCTTATTTATGTTTTCGTCTTTCTATGGGAGTCATGTCGATAGAAGTATGACACGCGCTATAGTAACCTTTTACTAATTTGGGCAATACGTGAGCCAATTTTTAAGTCTCAAATACGCAGTATGTTCTTTATCCAATAATTCCTTCGCCTTTTGATTGTATAATTCCTAACCCTCATCAAATTGTATCTTCTCAGGTTTTCGCTCATGAAAGATAGATTAAAAAATGTCTCTTATATATCATCCCCTCGTTTAAATTGAACTATGTCAGCCCATTCATATTTGGAAAAAACATCTATGGCAATCAAATACAGTTGTACTCGTTATTATCTCTCTCGTTAGCTTGTGTGTCAACCAGGACTGCTTGTATTTGATGAACAGTTTGATGAACTCTCTTAAATGGGAATCGTTTTCGTGCCTGCTTAAAAAGTGTGTAAGTTGATTGTTGGGTTAACCATTCCTTTAACTCAGATTATTTGTTTGCACAGAATGTTTACGTTCATAAAGGCCACATCACTTTCATAATATAGGCTTTTCAAATAATTGTCCTTGTCTGTCATTTGCAAATTTTAAAACTTATTTGAATGAGTTATATCGTGGTGAAACCAACGGCTTTGGAAGAAATAATTTCGATTATTTATGATTTTTGTCCAAAAGTGTCTATGTTCATTTCCCACTCTGGTGTGCGGTCGTTTGCATATTTGAATGGTATTAAGGTATGTTCTGAGGTTTCCACCTTGGAAAATAAATTGAAAAACATTAATGTATGTCTGTCTTTAAAGGATCTTATTTTTACGCAATCATTGTGGGGTTTTTTTATAAATATTTGTTAAAATAATTTTCATACAGTAGTTGAGAAGTTGCCTCTTATTTTTTGTTTGCTTTTATGCAGTAATAAACTTGGTGGCCTCGTTTTTTATGCAGCAGTAGGGGAAGTGGGCTGGTGGTGTTTCTTTTTCTTTCTTTTCTTTCTTTTCTTTCTTTCTTTCTTTCTTTCTTTCTTTCTTTCTTTCTTTCTTTTGTAATGTTTTATTCAGTAGTACTGGATGTGGGTTATGCACAAGCAAAAGAAAAGTCCTAACTACTTAAATGTATCTAGTGGCCTCGTACTGTCACTCTTTGCTTACTGCCACAAGGACCAGTTCTTAGTATCGGAAATTCGTGAAAAATACAAACCGTAAATTAAAGCCAAACTACTAGTATGTAAGAATTTGGAAGCAAGAATGCACATTGTACTTTCAATCTGGAAAGGCTCGATATCCAGCTTTCTTACAAGGGCGAAAAGAGGACAACTTTTTAGTCTATATCTTTTTTTTAACTTCATTTATTCCTTTTAATGATTCTAAATTTCGTACTAATTTGTTTTTGATATATCTTATGCTATTAACCGCGTTTAAAGTGTCAATTCTATAACACTCTAGTTAGACGTCATTAGTACAGCAGTGGTAATTCTGAACGCCAATGTGTATCACATTGCATCATGATATGGGAGTTCGGTGAGAGCTCTTTGCTTGCAAATTTCGTATTATCGGTGTTCGTACGAAAAGGAGTAGACTATAAATTGATAATATTACTCGAAGATCAAAATTTACAGGTAGTTGAGCCTCGAATTTGTTTCGATACTTGAAAGTAATTGTTTGCTATTGAAAGAAAAACTTCTCCACCTTTTAAGACTACAACACGAAGTTAAAACAACTTAAAATCTAACTTATATGCATTAGCTAAAAATCAAAATACATTATTTTTTTCCTTTTTCATTCCTGTGTGGCAGGGATATCTTTTATGTCTAGCCATAGGAAGATTTAAGATCACTTAATCCCTGATATGAAAATTCTTAAAATATAGATTTTCGATCACCCATAAACATAAATGAATTCTGCTGAGTACTTAGACCTGTTAACTTTTCCACTTTATCATACAATTTTTAAAAATGCCAGGTTTATAGGGGAAAAAATCAATCCGACTCTCGAACAGCGGGGAATAAAACTCGTTACGACAGGAAAGAGGTTATAGGGGGTTATAGCGTTATTCACCTTTGATATATAGCTAGAGTTTTTATCATTTCATGACTCAAGTGATTCTTATATATATATATATATATATATATATATATATATATATATATATATATATATATATATATATATATATATATATTGTTATGTATGATGTTTATATAATATTATAAATATTTTAGGAAATTATAAATGTTTCTTCACTTTAATATTTGCTTAAATCTTAATGTTATCAGGAAAAACATGTTTAACTAGTGTCCTTGAATTAGGTTGTTTTGATCAATATGTTTTCTCAATTTGAAGGTCAAGGTTGAGTTTTGTTTACAAGTAAAAATTCCATTAAGATGACTCATGTTCTAGAACATTCTGTCATGTGACCAATCTTTATATATACCATGTTTGGTGGACATTTATTCAGTTTTGACATTACCATCAGTCTTGTAAAGAGCTATTACAGTTGTGAAAATTCATTCCAAATTCTAAGAGAGGAATTATTTTAAATATTCATTGGATTATAACAGTGCTCATAAACTTTTGGATTTTGGATTTTTAATTGATGATTTTGGAATTTAAGTGAACTTATTCAGAGATTTTGGAATACTTCATTTTGACATCAGCACATCAAGATTACTAGTACATCAGGACTTTGGAGACCATAAGCACATCATAACATTCAAGGACACAGCCGTGAATTCGGAACATTCTATATTTAGGACTTGTGATTAGAACAATCATTCTTATTGGATTATTAGGATTTCAAAACACATTACTGTAAGTGACCTTTTGATTTTTCATTTTAATTATCTAGTAATAAATTGCTTGTTGATTTTTACTTGATTTGTTGGTTTCACTTTCTTTCTGATACATTTTTCTTAGACCATAGAGTCGTAACAATATATATATATATATATATATATATATATATATATATATATATATATATATATATATATATATATATATATATATATATATATATATATTCAAATACCTGTATGGTATTAAGAGTGGAGTTTCACATGAACAATCATTTATCCAGTCAGTGTGTCAAGATTATTTCATGTTAAATGTTGGGGTGTGAAATAATGCTTCATCTACGAAACTGTAGCATTGATTACCTCATTTTTATTCATCACTGATAATGCCTGCCATGTTTGAACTGCTTTTACCATTCCTCCTAAACATATGCTCCCCACCCACCATTGCTTAGATTGCCGTCTATATTTTCTATGCATGTGTACTCTGTGTTTTATACTAAGTATGGGTATAAATAAAACTTGTTCTGGCCCTTGTATTTCCATACTGGTGTGATGAGTATCCAGGAATTCATTCAATGACATCGACTCTACAAGGTCCGGCAGGTCAAAAATAAGTGGAAAGAAGTTCGCATGTTGGATGTTATTGTGCCCTATTACTTTCCAAGTTGGACCATGTGTGCGTCATGCCGGAATTTTTCATCAATAGTTTAAGAAATTAATTATCTTACCTTTCTGAAATATGGAATATCAAAGCCAGAAATACTATGTTAGTCCATATAGAGTTTTGTTACAGAAGCAGTGCGACACAGTATTGTGATGGAATCAATGTACCCAGTCGAAGAATCACATTTTTTTTGGACTGTTGTTTTAACACTAAGTTTGAACTGATGTTGCTATTCATTATTGTAAGTTCTTTACTATGCATAACTTTTTATTTTATTTTCATGTGCAAAAGAGTATACATTTGATAGGGACTATTTTGAACCGCATTACGACTCATTGCATAATCAGTAGGTTGCACTCTCGCTCGACTCACATCGAAATTCACTTGTCCGTTTTGTTCATTTTTACTGAATCACAGATATGAATGTACAAATAAGATTAAGGGTAAATACGCATACCACGGACATATTGAGAGGACAACTTAGTTCTGTCTTAATTTTGTGTTCAGAGGCATTGTTCTGTGCAGTTTCAACAGTTGACATGGTTACTGCCATAACTAGCCCTGGGACGGACAAGCAACGATTGGCTAGCTAAGGTCATGTGATGTGAACAGGAGCGTATAAATACGCAGATGGCGCAGTGCCTGATAGCTGTCAGAGTGCCAAAGTAGCAGCATCTAAGCAGGAAAGAATTTCGGCCTTATATTCAAAATCCAATCAGAAATCATACATTATTATTACTTAACCGATATTACATTTTAACACACAAAAATTACGAAAATAAATCCAATTATTATTCTAAAGTAAAAGTTATAAGTAGATTTACTACATGATTGACATTGAATTTGACTGCCTTATGATTATTATGCGATAATTCTTTATAAAGCCGCTGCTATCTCCCACCACACAGCTCAAGTACACTAGCAATAGAATCAATTTTACGTTGAGAGATCATGCTACTATATAAGAATATGGTAACAGTCAATCCAATAAACTTGGCTAATATTGTGTATAGCAATAATATAATTTAATTCAATATAAAATTGCATATTATAATGCTGCCTTTTGGCTTCTAGATAAACAATTCTGAGTTTTATATCATCAGAAGTTGCTATTTTTGTGATTATCAGAAATTGATGTTGTTGTGATTATCAGAAGTTGATGTTGTTGTGACAAACACTGTGTTGATGTAACTCACTATGCGATATTGAAACGCATGTTCTATCTGACCTTTTTTATTTTATTCAATTTTGAAATCTTGAACTCTGGTCTTTTGTGATATAACCCATAGAGTGTTACTATATATATATATATATATATATATATATATATATTTATATATATATATATATATATATATATATATATAACAGGTGAAATTCATCCAAGCATGAAAAACAAGGTTTATAAGATACTTGATTGGTTTGATGATTGTGCCTGGGGATGTGAAGGTTGAGGGTTCAAATATTTGATCTAATTTTCCATTTGGGTAATATTGCGTCTCAGTTGAGATATATTTATTATCTACGACATTCTACATTTTGCTCTTCTATAGCAATTACATAAGGAAAGTGTAGTAATTTGCAGTGGTTTGTTGTTAAGGGTATGCTACTTGCATTTTCAATTAAGTGATTGAAATAATTTCTCGATTTCATTGTAATAAAAGAACTGGTGTTTCATTCCTCCCCACACAAAATTTAATCTCCACGGAAAAGACGTTAATAAAACTATATTAGCTTTCCTAATCATAGACCCTGTATTAAATTAAATGTTTGACACTAAATTAGACACAGGAAAGATTCTCCTAGGACAGAAAAATCAAATTCTTGGTCATCACTTTATTACCATCTGTACCAGTGTACAAGTCGGGACCAACTTAAAAACAAAATAGACCATAATCTGCCGTCGCACAATGCGGCGGCAGATCAGGGTCTATGTTGTTTGTTCTAGTGGTTAATCCTAACAAACTTCAAAGACATGTATCTGCTGGCGCATTATGCGGTCTATACAGTTGGATCCGTTCTGTAAGCATGTATGTACGGTAATAAGATCATAATTCTTGAACGATTTATTAACAAATGAAGACATCTTGCAAGACAGTAAGTGGGCATAAAGACTGCTGCCTGAAATTAGATGGAATATCTCAAACATTATTTCTTGTCCCCAAAAAAGTACCAGAACATCATTAGATTGCACTTATAAAGATAACATCTTCCATTTTCACATCAAACATGTATCAATGTCTTTTAAGATAAAAAAAATCTACAACACCATTTTGTTAATTTTCTTTGCTTTCGTTAGAGAATTCATACATTGGCGATTACGTGTAATCGATTTTCCATTTTGTAACGTATCTGCTTGTTGTGTTTACTTTTTGTTCTGTTTATTTTTTTACGATGTAATTTTGAACACAAGTTATATTTTCTGATTCAATGTCATACTAAGTTTATAAAGTAATATTGTATATGAAGATTTAAAAGACATGGTTTCTCATTCCATAATAACGCTATGTGTATGTGTGTGTGTGTGTGTGTGTGTGTGTGTGGTCTTTGTATACCTGTATATCACTTAACGTGTATTATGGTGATCTTAGCAAAGGTGAATGCAGAGATACATAGTACATTTTATACGATGTTATAGTGACGTAGGAAATGATTGACACAAAAGATTTAGAAGGTATAGGAACGTAAACTCAGCCACGAGGATTGTAAAAAACGGATTTCTTGACCATCCTTTACTAAGTCTAGTAGATGGAAAGGATTCCGTGACAGAGGATACCTGTTCTTAAAACCCTGCATATGAACGTCGTCCCAATTTGTTACGTCGTACAAGATTATGTATAAGCGGAAGCAAAGTATCTTCCTTGTCATTTTACAGGTGCTGAACTCGAAAATCAGCCTTACATTTTAATCGAGATCTAAATTTTATGAAGCATTTATAATGTGATGTTATACATTTATATATAAAACTGAATTTATTTTATATACGTGAATCCTACTTTTCTGTAACTGGTGCTCAATTGATGTGAAAGGTTCAGAGCTTTTTCTATTGAAATCCGGCGCTCAGTTGTAGGATTTCATGACGCTAAATCGTCATGTCCATGCACCAGGCTGACCACATGCACGGATTTTTCCGCATTATAGGGAATTTTCGTCATAGTTGCAGATATAACAAGCTGAATGAGAAATTACATAATTACATTGTCAAAATCACAGGTACCTGAACTTTCTGTGCTATTTTTATCGACTTCCTGGTTTATTTCCTATCAATACGGATTATCCTCCAAAACTGGGGGCCGCAGTTGCTCAGTTGGTAGAGCGTTGGACTCATAATCCAAGGGTTGCAGGTTCCATGTCAGCCCAGGTAGGCTGCGACGGTGTGTTCATTGGAATTGCACCTAGCTCCCATGTCCCCGGCATGATATAGCCAATAATGTGTTAAAAGTACCGTAAAAAAAATCCTCCATAACTGCGGGGAAAAACTAAGGATTTTCTGCAATATTTGCGTGGTCACCCTAATTGTCGCCTGACACATTTTGCTGCAGGTCAGTCAATACAGTAAAAAAAAAAACCAGTCTTTTTCAATGAGTTTTTACATCATTTTATCTCAAATCACTGACTGCCTCTTTCTAAGGGAGATAAGTTCCTGCATGACATTTATAATCACTCCTAAATTATTTGTCTTGTCACCGTGATATTTTAAGGTGCTAACTACTTGTGAAATGACATCTATGACATTCACTTTTGTGAATGGCAGGCATATTTAGTTCTTTTAAATCCCCCTTTATATTAATAGTCCAATATAAATTCGGTCAAATTCAATTTAGTGTAAAAGAAGCTTGACATCCCTTGAACCTGTGATCCTTAATATCAACCAAAAATGTAATCAACGATTACACAGCTCACCTCTTCAAAGCTTTAAGTAGTCTCCAGCGGAAATTGTAAATATTAATTATCATGCTGAAAATAAATTCAGACCAAAGTGATCTTAACCATGAAATGTTGGTTCCTGTGACAGGGCATAAAATATATAAAACAATAAAGAAGAACATTCTTTTCTAGATAAAATTATATAAAAGTAGAGGTACCATAATGAGTTTATAAACATCTGAGATTGATTTTATTTTATAATCATTGTTCTTACAAGTTTCTCCAGAAGCTAGTATGATTGCCATTATTTTCTTATTAGACCTACCATGATCATGACCTTTGACCTTTAGAATCCAGAATCCAGAATCCATAGGTTCCTTTCGTACTGAAATGTGGTCAAGGAATTTATTCAAGAACATAAATTATTGTGAAAAACCCATTTTACTTTAAGTCACAATAACCTTGACCTTTGACCTTTTCATCCCAAAATCAATAAGCCTCGTTCTTATATCAAGCCCTACACAAATGCTGGTCAAGTGATCTAGAACTAAAGTTATTATGCAAAAAACATTTTTCTTCTTTAAATAATCAGTGACCTCAAGTTTTGACCTTTTGACGTCAAAATCAATAGTCTTTTTTCTTAACCAGAGTGTAAACCATTGACAAAATTTGGTGAAGGAACATAGATGAGAACTGAAATTGTTGTGCAGAAAGCATTTTTCATTGTTCATGCACAGTGACCTTAACCTATGACCTTTTGACTCACATATAAAGAGGCTTCTACTTTACTTAAGTGCAACCCATCCACAAAGTTTAGTCCATGACTGTAATGTAGAACTAAAAATATTGTGCAAAAGCCACGTTTCTACTTTTGGATTCAGTGACCTTGACTTTTAACACCAGGATCAATAGACTTCTTTCTTAACCAAATTACAAGCTATTTATAAAGTTTGGTAATGTTAGTTGGTGATGAACACTAATTATTGTGTGGAAACAAAATAGGGAATGGATAGTAAACATCATAACATGAAATGTTATGGCTTATGGTGTGCATATAAAAACCTATGTGGTTATGAGCTAAATGCAAAAACTTAACCAAAGCCAATAACATATGAAATGTAGATGACAGTGGCCTTCTTTTGTTGCAAGGGTGTGGTACTAACAGAGATTCATATACTCATCAAGTTTGATGATTCTAGCATGAACAGTGCTTGAGAAATAAACTTAAAACACAAAATTGAACCCAAGTCAGTGAAGTGTCAAATACAAGTCAAAGTGACCTACTTTTGTGATACAAGTGAAGTATTCATCAAGATGCATTCCAACACCAAGGTTGATGATTCCAAGCATAACAGAATGTAGATAATGTGCAAACAACCTATGAGGTCATGAGCTAAAAGCAAAAACTTAACCCAAGCCACTAAAATGTGAAATGTAGGTTACAGTAACCTTCTCTTATTATAAGGGTTTGGTACTATTAGCAATGCATACAATCATCAAGTTTGATAACTCTGGCATGAACAGAGCTCGAGAAATAAACTTAAAACACAAATTTGACCAAAGTCAGTGAAGCATGACATATTGGTCACAGTGGCTACTTTGTAATATGGTTGAGGTGCTCATCAAGATGCACCCCTTTACCAAG